>PVJL010001803.1:116551-233282 GCA_004026885.1 Lyroderma lyra
AAAAAAAAAAAAAAAAAAAAAAAAAAAAAAAAAAAAAAAAAAAAAAAAAAAATATTACTGCTTTTATCTATTTATTTCTTTATTTATGTATGTGGGTAGTTCCCTGGCTGGGAATTGAACCCAGGCCGCAGCGTTGACAGTGCCGAAGCCTAAGCCACTACACTACCAGGGAACTCCCCCTTCCCCAAACTTCTAATTTGAACTAATGCCCACCTATCCAGCAATTAGTGAGTTTATTCTATATATTCTCTATCCTCTCCTTATTTTAAAAATGTGTGTTGCATCTATACTGTTAGAGCACATAATGATTACATACTATTCTGTAATCCTTATTCCACAATTTGAACTTAGGTTTTTTTTTAATTGAGGTGAAATTCACATAACATAAAATTAACCATTTTAAAGTGTACAATTCAGTGACATTAGGTACATGTACATTCAGAATGTTGCACAACCAACACCTCTACCTAGTTTCATAACATTTTCTACACTCCAAAAGGAAACCTCATACCCATTAAGCAGTTACTACACCCTCACTCTTCCCCCAGCCCCTGGAAACCACCAATCTGCTCTATGGATTTACCTATTCCAGATACTTCACATAAACAGAATCATATGTGATCTTTACGTCTTCTCTTAGAATAATGCTTTAGAAGTTCATACATGTTGTAGCGTGTGTTAACACTCCATTCCTTTTTTGTGGCTGAATATATTGCATTGTATGCATATATCACAATTTCTTATCTATTCATCCACTGATGAACATTTGGGTTGTTTCCACTTCTTGGCTGTTATGAACACTGCTGCTCTGAACATGCATGTTCACACATTTATTTGAGTAAATACCTGTTTTCAATTATTTGAAGGGGACATACCTAGGAATTCAATTGCTGCATTGTATGATAATTCTACATTGAGCTCTTTGAGGAACCACCAAATTGTTTCCACTGCAGATGCACCATTTTACATTTCACCAGTGATGGAGAAGGGTTCTAATTCACAACCAAAGTAATACTTGTTCTTTTTTTTTAATTACAGTCATTTTTGTGGGTAAATTGGTATCTCACCTGTGGTTTTGCTTTGCATTTCCCTAATGACTAATGATGTTGAGCATTTTTCATGAGCTTGTTGGCTATTTGTGTATCTTTGAAGAATTAGCAAGTCCTTTGCCCATTTTTAAGTTGGGTTGTCTTTTTGTTGCTGAATTCTAATTGCTTATGAATTTGTGGATTGGCTTTTCCATGTTTGCAAAAAAGACCATTGGAGTTTTGATAGGGATTGTATTGAGGCTGTAGAATACTTTTGATAATACTGCCATTTTAACAATATTATATTTTGCAATTCATGAACACAAGATTTCAATTTTTTGGCCTTATATACTTCAGTGATGTTGTGTAGTTTTCAGTGTACAAGTATTTAATTTCCTTTGTTAAATTTACCCCAGTGTCTCCACAATGTAGATGCTCCCCACTAATTAGTCACTTAGTAGCTGTCTTGCTTATCAGATTGACTATTATGGTATAGCAATGCTTGTGTTCAAGTAACCCTTTACTTAATAATGGTGCCACAGCGTAATAGTATGCTGGCAATACGTATGTGCTAAAGAGAAGCAGTCAAGTGCTTCTTTGAAGTGAAAAGGTTGTACGCTGAGGGTGTGAAGATCTACACTAAGAACAAATTTTCTATCATTGAAATTGTGAATGAAAAAGAGATTCATGCTAGTTATGCCGTTGCACCTCAAACTGCAAATGTTATGCCCATAGTGCATGGTAAGTACTTTGTTAAGATGAAAAAGACATTGAATTTGTGGGTGGAAAATATGAACAGAAATATATATGTATATATCCATTTGTCTCTATATAAAACCAAACCATTTGGTATTATCTGTGGTTTTAGGCATCCACTGGGGGTCTTGGAATATATCTGGACTACTTTACATTGTGATCTCACTTCCTTTCAACTAGAATAACTTCCTTTAGCATTTCTTGTAAGGTAGGTTTCCTAAAAATGAATTCTTACAATCTGAGAATGTCCTCATTTTGCCTTCATTTCTGAGAATTTTGTTGAAGATTCTTGGTTGACAGTTTTTTCCTTTCAGCATATTATCCCACTGCCTTCAAGCCTAGTTTCTGATGTCAACTGGTAATCTTAATGGGGTTTTCTTATACATGAGTGGTTTCCCTTTCTGTTTTAAAGATATTCTTGTCTTTCAACCTTTTTATTCTTCTTATGTCTGGGTGTGGATCATTCTACTATAAGAATTTGCTAATCATCTTGAATGAATATTTGTTCATCAAATTTGGGATTTTTAGGCATTATTCTTCTAAAAATTTTTCTGCTGACTTTTTTTCCCTCTCCTCTCAGCATTCCCATATACATGAGAGCTGTCTGGAAAGTATCCAGTCATGTACCATGAAAAATAGAGGCATTTATGGCTAGATTTTTCTGGACAGCCCTTGTATATTGATGTTCTATATTTCTCTGGAGCTGTTTTTCATTTTTTCCTCATTCTTCAGATTGTAATTATCTGTATTGATTAAGCTCAACATTTACTAATTCTTTCTATTGCAATGCAAGCTCTAATCTGTTGAGTCCCTCTAATGAATTTTTCATTGGTTATTGTACCTTTCAAGTCCAGAGATTTCCATTTGGTTCTTTTAAAATAATTTCTCTTTACTAATATTTTCTATTTGATAGAATATTATCATACCTTTACCTCTGGCATGGTTTTAATTTTAGAAAATATGTATTTATAATAACTGCTTTGAAGTTTTGTCAGCTTCCAACATCTGGACCCATTCAAAGGTGGTTCCTTTTCATTGCTTTTTTGCCTTTGTGTATGGGTCAGTTTTCTATTTCTTTATACAGTTGTTCAGAAAAAAAAATCCAGCCATAAATGCCTCATTTTCATATTAATTGGCTGGATACTTTCCAGACAGCCCTCCAAATAGTAGCTCTAGAGACACATCTTCCTGTCTCCCAAGGGCCTGTTTGTTTGTTTTAGTGACCTAAGTATAGGATTACAGTTAAATCCATTTACTCTGCTTTGTATAACCTACAGTGTTCCTCCACTGACTCCTCCCCTAACCCCAAGGACTGTAGTTTTAGTAGGGCTCTCTTTTACTGTTCTTTTCCCTAATCTCCTTGTAAATGTTCTAGTTGGTCTGTTTCTATTGTTACCACACTCTGCTATTAACATCCACTAATTGCTGGTGGACCATTCTGTTATTTTTGACAAAGCCTGGTATGTGAATGGCTGCACAGCTTGATCCAATTAAATTTAGGCCCTTGTCATCTTTGAGGCTTGTTCTGACCCTAGGACTACTCCTAGCTGCTTCTTTCATTCTGATAAATTTCACACTGGCCTTCCCTTTTGCTTGATTACCAGTCTCCTCTTGTTTACACCCAGACTTACTCTAAATCTCCTTTGTCTACAGCAGAATTGTTAAACTTCTCCCCTTTCACTTTTATAAATAGTCTGTCCCTTTATGTTTTGATAGCTTGCTTCTCTCACTGGGAGTACCTTTGTGCTATTCCCTTGTAGTTAGGTGTGGGGAGAGTAGCCTGCTTTTCCAGGAGTGATACCTGTGGCCTTACAAGTAGAGCAGTGGGTGGTAGCCCCTGGTCTCCTCTGCCTGTCCCTTCTTGCATGGAGACTTAATCCTAATCACTACTGCCCCAGTTTATGAGTATGTCAATTGTTAATCTAAATGGGGTTATGAGTAAGCTGAGGCAACAGTGACTAGGAAACAGCATTCTTGGTCTGTCTGCCATTCCTGGGGTAGATCTGTGCTACAAGTGGGGAGTGAGTGGAAGAGAAATGCAAGCAGTCTGCTCCTCCTAGAGAGGAACTGTAGATTGGGGGTGGGGGGAGGAAAGGTGCAGGATCATGGCTGAAATACCACAGGCTCACTATTCTTACCAAGATTTAGTATTTTCTTGAATAAATGTTTTTGTTTGCTGTATGTTCTTATGACAATTTGCACAGACTTTAAGTTTTAAAAAAATAGTATTTACTAGTTATAGCTATTTCACTGAGTCTATAAATCTCCTCGTGCTGCCATTCCAAAGGTGCTTCCTCATTTTTTTTTAAATGTATGTCTTAAAATACAATAAACAGGACCCTTTAAATAAAGCAATCTGTTCACAACCTGCAAAAACTTTCTTCTGCCATCAGTTGATTCAACATCAACATGCAGCATACAGATTAAATAAGCAGTTCTTTAATAGTTATTTAAATATATTCCAGAAGTGAAGAGTGTTTTTCATAACTCATTTACAAGTGCAGTCTGTTACACCAGTAAATGTTACTTGACCTGTTGTATAAAGTAAATAATATGTGAAAATTAGTACTAGAATAGTCTGCTGAATTTCTACTTCCAAGCCAATAGAATAAAAACACAATTGTGAACGGTATAATGATATAAAAATCATATTTTGACAAAAATAGACAACCTAGACACTTTCTAGATAATTTAAGAACTCAGAAGTTTTCCTCAACTTAAATATGAGCTTCACACAGGAAATATTAAAGATGTCTTTCAATGTGATGCAAATGTATAAAACTCTAGAGTATGACTGTTAGATGCCCAATTTACTGAAATCAATAGAAGTCAGAAAACACACCTAATTCTAAGGTAAGCAGAAATAAAAAGACAATTTACAAAGAATTATAACCGATCTCTAATCATCATCAGAGTCCGAATCATATTTCTTTCCTCGGATAGTTTTCTTTTCCAGCTTTGTAAAGTTTGTTCCAAATTTCTTTTGGCTCTGAATTGGTGGCTCCATTAAATTTCCACTAAAAGTAAAAGAAATTTGAAAAGCATTTATCTTTTATGAGTCAGTAAAGTTGGTATACTAAACTGCATAAAAATCTCCCTTTTCTTCCTCACTGTAACATATGAAATTGAGTAAAATTTTCTTCAAAATGATGGTATCAAGGAAGAGGTCTATTATTCATACTGATGGTTAATAGCGGTAAACCTTATTTTGCACTACTAAATGTTTTAGATCAATGTTTCATTTTTTTTTTTTTGTCATTAATTACTGATTAACATTTCACAAGTCTGACTGAAAATCATAGAAGGAAATCAAGGTTTTTTTAATCATGTGTTTTGGATATGCAGAAGCTGAATTAGGTTCTTTTCACCGTTGAGAATGACAGAAAAATGGTGCTCTATTTTTGATAGCCTGTAATGACTGGTTTGATTTTGTTTAAGATATTTTAATGTTTAGATTTCTACAGACATCATAAAAATTCATGGAATTCATTACCATTAACCCAGAATTACTACGAAACTCTTTTCAATGATGCTTAAAAAAATCAGTAAGACAGTTTCTTTTTTCAAAAATATCTGGGAATATTCCTAGCATCTCGATCTTGGTTTTGAAATATCATTTGCCACTGAAAGGAACCATGGTTCCTTGGAGAAATAGCCAATTCTAGGGAGAATACAATACATGCACCACTAAAACATCTTATCTGTACCAGGAAGAAAGTGCTCAAACAATTACAGGGACATGTCCAAAGGACACAGAAACCAGCATGAAAGAGACTCTCACCGGTCTAACTAACCTGGGGCAATGTGAGCTCCCAAGTAAGTAATAATAGCAGGACAACCCACTGTGTTAAATAATCTATAGTCCATTGTAATTTGAATAAATAAAAAATAAGTTAATGTGACACATGGCCAAGTTCTTTAAATCACCATTTGGCCTGGCAGACAACTGGCTAACCAGTACTCAGTTATCACCACCAGAAATGAGACAAACCATCATGTGCCTTCTGACATGGTGCACTAAGAAGGAAGACTACATCACTTACAGAAAATAGCTGTGAAAAACACATATATAATCTGAATCTAATCTTGAAACATTAGACAAACCCAAATTGGTGGTGCTCTATAAAATAATCAGCTTGTACTCTTCAAAAACACCACAGTAATGAAAAACAAAGGCAGGGTAACAAGTTGTCATGGGTTAATGGAAACTATGAGGGCTGTCCAGAAAAAATCTAGCCATAAATGCCTGTATTTTTCATATTGCATGGCTGGATACTTTCCGGACAGCCCTTGTATATCACATACTAACTACATGCAAAACAATTTTTTTGATACAGAGGACATCATTGGGAAATTGTAGAATTTGAATAAAGTCTGTAAATTATATAATATTTCCTGTTTTAATAATTGTACTGTGGTTATATAAGAAAACATGCTTGTTGTTAAAAAATACACACAAAAATATTTAGGAGTAAAGGTACAATACATCTACAATTTCCATTCAAATAGATCTGGAAAAAAATTTTAAGTATTTAGAAAGAGAATCATAAAGCAAATATTAAATGTTTAAAACTGGGGAATGTGGGTAAGGGTATATGAGCATTCTTCCTGGTGATTTCCAACTTGTTTGAAATTATTTCAAAATAATTAATTTTATAAATATTAGTATTTTATTTAATATTAAGAAAATAATACCTAAGACTCCAAAATCAACTTCCATGATACAGGTATGATTTAGGCATGTGTACAAGAGATTCTGAGAAAAAGGGGGAGGAGAGTGAAAAAATGAGAGAAAACTTTTATTTGAAAGGCACCATGACTGGGCAATGATAACTGCTCAATTTTGCTTATTATTCTTGCAAATCAAGAACAGGCACAAAAGACAAGATGATATGCTCTAATTTGTGGAATTAGATAATTATTTGTCTGAAGAAGTGAACAAAGAGATGAATAAAAAATGGATGTTGGATATTACAATGTTTTCCAATTGAGACTCTTCCCCATAATAATTTAAGCTAAGCACAGAAATGAGATTCTATAAATTTGATCAGATTCTACAACTGAGACAGGAATATCTACATTAAAAATCTAATGTTTGACAATAAGTTGTTATCAATTTGAATAATCTGGTTTAAATCAGGTGAGAGTCAATTCTATCATTTTGGGTTTCCAGATCAATACAGAAATAGATTGAATAGAATCTGTTCAGTTGAACACTTTCACAGCAAGGTATACTCCAAGACTCAATTTTATTCATTAACCCTGATTTTTGCTGAGATCATGCTAATAATGTACATGTAAAAAATATATGCTTTTCCTTTGTGAAAATTTTTCTACATTTCAGCCAAAAAAATCTTAGTTCCATAAAATAAATGCTAACATAAAAAAGTTCTCTCTAAATATATCAATTGAACATGTGAATTAAAATAAACCTATTGTTTTGTTAAAAGTTACCTGTAATTAAGAATATCAGAACAACCGAGCCTCCATTCTAAAGTTTCTGTGGTGAAGTCGTCTGTATTTCCTAGATCAGTAAAGCCAACAACATAATCTTGTGTTTTTCCATCTTTCACCAGTGCTAGTGTGGGAATGACTTTGATATGCAGTCTCTCACAAAGGAAAGGTGCTTTTTCCACATTCAGTTTCAAAAATTTGGTCTCAAGATGTTTCTTGGACAGTATCACCAAATGTCTGTCTAGTATTTTACACCTGTAAATAACAATATATAGAAAATCAAAAGCTAAAAAAACTGATTTCTTTTTAAAATAAATATCATGAAGGTACATCTAATTTTATACTTTTTCTGAGTCTCAAAATTTAGCAGCCAATCTGTGCTTGAGTCAGATGACCTCATTTCTGCTTCACAGATTATTAGCTGCCTGGTTATGAGAGGTAGAAAAACAATCTAGTATTCTAGAAAGTCAGATTTGGTCTATTTATAAAAAACAGAATCTTCAATATATGCCGTTAAGTCACATGTGGTTTATTTACGAAGTTGTCACATTCATGGGAAGAACAAAAAATTCATTGTCACTACTCTTACGCATGTTTCCTTGTATCACACAGAGGAATCCTGAGGGGAGACTTGACAGAACTCAGAAGAAACTTCTCAGAATTAGAAATGTATATATGGAGCCATATTTGGAAGTCATTAGAAAAGACTGAATGGTGTCACTGAGAAGGAACTCCTCCAGCTATGCGACTGTCACCAAGAAGAATATTAAGGTTAAGGGCTGTAAATACGAGGTCAGACAATTAAATTCATGAACTCATCCGAGAAAAAGTGCTACACACCTCATTGCTGAATTTTAATTCATCTGTACATATATTTTAAAAGTTGGTTGTAATGAACACTGATGGTTAAGAATTACTGCTCAAGAAGATTATGCAACAGTCTGTTTCATTAACACTAGAGGACTGACCAATTTAAAATACATTCTACTTTAAAGGAAATGTCATTTCCATTATCCTCTTCAATAGAAGATGACTTAATGAAAGTTACCTCTGATATTTTTACATTTCTTTGGAACCATAATAGGCAAATGGGTTTGGACAGCTAATTTCGCGAACTCATCCTAGGAAAGGTGCTACATACCTCATTGCTGAATATCACTACGGTCAACTTTGAAGCACTCCCCTTGGGAAGCTGTGCACCAATGCCAGCACCTAGTCCACCCTTCAAAGCAGTTTTGGAACTCTTTTTCTGGAATGGCCATCAGAGCTGTTGTCAGACCCAAAACATGACCATTAAATTCACGAACATGTTACCATGCACTTATGTTGGTAGCACTGTACAAGCAGCTTGGCACCTCACCGAGTTGCTTGTACAGTGTTGCCAACATAAGCACACAGTGGCACGTTTGTGAATTTTACTGCATTTGTACAGTGCTGCCAACTTAAGCACATGGTGGCAAGTTCGTGAACTCAATGGTCAGATTTTGAGTATAATGACAGCACTGATGGTCATTCCAGAAAGAGTTCCAAAACTGCTTTGAAGGGTAGACTAGGCACCGGCATTGGTGCATAGCTTCCCAAGGGGAGTACTTTGAAGGTGATCGTAGTGATATTCAGCAATGAAGTATGTAGCACCTTTTCTAGGATGAGTTCGTGAAATTAACTGTCCGAACCCGTTTGCCTATTATGGTTCCAAAGAAATGTAAAAATATCAGAGGTAACTTTCATTAAGCACCTTCTAATGAAGAGGACAATGGAAGTGACATTTCCTTTAAAGTAGAATATATTTTAAACTGGTTAATCCTTTAGTGTTTCTGAAACAGACTACTACATAATCTTCTTGAGCAGTAATTCTTTTTTTTTTTTTTTTTTTTTTTTTTTTGCTTTTTGGTATGTGGGTAGCTCCCTGACTGGGAATCGAACCCAGGCCGCAGCGCTGACAGCACCAACGCTGAAGCCCCAAGCCACTACACCATCAGGGAACTCCCTATTGAGCAGTAATTCTTAACAACCAACTTTAAAAAAATGCATACAGATGAGTTAAAATTCCTAGGAGTGGAGCTGGGAGACATGCAGGTGACTCTTCGGTCCAATGGAGTGACTAAGACCCCAGATGCTTTAGTTGCTTTTACTAGGCTTTTGGGGCACTTTTTAGTGTAGTTTTTCCTGAGTGAGGTTTGGGTCCAGTGAGTTTCTTATAACTTTTATGCCTTGTCACTTTCTCTCTGATTGTATCTTTTCATATATTACCCATGTAGGGCAGTAATGAGATTTTAGAAGTCGTAGGAGAGAACAAACTGTTAATATTGAATAGGGTGTGACTGATGCTCAAAACATATGATAATGGAACTGTTATATGAGAAATATGTTCTTGAATGCTGGTACATCAGTTAACTCCATGGTTTTAATGGAATAATATGGAACCTATTTTAAATGGGGCTATGTACCACCTGTCAACAAATCCTTTTTTTAAAATACAGAAGTAGCAGTCACGATGCAGTTAAAATAGCATAGGTTTAAAACCTCTCATTATAATAACTGCGTAATATCACGTGAGTCACCTAATCTCTCCAAGTCTTGGTCTCCACACATGTAGCACAGGAATTATACCTACTTACCTACCTCAATGGGTCATTGTGAAGGTCCCAGGATTTTATATAAGAAAGTACCTAGCCTATTAGGTGCTGGCAACTTTGATACATGAGGGTTGTGTGGAAAAAATCCAGCCATGAACGCCTCTATTTTTCATACTCCATGGCTGGATACTTTCTGGACAGCCCTCGTACATAAATTAACTGATGATTTACATTTGGTTTTTTAGCTGTGTTTGAAAGTTAGTACTCCTAGTGCTGCATTATTTATATATCCATCAAAAATATTTACTGAGCACCTCTTATGTGTCGGCCATTGCTGCTCTAGAGCTAGGAACCCAGAGCATAGTGAGCCACAATAAGGCAAACTTTCTGCCTTCATAAAACTAATAATCTAGTGGGTTAAGACATCTAATAAGTGAAACAAATAATATCAATCTTACAGATTCATATCAATATATCACCACCTCAAATTATGTCAGGGGTTGTGTGCCAATGAGAGATGACAGTGTACCACAATGGCAGAGGGTTGCCATGATTCTCTCTCTGTACCTTCTTAATCGCTTCTCCCATGATTTCACCATCTCAATATTTTCTTTCATATTTATTTTCTTAGTTAAGTCTCAGCCAATCAATTGGTGAAAGGTGTTAATAACCAAGTTGTTGGGTGGTGAGGCTAAGATAAGGGCCAGGGAAGGCAATCGAAGTGAGAGAAGAGGGCAGTGCTGAGATGACAGTGACTGATGGAGACTGGAGTGCATGACTACCTATGGGGCTGGAGGGTCGGGGTCGGGGGCAGCTCTAATTAGCATTAGCAAAAGTGCCTTCATACTGAATTCTAGGTCTGTTATCAAGTTTGCTGACTTTTTAAAATTCTGAAATCTAAATTAAGGAAAAAGAAAGAAATATTTCTCTATTTTTAAATGTTGGCAACTAATCAAATTTGGGGGCTTAAAAAAAAGACCTGGGTTGGTTTAAGAGAAATCCCTTTCTAGCCAAGTCTGGCAGTTCCAACTATGCTTCTGGTAAAAGGCCTGGCCATGCCATTGTCTCCCCATGACTCTATCATAATAGTGGGAGAAAAAAGTATAAATAATTCTTGTAGCATTGATAAAACATTTATGTATACATGTCTAAGATGTTTTTAAAGTTAGTGAAATGTAATTCAGAGAACAGCTACTTCTATGGAAATATTCTTGATTTTCATTAATGTTCATTTATACTTGTTTATGTCACTGGTTTTGAAGTTCATCTGAAAAACAAAAATGCATACTTCTAGTACAAAACAACTTGGGAAGTAGTTTATTTTTCTTACTTCCTCTATTGTCAGTATATCTATTCAAAGATCTCATCATTTTCAAAAAACATCACTGAAAGAAACAAATTTACCTGAATGTGGAGTCTCTGTAGAAATGGCATACCACTTTTTTACTCTCCTTGACTTCTTGAAAAAAGTCTCTCTCACTAGGGATTTCTCTGTATTCCCCATGTCCTTTCGACAGCCATTCCTAATTTGAAGAAAAGGGAAATATTATATATTTCAAGTATCTCTTTCAGTACCACTTTATAGTTTGTGTCCAAATCACCTCAATATTTTGAAATTGTTGATTTACCTTGTAAGGAAATAAATTCCTTTTAGTGATTTACTTTCCCAAGTTTCTAGTGTCAATGCAAAAATAACCTATAGGGAGTGACTATCTCCACATTCATATTTAAGACAATTATCTGTCTTGGTAATTTAACACATACATGTTTTCTTAGAGCTTTGAAAATAAAAACTTACAGAGTCAAGAGACTTAGAAAGTAAACATCCATTTCTTTGCATGAAAACTATTAAAATCAGAAGCATTTGGTCTAAGTTACTACAAAGCTTTAAAAAATAATGCTCATGAGATAAAGCAAGTCAGCCTGCGGGGTGGGGTGGGATTAGTGACAGGGGTTACTGCAGCTCTGAAGCTTGGTGGGGCCCTATTAGCTTTTGATGACCTCAGAGAGGCAGGAACCTCCTCTTTATTGGGCACCAATGGATAGTATTCTAGGAAGAAAAAATTGTCCACTCACACAGTGTCTAGAAACAATGAAGATCTCACAAATCATCTGATCCAACTTCCCAAACCAATATATCAACCTTGCCTGAAAGACCTTTGAGCCTTTTGAAAGTGTACTGTGGCAGGATGCTTATCATCTCAACTGGATTGTTTCCTTTCCAGGCAGCAGGTTTTTTTTTTTTTTTTAAAAAAGGAGCACTGGCCTTGCAGGCAGAAGGCATGGGCATGAATCACTGTTCTACCACTTACTAGCATATGGATTCTAACAACCTTTCTGAGTTTTAAATTCCTCATTTGTAAAGTAGAGATCAGGAAGCAACTATCTCACTGAGTAGTTGTAAAAATAAGACCATCAACATGAAAATAACTATAAAAGTATCTGGCATGTGCTTAAAATGCATTTGTATGCATATTCTCTCATTTTCAGAAAGGTTTATCATACATTTGTAACTCTGGTCTGTGGATCCCCGCTTGGAACTAAGATCAGAGAGAAAAGTTCTAATCTCTCTTTTACACGTTAGCCCTTCAAATATTGTATCTCGCCTATATCCTTCCTTCTCTGCACTGAAATTCCCATTTCCTTTTGACTGTTTCTCATATGAAACAGTATCTAGACTTCTTATTCTTCTAATTGTCCTCTGAACACAGTGTAATTCCTCCATTTCCTTTCGAAGTGTGGCAGATGTCTGAATGCAGCTCTCAAGAAGTGTCCAGCTAGAAAGGGGCCAATGCCATCTCCTCTCTTCCTCTGCACTTGGCTAACATCGCCCTCAGACGGTAATAGTTTGGTATCCATTTCACATCAGCTTAACTCAGCTGACACTTACAGAAGGCTCAGATATCTTCTCTTTATGTGACATTTCTTTGGTAAAGCTTCTATAAATAGCTGAAACTCTCAAACACAGTTCCTAAATGACATGCTATTTCATGATTCTTTTCTTGACTCACCGATGACATATGCCCTTAAAAAGGAACACTTTTCTTCTTTAAGAAGCTACTATTTCTTTTGTTTATTCTTACGTGTTTAACCAACAAGTTGAAGACCTGAACGTGTCCTAGGGCCTTAGAAAGAGGCCAGCCCACTCAGAACCTCCACTGGTAACATGGCATCTCTCCCAAGTAATTCAGCAACCTGTGCTGTTTAAACAGTTCTTCCACAGAGTACCAGATCCACAGGTACGTGTGGGTGGGATCTAGCAGGATGGGCACAGATCTCAGTGCAGCCTGAGCCCACTTGACACCTGGAAGCTGTACAGCACCTGGTTCTCACTCAGTGGCTATCACCCAAGCCTCTGATGGGCTCTTCCTATTTCTTACCTCATCCTTCTGCCCCCTACCATAACAGAAGAAGGTTGCTTGGTTGAGAAATACTGATTAACATATACATGTTAAGTGCTTATGTCATTGTATACACTGATTTCCCTGATATCCTCGTGGACCAGAAAAGCAAAATTACTACACAATCAATACTACACTTTCAAAAAGACTAGCTATAAAAACCATTAAGGCTTCTTGTCAACTTCCTCAGAAAATATTTTAATTAAAAAAAAAAATCTATTAAAATGCAATGAAATCTCTAAAATAAGACCTTCTGAGGTAGTCCATGACAAATTCATTTAAAATTGATTTGTATATTAATTTAAAAGAGTCTTAAAGGCTGCCCACCTCACGTGGTTTTTAATTATACTCACTCTATTGTGTTTAATTGCTGACTTTATTTAAGATATTAATGTATGTTCCTCACTGCAAATCAGGTATATATGGAGTTTCTACAAAAATACCCTAGTTATGGCAACTTATTTTTTAGTTGAGCATTAGCAATCAGTAGTGTCTTACTGTGATCATGAAATAATGAGTTTGTGGCAGAATCTCAATAGCATTTTATTAAGAAAAGTAGCCCAGGTTCAAAACCATATACACACCCTATTTCAATTGGAATTCAGTCACATTATAAAGGATTCTTTCCTTCTGTAGCAGTTCTTCTAAATAGCAAGGGCATGAACATTACTGAAGAAATGCTATAGCAGCACAAACAAAATGCTTCTCCAGAAAAGTTAAAGCTCATGTTTTAGTCTTAGCCAACTGAAGAGGAACCAGAGTAGGTGAGAACATATTTCAATTTAACTTAAACCTATGGAAACATTTTTAAATCATAATTTGATTTACAGAATTTAATCCAACTGGTTGTGGTAGGAGTCTACAATTACACGTCTTTCCACTCTCACTTACACTCTTAAGAGGCCAACAAAAATAGAGTTGTGGCCATTATTCTTAGTGACCCAGCCTGCATTCGTTGGAATAAGTAAACCACATAATTCAATGTTACAATGAAAATCCCTGAAATAATTTCTTCCATATTAAGTTGCCTTACAACTCTTACCTCACTTGCTTTGAGCACAGCTAAATTATACCACTTGGAAACCAGCAACTTCTATTGCTATCTGTGCTCGTCCTACTTCACTCGTTCCTCAACCACAGAAACCTGAGCTCAGAAAATGATCCCGGGCACATGTTTCTTTCATTTGACTGTTGATTAATATACTAATCAGGCTAATTTTGACTGTCTTTAAAACTACTTTTTTCCCAGGCAAAGTGTTAACAGTAATAGGTACTTTGAGGTAAAAAACAAACAAAAAAACTTAAAAATGAGGACTGAAATGTAACTACTGCCAAAGTGTAATATAAGTTGTTAGGCGCATACTGTCAAAGCAATTTCAGAAAGCAGGGCAGAGAGGTTACTTGTTTCTGCTGCTGAGCTTTCCTTAGTGCCTCAAGTCTCTTTTCTTTGAGGCGTTCCAGTTCATCCTCATCCATCTGGTCCAGTTTCTGAATTTCAGAATCCAGATGTTCTTCCACTAGTTTGGTCGTTTGTAGCAACTGATTCTCCAGGACTTTTGAAAACATGTCAACAGATGCATTAGCCTCCATTCTTCTAAATAGTGCAGCTCAGCCTCGTTGCTGGGGAGAAGGTTTACAAAGTTAGGGGAAAAAATTGCAAGCAATAAGGTTTTCTTTCTTTCTTTAAAAAATTCTATCAAGTGCACAATTTGTAGTCTACAAAGTGGGCTACTGACTATCAAGCACTTCATGTTAGGCTTAAGACTTTTTTTTAAGTGTTTTAAAAATTAACTTTCAACAGGTTATAGTCACACCACTCAAACACCAATTAGAGCAAAATTTAGGTGCTCATGATTTAGTGTTACTATGCTAAAGCAAAGACAAATCTTTAAGACCATCACCAGACCAGAGAGAAATGAGTAATTGGAGTTATACCTAATGCTATATACTGACAATCAGTATTCTTTACCGAAGGAAATGGGAAGCAAAGCAGAAATGACTGTGAACAGTACTGAGATTTTACACATCAAACTTTGCTTCACCACAGAGCAGAGTTGAGTAAAAGACACATTTTTCATGATCTCTGCCTAAATGATTTTCATTTTTTAACTCTTAAGAGAGCCCATTACAATTTATGTAAAGAATGGCACCTGGTGTTCCCTAAGCTTTAGTTTCCACTCCTGTTCTCCCATTACCTAACAAAATCTATGAGGCCACAAAGATAAAACAATTAACACTCTTAATATTAAAAAGAATATTGATTTTTACATCAGCCCTCTATGTAAGATAGTTTAAAAACAGAATCTAATTCAGATTAGAAAGCAAGATCTCAATTACATTTTTTTAAAAAAATGTATTCTTTTCTAACAGCAATTATCAGATGGCAATTTTATGTTTACTCCTGGGTTATTACCACAGAAATATGATTTATAATTTGCCTATCAAAGCAGGAGGCTGTTGCAACTATGATATATCTGCAAACATTAACAAAGCACTTCTAAAAGAATCTAAATAAATTGTGAACTCATCCACTCAGCTTCTGACACATAGCCTGGTCCACGAGACCTCCATAAATGTTGAACTGCAGAGAAATAGTCTTATTGCAGACTTCACTTCAGATTCCTTTTTCTTCACAGGAATAACAGTCGAAATATATACCTGATTTTATCTTTGTATCTCCAGAGCTAGCATTGCCTAGGGCACAAGAAAATGTTAACTTTGAATGAACCAAACTGTAAGTTCCTCATAAATGCTATGAAATTTTAAAGGTTCTGTATTTCAAAAATAGTGAAAGAATTCTCTACGTCGCCCCAAAATATCAGTAAGATTGTGACCTCTTTCGGGGTTAGATAAGGCAGACAACTGGATATTAAACCCCAACTTGCACGTTCTTATCAGAAGCACAGCGGATGCTTATCCCTGGAGTTTTATAGGATCAGTTCAGAATTTAATGTTGGGATAACTGAGAGCAGAAGCGATTAACAAGAGCAGCTCTGGAGGTAGGTGGTGGTGTTCTAAAGCATTAAGAAAGGGAAAAGGAGATGGTTTAGCGATCCCGGTAACTTCATTTTTCAAACCACAAGCTCTTATTCTTCCTTTTTTCAGTGCAACTGGAATGGTGACAAGGGCCTTGTTCTCAAATTACCTATTTTCTCGGTCCCTCTACTTGCACCTGCCAAAACAACTAGCCTCCCTAACTGCACCCGGGTACCTTCTTAAAAGTATACTCGCCATTCCCTAAGCACCCCTGGGGACAGATGAGGGCAGCGTTCAGGTGGTCCCCGACTTCAACGCCGCTAGGGGCGCATGCGCGAAAGCCGCCTCCCATGCACCGACACCGGCATCTGGGCCGCGCCCCACCTCCGCCCTGGCAGGATATTGAGCAGCGGTGTGTCCATTAGCATCGGGACCCTGTGGCAGGTTTTTTCACACCATCTCTGCCTCACCTGAGCTCTCGATAATACCTGAGAAGTGATGGATCAATAGCTCCAAAAGAACAGTCCACTCTGACTTCAGCCTCGCAGCAGCTGCTAGTGGCTACGAGCCGGCCGTCACTTCCGCCTCCTCATTGGCTGAGGCCCTTGCGTAATACAGCTGCGACGCCCGAGGAAGTGATGGGAGAGGAGGGTGGGAGTTAGGAGAGAGCGTATGCGCTTGTGCCACCCGCGCTGAACCCGAGCTTTCGGATCCCTTGCTTCCCTCAGGGTAAACCGCCCAGAGGGCGCCGGAGCAAAGTATGCTGGGAGTGGTAGTTTATTAGTGCTCTTGGAGTTCGACTTCATTAGGCTCTGAGCCTCAGTACAATGTTACATCAGAAATGTGGTAGCTACGCTCCTGCTAGGAGTGACACTAATTTCGTTTACGTCCTGTTTATTGAACATGTTCCTTTTTATAAACGTTAACGAATAACATACAGCACGATTAACATCCGTAATATCACCACCCTCATAGGTTCCCCCGTGATTTTCCTAACACAAATTTTTAGAACTTGCCCTCGTAAACATTAAGACCTATTTAGGGGAGTTAATAGGTGTGCCCTTGTTTTATTTTTTTAGGGATTGTACATTCATGGACGTTACTGAGAGGCCCAAGTTTGTCCTGCATTTATTATCTCTTTTGGGGACAAGCAGAGCGCTTGCCTTTTATTCATTGTGGTTCTTTATTAAACTTCGTGCAGCTGAGAATACAAAGGTGTAGAGGCTGAAAGGTGGAAGAGAAACTTAAGGTCACCTTACGTTTCTAGCCCCCCATATCTGCATTCTCCGGCGGGGAGGGGCAGACGTGCGGAATGTTCATACTCATTGTCCGCCTCTGGTTCTAGAACCTGGAAACTCGCTCCGGCGTCGGTGCGTGGCAGACGCTTGCGGTAAGAGGGCGCTCGGGTTCCCGTCTGGCGGGCGGGTCAACTGGAGACGCTCTACCCGAAGGGACGCTCTCGATGAGCCGCGCCCTGCGTCCTCACGCCGAGGCGGCGGGGCGATGCGCTTGCGCACTGAGAGCTCACACCATATGTGCCCTGTCCCAGTGCGCGGTTCTGTGGAGAGCCGGGTGTGAGAGGCGGCAGCGCCGGGGGAACGGAGCCGAACGGAGACCGAAGTCGGCCGGGGGACACTGGATCTGTGAGAGACCGAATACAGGGGCTGGGACCACGAGCGCCGCTGTCACACGATGGGGAAGAGGCAGAAAAACAAGAGCGAAGACAGGTAGCCAGTGGCTGGGTTCGCACGGCGGTGGCCGGCGCGGCTCAGTGTATCGCGCGGGTCCCGCCGGCGCGGGGCAGACTGAGGTCGAGGCTCGAGGCCAGTCTCGCGGGGCACCGGGCTTGGGTCCTGAGTGGGTGGCGCGGGGCAGAGACCCCAGTTCCGGGCGGGGTCGGACGGCCTCCGCGACAGGCTGGTTCATCCAGCTGAGACTCTGTCCCACCGCTACCCCTCGCCCGGCCTGGAAAAGAGGGCGTCTCCGGCCTGAGGAGTGGGGCAGTGGTTTCGGGGTCCCCGCCCTGTGGGGAGGAACTCCCAACGTGGTCCGAGCGACTGGTTGTTGTTTTTGCGACGCTACTATTTGGCGAGGGTCAGGAAGAGTTCTCTGTATGCCTTTGTACCTGTGAATCTTGGAGAGAGAAGGGAATTCGAATCAGCTGTACCTACATCCAGGGTTTTCCACTCTTGCAGCCGCTCAGGTACGTTGAGAGGTTTAACTCTCTCTTAACTTCATTTAATTTGGATACGGTTGTCAGTTATTTGAGGACTGATTGATTGTCCATACTGGCTCTCTTTCTTCCGGCCTGTCTTCGGTGATTTTTTTCCTCTTCTTTTTGCTCTGTAGCACCTCCCCTAATAAAGGAGGAGGAGGCGAAACAAACCAACCAAGGTCTCTACTTTCTAATCACTTAAAAGGTTTTTTTGGGGGGGAGGGAGTGTAAGGATGCGTGTAGAGTTACGTGCCCCGAGATTTTGGGAACTTTTCCATGTGTCACATTCGTTTGAGACTTTTATTGATAAAGTTTATTTCCTAGGAGTGAACAACATCTGTTACTTTTCACCCTTGTATACCACTCACCAAACTTGGTTCAAAAACTAAGGGCGAGAGTAAATTAAAAAAAAAACAAAACAAAAAAAAACAAAAAACCATGATAGTTTATCATAAACTGACTCAAAAGAGATGCGTGGTCTTGAAGTTAAAATAAGATTACTGATTAGAAGTTGGAATCCTGGATTGTTTCCTCACCTGGCACTCAACTAGCTAATGAGTGGAATTAAAAGACACTGAGGTGAGTCTTGTATTTCAGTTACAAATCTACTGGAGGAAGTTCATCAGTTTGAAGAATAGAACTTACTGTTAATCAAACCAGATAAAAATAAGCAGACTTCTGGATGATTTAGTAGGACAAAAATTTCTCTACTTTTGACAGGATGTTTTGACGCGTAGGAAACCCTTTTTCTTCAACTATACAAAAAAAAATAGATGAATCTAATAAAGCTTTAATTACCAATTATCTACCTTCAACCATTGTTATCACATGACCAATTCTGTTTTATCTACCTGGTGTATATTTTAAAGCAGGGGTGTCCAACCTTTTGGGTTCCCTGGGCCACATCGGAAGAAGGGTTGTCTTGGGCCACACATAAAATACACTAACACTATGGTAGCTGATAAGCTAAAGAAGGGTCCATTATAATTTTTGTAATGTTTTAAGAAAGTTTATGAATTTGTGTTTAGCCTTTTGGGCCGCCTGCTGCCCACAGCAGCAGGTTGGCCAAGCTTGTTTTAAAGCAAATCTCAGAATCCTTTCACGTGTAAATTCCTCAGGTGTTTCTGAAAGCTACAGTATTTTGCCTTGTGTAGTGCTCACTTTTTGGCCCAAATTTGTGAGGGAAAAATAAGGATGCCCATTATTATATGGATGATACTAATTCCATGTCTATATAAATGTTTTTAATTCTTCTATTTATGGTTATGAGTTAACAGTGTAACTCTAGAAATCAATGATATCTGTATGCAAATTAATACCCTGGAATATGATAATTGGTTTTTTATATAAAAAAATTTTATACATGAAATTTCTTGTACCAAGCTTGTACCTGTTCTTGTGTTTTGTAATTATTTGTTACATAAAATTTCTTGTACCATAATATGTTAAAAAATAAATGTTAAAATTTCTTTATAATATAAAAAACAAGTACCTAAATATAAACAAATAAAATTTTGAATTTAAAAATTAAAACAAGATTTTTGTCCTTGACAGTTTGGGCCAAAAACATGGGTGCACATTATACACAGGAGTGCATTGTACATGGCAAAATATGGTAATATTGTTAAATTGTCAGTTCTTCCCACCTTGAGGGGAAAAAGACAATCAGAAGGCCACCACCAAGCCTAAGTAATATTAACAGTGGTTTCTTAAATATTAGCAAGTATCCAGTCAGTTTTCTAATTTCACTGATTATCTTATTAACATTTTTTTTAACGATTGGTTTGTTTGGTTCAGGATTACAGAAGTCTCTTTAGATTAAAAAAAAAACATATGTATATGTTGTTATTTTACTGTTTTTACTTTACAGGCTCTCTCACAGTGGAACAAAGCTATTTCGAGGGGAGAGATTTATCCTTATCTATGTATTTTTAGAGAAAAATGTGTCTCTTAGATTCATACACATATTCATGACTGATATAAAGTTTAAATTGCAAATGCTGGAGCCTGTTAAATGATTGGTTTGGTAGTGTAGAAGGAATACTGCTTTTTTTTTTCCCCTTGGCTCAGACTAATTTGTAGTCTGTCTTTGGTTCATGTTGAAGGGAACTGTTGGCAACGAAATATAAAAAACAGTTGTTTTCTCATAATCACGTTTTTGTTGTTTATATGTGCTTCATGGACTTCTGTGCTTGAGTGCTTTGCACATTGTATCTAAGAAATCCTAGGGTTTTGACCAGAACTGCTTGGACTTTTTACTTTGGTGTCCCACATAAGAGATTTTGGAGGGAAAGAAGGGCAGGGAAGTTTCACTGCTTTGTGAAATAGTTTGCTTTGACTTTTTGTGTATTTAAAGTACAGACAGACCTCATTTTATTGTGCTCCACAGACATTGTGGTTTTTACACCTGGAAGGTAAGACTCAAAAAGATTACGACTTGATTGTTAGACCTAATGCTACTGCACACTTAGTAGGCCACGGTATAGTGTAAAAGTAACTTCTGTATGCACCTAGAAACCAAAAAACGTGTGTGATTTCACTTTACTGCAATGTTCACTTTATTGTGGTAGTCTAGAACTGAACCTGCAACATCTCTGAGGTATGTACTCTCTTCAAGGATACTTTGATTATTTGTAAAAGGAACAAAACAGACTGGGAACAAAGTCTAGAAGGAGAAAGTCTTATTTTAGGAATAATATTTGTGTAAAATGAGACATTAATTTGGTTTTACTCTCTTGTATAAATATCCCCACTTTTAAAGATTTTACATTTATCTCACCTCCTCTTCCCTCCCCAGCTATTCTAATCTAGCATGTTTATGGTCAGGTAGAAATGGGTGAGAAATGAACAGCTGTTTATCAGTTATCAAGATGAGACACTCACTGAGCCACTTTTCAGTTCTTGAAAAGAACATACATAAATACTTGACTGTTTCAATCCTTATAATTAACTAATCCTTACTTTAATGTTTTAGCCACTCAATGTTAATTTAAAGTTAGGTTTTATTATTTAAGCTGAGTATCTATTTTTATTTGGATAGCATGTTGTATTATATCAGTGACCTTTGTTTAAAGACTAAATTGTAGAATTTTGTTCCAGCTTGTGTAATTCTGAGAATGAGGTTTTGATAGGGTGTTCAAGCTTCCCTGGCTTTTTTCATTTGATTGGGGAAACTTTGAGACAAGGGATAGGATTTAATATTTACAGATCACACAAAATACAAGGCCAGTATTTTAATTTCTTCCTGTAACCTTCCCAGTCATCAGTTTACGTAATAGGACTTTATCTTATGGGAACTTGTGTGCTCTAGCAATGTCCTGTTGTTTCCATATACCCAATACGATGGATGTTCTCTTAGTGATGTGTGCAGAGAAGAAAGGATCTAGAATTATCTAGGTTTTCACAGCCTCCAAGTCTTCATTCTAGTCCCTTTTTTGTTTTGGATTCCAAGTGTGGTAGTTATATTTTTTAGGTTATAAGGAATCTAGTGTTTTACTGCAATGGGATTAATACACCCTCCTCCCCCAACCCAAGGATAAGGAGGGAAGGAAGATAATTATTTCACCTATCCTGTGGTCAGATATGGAGGTGGGGATGACATTTAGAAACTAGAAGGTCGGGGAGTTCCCTGGTGGTGTAGTGGCTAGGCTTTGGTGCTCTCAACACTGCAGCCTGGGTTCGATTCCTAGCCAGGGAACTACCCGCCCCCCCCCCCAAAAAAAAAAAAAGTAACTAGGTCTTTCAGGATTCAGTGGAGTTCTGGGGTATATGCAGCATCAGATTATTTGTTGCTGTGATTCTCTACATCAGTGGTGACCCATTATAGTGACTCCACTATTTGCTTTTAACTATGGTAATGCGCCTGTCATTACTGGCAATCTCCCTTCTTTCATAGGAGACAGCTGCCTACCCTTTTGATGATTGCCCTAGTGTCAGACATTCATCCTGCTCAGTCAGGGTAGTATGGACCTTCCCCAGTGATAGAAAACATAGTGATCTGCTTAAGGTGCTTATCCAGAAGGAGCTGTCAGTATAGCAGGTGCTGCGAAGCTTCCCAGAAAGGGAGTGGTCCAAGAGGCAAATAGTTTAATTCAACCAAGGAATTTACTTCTCATTTGTATATATTTGACTTAAACAGACAAACCCCCATCTACATACTTTAGATCAGAAAAGAAAAAAAGATGCATCTGAGAATTTTTTTGGCTTAGCTTGTTCCTACACTGATAATTTAGGAAATTAATAGGTGAAAGGGAAAGAAGTCTTAGTTTGCTATAAATAAAAAAGTAGATGATAAACTTGTTAGCTTATGTTACACTAGTGATCTCTTCAGGGAGCTTATGCTGCTACTTTTGATGTTACTTGTCCACCAGTTGTGCTTTTTTACTTAACCTTTTAATCTTACTCCAATCTTGTAATTGATCTATAAGGTGGGCAAAGCATTGTTTAACTGAGGAACTGAGTGTCAGTGGTTAGGTTAGAATAGCAGTTCTCAGATTTTATTGGCCCTAGGATAGATACTGTGTATATTCTTAAATAACTAAGAAATGCAAAAGGTTATTATGTATGTGGGTTGTATCTAACAATGCTTGCCATATTACAGTTAAATGGAAAAGTTCTTAAAAGTATTTATTTAAAAATAAACACATTACATGTTAATAAATAACATTGTTAAATAATTTTCAAATAGTAATGAGAAGAGGGGTATTGTTAAACATTTTGACTGTCTAGCTTAGAAGGTAGCTTGCTTCTCACCTGCTTGTGCAATCAGTCTGTAGCTGTATCACAAATCATGTGGCCTCTGGAAAACTCCACTGTAGGGTGGAGAGAAAATGAGAATGAAAATGCTAATAGTCTTTTAGTATTATTTTGAAAAGTTTTGAGTCCTTGAATTAGTTTAGACCCCCTGAAAAGGTCTTGAGGACTACTTTGAGAACTGCTGAGTTAGGGACTCCTAGACCAGACCTAGGCATTCGTGAGACATTTTCCAAGCTGTTTGACTAGCAGGTGCTTTGAGTGCTTGAGGATTACTCAAGGACAATTTAAGACATCTGTGACATGTTAATGCTCTTGCTATTTTGCCCATTGATTTTCTTTTTTTTAATAGGTGAATTTATCAAGGTCTATTAAAAGTGTTTGGGGTTGGTTTTAATTGGGAATCCCATTAAGTTTTAGATTATGTGGTACCCTTTATGGTACCCTTTATGATATCTTTATGGTATTGGATTATTCCATTCAAGAAATGTATTGGTTTACTTAAGTGCCAGATACTCTTGTTCTAGGTGCTTGAAATACAGTGGTCAACAAATAATAATACAACAGTCTTCTCTATTTGGTTAATTTAATTGTATATCAAATTTTTATTTTCTTCACTGGAGTCTTTAGCGTATTTCTTGTTTAGCTTATTTCTAGATATTTTATAGCTTTGGTTGCTGTTACTGTAATAATTTTTCTTTTCTTTGGTAAATAGGAAAACTATTTTTCAAGATGATTTTGTTTGACTCACTGAATTCTTTTATTAGAAGTAGCTATGTAAAGTATGAGGACTACATTGTGATTAGATTGTTACTTTGTAATACGTAAATAGTAAAGTGGAGTAGAGAGAAAATTGAAGACATTAACAGTAGCATTCAAATGTTTTAGTTAGTGACACACAAATTACTTCTTTTTCCTTCCTTATCTAACTTAAGCCTTGTAACAAAATGTATTGTTGAGAAATTATAGCACAAAATATACAGGTATTTTCAATCCTTATTGAACAGTATTGAAATAATCACAGTACACTACTTGCCCTAGCACTAACCATAATGTTTACATAATTTTAATAATGAAAACACAATGTGGGACCAATAACCATGCTGTATCTAGTTTGAGAATCTGAGTGAAGGAAAAGGAATAAAGATCTAAGAATTATTTAACATATAGAAGAGGAAACTGGGATTTAGTCTAATAATGTTCTTGAGACGTAGAACCTCTCAGCTATTAAGCCAAACCTGACTCAAGAACCTATGGTTTTATTTATTTATTTTTTTACTGTGTTGTACTATATAATTTAAGCCTTTAGATTATGTGGTACCCTTTAAGCCTCATATTTCAAAAATACAGACTTTAAATAAAAATTAGTATCTGTTAATACATAGGATCTTTACTGGTGAAGCAACTGTTAAAAGATTAAGAACTTAAAGGAGAATAGAAAAATGACAGCCATTATCTATAGTCAATCAATGCCAAATTTCTTTAAAGGATTTAATTCTTTAACCACATAACTTCCTGTCCCATAACCTGTTTAAAGTGAGAACAGTGATGATTTAATGTTTCATTCCTTCCCATTTCAGACATAATATATATAATTTCAAATATATTGATTCAGAGGGGTGGCTACTTTTCACCCAGGTAGTCGTCATTTTTTTTTAGAACCTTTGGTTTTCAGACTTCCCTTTGATGATAAGAGATGTGCTTTCTACTGATACATGAAATGTTTGGTTTTTCTGTTTCTGAAACTTTATTTAAACCATAAACTTTGTATAGCAGTTCCTGAAAGTACAGTTGTATATTTTTCAAATTCAGTTTAATTATTTATGTCATTAGGTTTTAGCTACTAAACTCTGGTGAAACTAATAATTGTTACTGGTAACTGCAGTTGGAATTTCTTCTGGAATCATGTGTCCTTAGTTTCCTTATATGGCCATATTGCATTTTATTTATTCATCAGTTGATGGACATTAGGGTTCTAGTTTGGGGCTGTTATGAATAGTATTGCTATGAAAAAAATCAGTGTACATATTTTTGTGTAGACATATATGTTTTCAGTTCTTTGGGGTATATATACTTAGGAGTGAAATTGCTGGGTCATAGGGTAATTCTGTGTTTAACTTTTTTCAGAAACTGCAAGACGTTTAACTTTTTTTCCAGGAGCTGTCAAAACTGCAGACCCATTTTACATTCCACGTACCAAGTGTATTAGAATTACAGTTTCTCTATGTCTTTATCAGCACTTATCATCTGACTTTTTGATTACCTCATTGCCATTCTCATGGAAGTTAAGTGGTATCTTACTGTGATTTTGGTTTGCATTCCATGATGTTAATAAGATGTGCTTATTGGGCATTTGTATATTTTGAGAACTGTCTTCAGATCCTTTGCCCATTTTAGAATTGAGTTCTTTATCTTTATTATTTAGGAAAAAGTTCTTTATATATTCTAGATACCAATCCTTGATCAGGTATGATTTGCAAATACTTTCTCTTGTTCCGTGAGTTGTCTTTGTTTTCTTCTATAGGAAGTTGTCATTTCACTTTCTTGATGATATTGTTTGTGTCATAAAAGTTTCCAATTTTGCTGAAGTCTGATTTATGTATTTTTTCTTCGGTTGCTTGTGTTTTTGAAGTCAGATCTAAGAAACCATTGCCAGATCCAAGGTCAGGAAGATTTACTATGTTTCCTTCTAGTAGTTTTATAGTTTTAGCTCTTACTGAGACCTTTGAGCCATTTTGAGTTAAGTTTTATATATTGTGTGAGGTAGGGTCCAGCTTTATTCTTTGCGTGTGGTCCCAGCATCATTTGTTAAGAAGACTGTTTCTTCTCTTTAATTTCTTGTTCAAAAGTTGACTGTATGTGTAGGGGTTTATATCAGGATTCTCAGTTCTGTTCTGTTGATTCATATGTCTGTCCTTGCAGCAGTACTCCACATTGTCTCCATCACTATAGTTTTGCAATTGGGAAGTGGGATTTCTCTAACTTTGTTCTTTACTCTGATTGTTTTGGCTACTCTGGGTCCCTTGCACTTTCACACAGATTTCAGGATTAGCTTCTTGATTTCTGCAAAAAAGAAAAAAAAAAAAAAGGGCCACTGGACTTTTGATTGAGATTGCATTTCATCTGTAGACAATTTTGGGAGTATTGCCAACATTTTGCCTTCTGATCCATAAACATGAGATGTCTTTCCATCTATTTAGGTATTTGGTCTCTTTCAGTGATTTTTTTGTTTGTAGTTTTCAGAGTAAATTTGCAACTTAAAAATATATGTATATTCCTAAGTGTTTCTTTTTTAAGCTATTGTAAATGGAATTCTTTTCTTAATTTCATTTTCAGATTATGCATTACTAGTGCATGATTTAAATAAAATTGATTTTTGTAGATTATTGTTCTGTCCTATGTTAATAAATTCATTCATTAGCTCTGATGATTTTTTTGTCTTGTGTGTATAGATTCCTTAGGATTTTCTGTATACATGGTCATGTCATCTGCAAGTTCACATGGTTTCCTCCTGCTTTTCCAGTCTAAATGCCTTTTCTTCCTGTCCTGCCTAAAGCTCTGGCTATATCTTGCAGTTTAGTGTTCACTAGAAATGGGGAGAGTGGGCATTCTTATCTTGTTCCTAATCTTAAATGGGGGAAAAACTTTGTTTTTGTTTTTTTTTTCCCCATAATGTATGGTTACCTGTGTTTTTTCTAGAGGCCCTTTTTCAGGTTGAGTTTCCTTTCTATTCCTAATTTGTTGAGTGTTTTTATTGTGACGAGGTTGGATTTTGTTATATGTTCTTCATCTATTGAGATGATCATGTGGTTTTTGTCTTGTCTTATTTATATCCGGTGGATTACATTAATGGATTTTCAGATGTTGAACCAACCGTGCAATCCGAGGATAGAGGGATAGGTCCTGATTGGTCGTGGTGTGCAATCTTTTTTCTGTATTCTGGATTGGTTTGCTAGTGTTTTGTTGAGAATTCCTTTTTTTTTTTTTTTTACTTTTAACCTTTCTGTGCTGTACTTGTTTTAGGTGTGTCTTTCAGCAAACGGCATTTTTTTTAAAAAAACAAATTGTATTTTTTAAAATACAATTGTATTTTTATAAATACAATTTTATATTATCTTTAAGTTTAAAGTCA
This sequence comes from Lyroderma lyra, assembly GCA_004026885.1. Lineage (NCBI taxonomy): Eukaryota > Metazoa > Chordata > Mammalia > Chiroptera > Megadermatidae > Lyroderma > Lyroderma lyra. The sequence goes on from PVJL010001803.1 coordinate 143,842, forward strand.
CATTGCTTGTGATTCATGGTATATTTGACCTTATTTCAGCCATTTATTTTGTTTTTTAAATGTGCCAATTCTGCCATGCTTTATTTAATTTTTTTGTCTTATCCTGGGTTAGAATTTACACATGCTATTTCTATTTTTTAAGTGGTTAGATTTCAAATTTTGCCTTGCATATACAGAGTCAATATTTAATGACTGTTGAACAGTTCAAGGTGGTTGTGCTATTGTCCAGTATTTTAGTTTTATTTTATAGTCCCCTGCTCATTGTCAGTGACTTTGGTACTTTACTTAAAGTCATTACTTGTCAGGACTGAACCTAGAAGAAAATAGACACATGCTTAGTGGAGTTCCCATTGTTCATTTAAGAATTTTATTCTTTCCAAGGTAAAAAAGATTATGAAAAGTGTTGTTGTTGTTGTTGTTTTAAACAACTTAATAGCTAGTAGAAGTTTTACAGAAATGAAATGTTGGAAGGGCATTACCTTATCAAACTCTGAATATAATGAGTCAATGGTTTACTGATTCAGACTATGGTTTACTTTTTGTTTATGCAACTTTGTAATATTTTTTAAATTAAAAAATTTAACCTTTTACTACAAAAATTTCAAGCACACAGAAAAGTTGTGGGAATAATATATTGAACCCTCATATATTCATCTAGACTTAGTCATTACTAGCATTTTTATCTCCATTTTTACTATACATGTTTTGTTTTATGGTCACCTTGCATTTTCTCTCCAGATGTTTTTTTACATGTTGCATTATGTGTTCACCACTCAGAGTCAGTTTTCCTTGCTTCACCATATATTTGAGCCCTTTACCTTTCCCCCTGGTAACTACTAAGCTGTTGTCTGTGTCTATGGTTTTTTTGTGTTTATCTTTTGTTTGTTGCTTTCAATTTTATATTCCACATAAGAATGAAGTCATATGGTTCTTGGTTTTTTCTGTATGGCTTATTTTGCTTAGCATGATGTTCTCAAGGACCATTCATTTTGTTGAAAATGGCAGTATATCATCTTTTCTTGTAGCTGAGTAATATTCCAATGTATATATGCACCAGTCAGCTGTCACAGGGCACTTTGGTTGTTGCCATGTCTTGGCCACCATGAACAGTGCTGCGTTAAACATTGGGGTACATAAGTCTTTGCAGACTAAGATTTTTAAGATTTTGGGGTAAATACCCAGAAGGGGGATTGCCAGGTCATATGGTAACTCCATTCCCAATTTTCTGAGAAACCTCCACACTGTCCTCCAAAGCAGTTGTACCAATTAACATTCCCACCAGCAGTGTGTGAGGGTTCCTTTTTCTCCACCTCCTCTCCAGCACTTGTTATTCCTTGTCTTGTTGATAACAGCCATTCTCACAGGTGTGAGGTGGTATCTCATTGTGGTTTTGATTTGCATTTCCCTAATAGCTAGTGAAGTTGAGCAATTTTTCATATGTCTGTTGGCCATTTGTATGTCTTCATGGGAGAAGTGTCTGTTCAGGTTCTCTGCCCACTTTTTAAATGGGTTGTTTGTTTTGTTGTTATTGAGTCGTGCTAGTTTTTTATATATTTTAGATATTAGTCTTTTATTAGCTGCATTGTTTGCAAATACTTTGTCCCATTTTGTTGGTTGTCTCTTTGCTTTGTTAATGGTTTCTTTTGCAGTGCAAAAACTTGCAGTCAGCTATTGAAGAATACTTTGGTTGTTTCCATGTCTTGGCCACTATGAATGATGCTGCAGTGAACATAGGGAGGGGTACATACATCTTTACAGATAAATGTTTTCAGATTTTTGGGGTAGATACCCAGAAGAGGGATTTCTGGGTTGTATGATAATTCTATTCTTAATTTTTTGAGGAACCTCCATACTGTTTTCCATAGTGGCTGTATCAGTTTACATGCCCACCAGCAGTGCATGAGGGTTCCTTTTTCTCCACAACTTCTCTACATTTGTTATTCCTTGTCTTATTGAGAATCACCATTCTAACAGGTGTGAAGTGGTACCTCACTGTGGTTTTGATTTGCATTTCCCTAATACATAGCTAGTGAAGTTGAGCATTGTTTTCATGTCTGTTGGCCATTTATATGTCTACTTGGGAGAAGTGTCTTCAGGTCCTCTGCTTGTTTCTTTCATTGTTTTGTTGCTGTTGAGTTGTGAGAGTTCTTTATGTATTTTGGATATTAGCTCCCTATCAGAGGTGTCGACAAACATATTCACCCATTCTGTTTGTTGTCTTTGCTTTGTTGATGGTTTCTTTTGCTGTGCAGAAAATTTTTAGTTTGATATAATGCCTAGAATGGAGATTTTGATTCACTAAGTTTGGGGTGGAACCTGAGATTTTACATTTCTAATGAGGGTGATACTGATGCTGCTTATTTTGGAATTATTCTTTCAGTAGCAGGATCTAAATGACCATTTTATTGTGAATGCATTGCTTCCTATAATAGACTTCTTACGAGTTCAGCATGCCTATACATACAGGGAAAGGCTCTATTTTTCTAATACCCTTTTCAGTTTGAACTAATGATTTTGAGCCTTGTATTATATATCACCTTCTCTTGACAAAAACATTTAATTTACATATTAAGTCTATTCTGATCTCTTCTACCAACGTAAAGCAACTTACTGGAGGTTTATGAACAAAAGCTTGGATTGATGTTCTATGATAGTACACTCTGGTAAGGTGACCATTTGTGTAGTTCATGATGTGTTCATCTTTAATCTTTTATTATCGAAATAAAAACAAACAGATAAAAGTTACTGGGAAGACTTTTCAGGCTTCTGAAATCTCTCACCATCCTGTGTTTCCCCCTCCCTATCATTGAGGGTACTCATTCCAGTTTGAAAAACTGTTCTAGACAGATTTTATAGTTAGTATTAATAGTTAGACATGTTGGAATCTGCAGTATGTGAACTTAGATTGTGTCTATTTGGGAGTCTGCAAGATAATGCTTTTACTTGCTTTTGTATTCTTGTCACTTTAACATATCAGGTATTTAGAAAGTGGAGAATTGTGCTGACTTTTTTTGAAAGGTAATAAGACACATACCGCCTCTATTGCATTGTGCAATGTAAGTAGCAGTATGGTTTCACAGCCCTTTTAAAGGTGTCAAGACTTAGTTCATAAAGAAATTGTAAGCTGAGAGGGCATTTTTGTTTTTTTGAGATGTGACTAGGTAGCTCTGAATTTATTAATGGGTTATCTAGTACTTAAGATAAAACTTCACTGAGGGTGTGAGGAGTGAGAACTGTTGGGGTCTTTGGTTGTACAAGCAGTAGTAACTATTGAGAACAAAGACTACTGTATTTTTCTTCTGTGCATCTGTAACTGCTGATAATCAAGGAGTGCGTGCTGGATAAGAAGAGACAGAGGTTGGAGAAAATGAGATGCCAAAAGGCTTCCTGTGGAGAAAGCAGGACTGGATTTCCGTTTCCCTAATTGCTACTGACACTACAGGGGTAGAGTTATAAGCAAAGAGTAGGATTTCTCATTATGCTTTTCCTCTTGTATGGTATTGTTGATAAGTGTTTAGGTAGGAGCAGAAACCAACATAAAGTGAAGAAAGATAGTAACATGGTAAGGAATAACTGTTCCTTCCCATAGAGATTACAGACAATTTATGATCATCATCTTTGGGATTGGAAGAGATGAAGGAGTGGTGTGATTTGGATTTTACATCATTTCATCAATGATGTACTTTCTGTTCTGTAGAGCCTGGTATTGATTAGGAATAGGAAGAACTATATGGGTGCTCCACTTACTGTATCGTAACAAGTCATCCCAAACATAGTTGCTTAACAATAAAAATCATTCTCTTATTTCTAAGGGTTGATGGGGCTCAGATAAGTGGATCTCATGTGGAGTCTCTCGTGTGGTTGCCGATAAATGGTAGCTATAATGGAGCCATCTTAAAAGCTCCTTCATCTCACTCTCTCACTCTCCTAGTGGTTGAAGGTGGCTTTTGGTTGGAACCTGACCTGGAACAATCTGCATTTGACTTCTCTCTGTGTCCTGGAGAGTCTCATTAGCTTGGTAGTGAATATCTTGAAGAGCCAGGAAGTAGAAGCTGCCAGGTTAAGCCCTATAGCATCATTTTTGCCAAATTCTATTGATTGTTCACACAGCCCCACATTGAAGGGTAGGGTACACAGACCCCTTACCTCTCAAGAGTGTCAGAGAAATTATGGGCCAGGTCATAAAACCTCCACAGGGGGGAAAGGGGCCTGGGACCAGAGGGATTGGTAGCAGAGGGATTGGCAGGAGAGTCGTAGGAAGCTTGGAGATTTTGAATTGCGGAATAATTTGGGAAGAAGTTGGATTTCCTTTGTTCTTGTCTAACTTTACATTAATTAGGACACTTTTCAGTGGAAAATGCGTCATTGTCAAATGATATTTGCCAAGTTTGGAATTGAGAGGATGTTTGCACATAAGGTAAATTTTTCTTCTTTGCCGTGAAATATTTTTTTTATATTATACGAGGGTGTCTAGAAAAATATCCAGCCATAAATGCCTCTACTTGTGTTTTTCATATTACATGGGTGGATACTTTCTGGACAGCCCTCATATGTCTTTAAAATGCTTTATACTATTATATTGGTCTCAAAATGATGTATTGGAAGTATTTTTTTATATTTGATTTTTATTTAATTATTCCAAAAATCCAAACACCAAAGTTGGGTACATGCCTGCATACACAATTAACAATACCATGTTTTTAAAAAAGATTTCTTCATAGTAACATAATTTTAGTTATACATTACACTGTTAGTAGAAATTAAGGCATTAGAAAAATATTCTTGTTTTCATAACTTATAAAAATGGGTAAATGATTTATATTAGGTGTGCATAATTTTAACCTGTTTTCAGTGAACTGATAAATACATTCTATAACTTTTCAACTGTTTTTACAGTATTCCTAGAAATTCAGATTAACACATTTATTTTTTTGAGGTGTAATTGACCTAAAATTGAATTCACATATTTCAAGTGGGCAGTTGATGAGTTTTGATAAATGTGTGCAATTGTGCATCCTTCACCACAGTCCTGATACAGAATATTCCCATTAACTCAAATACTTCCCTCGTGACCCTTCATAGGCAATCCTCTCTCCTTACAACTGGCTTTGGCCAGAAATCACTGTAGTTTTTGCTTCCCTCTTCCCTGCGTCCCTCACTTCCGTCATTGTGGTTTTTCCTTTTCTAGAAATTCATATAAGCAGATGAAGTCTTTATTGATTGGAGAGCTGTGTTTTACTTAAAATTATATTTTGAGATTCATCCATGTTGGTGTGTATAACATTAATTCTTTTATCATTAAGTAGTACCCCTTGTGTGGATAGGTGACAGTTTGTTTATAAATTACTTGGTAGGTGGCTATTTGGGTTGTTTCCAGCTTCTTGTGATTATGAATAAAGCTGCTATGAACATTTGAGTACAAGTCTTTGTGTGGACATATGTTTTCATTTCTCTTAGGTAAATACCTAGGAGTGGGATTGCTGGGTCATATGGTAAGTGTATGTTTCACTTTAAGAAACTGCCAAACTTTGTCTTCCAAAGTGGCTGTGCCATTTTTGCATTCTCTCTAGGGATGTGTTCTTGTTGCTCCATATCTTCTCACAACACTTAGTGTTAATTGGTCCTTAATTTTAGTCATTCTGGTGACTGTGTAGTGGCATCTCATTGTGGTTTTAATTTACATTTTCTTAATAGTTAGTGATATTGACCACCTCGTCATGTGTTTATTTGCCATTCTTTTATCTCATTTGGTTAAGTGCCTATTCATATCATTTGCCCTTTTAAAAAATTGTGTTTTAAAACATTGGATTAGAGGAGTTCACTATGTATTATAGACAAATTCTTTATCAGATATATGTATTGCATATTTTTTTCAGTCTGTGACTTGCCTTTTCATTTTAACAGTGTTTGGTTTCTTAGAGTTTTAAGATTATGTAGATTTACATTCAGTTGTAAGAAATAATACAGAGCGATCCCCATACCATTACCCATTTCCCTTAATGGTCACATCTTGCAAAACTATGCAGTATCACAGCTTGGATATTGACATTGATACAATTAACTGATCATATCAAATCTGGCTAGTTTCACTTGTAGTGGCACATGCATGTGTGTGTGTATTTAGTGCTACACAGTATTATCACATGTACAGTTGTATATTCTCTGACACAGTCAAAATATAGAATGTTACTGCAAGGATCCGTCTGTTGTCCATTTGTAACCATACCCATCTCCTTTCTATGCACTTCTCCTCCCCTGCTTATCTTTAACCGTGGTAATCATGAATCTGGTTTACATTTCTCAGTTTTTTCTCTATGTATGTAGTTTTGGGGATTGGCTTTTTTCTACTCAGACTAGTTCTCTTGAGATTCACCCCAGCTGATGCATGTATTGATAATGCATTCCATTTTATCGCTGAGCAATATTCCATGGAATCGGGGGGAAGCACAGTTTATTTAACCATTGACCCACTAAAGGCCATGTGGCTTGTTTCCAGTTTTTGGCTATTGCAAATGAAGTCACCACAAACATTTGTCTCCAAGATTCTGCATGAGGTACATTTTCATTACTCAGGGATCAATGTGCAAGAGCATTGCTGGGTCAAAATGGTAAGTACATTTTTAGTTTTATAAGAAAATGATGGGCTCTTTTCCATACCAGCTGGTTCCACCAGCAATGTATGGGTGATCTAGATTCTCCCCATCTTCCCCTCACCTTGTTTATTATCACTGTTTTTTGGGGGAAAGGTATTCAAATTGGTATGTAATGATAACCCATTGTGATTGTAAGTAACATTTTCCAAATGGCTAATGACATGAAACATCATTTATTTGCCATCTGTAAATGCTCTTCAGTACAATATGTTTTCATTTCTTTTGTTCATTTTCTAAGAATGGTTTGGATTTTTACCGTTGAGTTTTGAGAGTTCTTTATATATTCTAGGTACTAGTCCTTTTTGTAAGTATGTGACTTGCAAATATTTTCTCTCACACTGTAACTTATTTTTTTCATTTCCTTTATATGGCCTTTGCACTGAAAAAGTTTTTAATTTTGATGAAGTCCAGTTTTTTTTTTTATTGTACTTCTAATTTCATGTCTTAAAAACTTTTTGCTTAGTGCTAGATCCCTAAGGTTTTTTACTTTTTTTCTGAAAGGTAGGTTCTTTTATGTTTTTCATTTAGGTCTGTCATTTATCTTGAGTTCCATTTTTGTATAAGTAGTGAGGTTGAAATTAACGTTTTATATATATATATATATATATATATATATATATATATATATATAAAACATATATATAAAACATGTCTATTTACTATAGCATCATTTGTTGAAAAGGCTATCTTTGCTTCCTTGAATGGCTTTTGCACCTTTGTCAAAAATCAGTTGGCCATAATTCTGTGAGGGCTATTTTGAAGTTTTGTTTTCCATTGTTTTCTCTGTCTGTCCCTCAGCCAGTACCACACAATTTTGCTTATTGTAGCTATATACCTATTTACTCTTGAAGTCTGGTAAAGTAATTTCTCCTATTTTATTCTTTTTTTCAAATCGTTTTAGTTATTCTTTTGACTTTTTGTATAAATTTTAGAGTAGTCTTGTCTGTACTATGTCCCAGAAATCCTACTGGGATTTTGATTGGAATTGCCTTAAACCTGAATGTCAGTTTTAGGAGAGTTGATGTCTTTACTATGTTGAATCTTCTAGTCCAGCAGTTCTCAACCTGTGGGTTGTGACCCCTTTGGGGGTTGAACGACCCTTTCACAGGGGTCACCTAAGACCATCGGAAAACACCTATCAGATATTTACATTACGATTCATAACAGCAAAATTACAGTTACGAAGTAGCAACGAAAATAATTTTATGGGGGTCACCACAACATGAGGAATTGTATTAAAGGGTCGCGGCATTAGGAAGATTGAGAACCACTGTTCTAGTCCAAGCTTTTTCAGCCCACGGGCCACATGCGGCCCAGGTTGGCTTTGAATGCAGCCCAACAGAAATGCATAAACTTTCTTAAAACAGTATGAGGTTTTTTGGTGATTTTTTTTTTTTTTTTTTTTAAATCATTAGTGTTAGTGTATTTTATGTGTAGCTCAAGACAGTTATTCCACTGGGGCCCAAGGAAGCCAAAAGAATGGACACCCCTGTTGTAGTCCATGAACATGGTATATCTCTCCATTTTATTTAGGTTGTTTTGGATTTCTTTTATCAGCGTTTTGTAATTGTCAGCATATAAGTCCTATATATATTTTGTGGATTTATACCAAAGTATTTTATTTTTTTTGGAGTGATTATAAATGATATGGTGGGATTTTTACCCTCAGCTTTTAAAATTATGTTTTAGAAGTTTGCAATTACAGAAAAGTTGTGAAGAAAGTACAGTGTCTTCATATCTTATATCCGGTTTGCCCTGTTGTCTTGGTCAATGGAGAGTCTTCTGCATTAGTATAGTACATTTGTTACAGTTAAAGAAGCAATATTGATGTTAACTAGATTGCATACACTGTGTCTTAATTCCATACAAGATAAATACCACATTACGTTTAGTAGCCTTTTCTCCTTGGATGACTCCTGTCTGTGATAGTTTCTCAGATTCATATCACTGATGTTGACCTTGATTACCTGGCTGAGGTAGTATTTGTCAGGCTTCTATACTGTACGGGTACTCTTTTCTTCCCCTTTTCTGACTACTTCTTGGAAGGAAATCACTGTGCAGTCCAAAAGTGGGACATTACAATCTACTTCCTTGAGGTTGGAGTATCTGCCGAATAATTTAGAATTCTGCATGGGAGATTTGTCTCATAATCATTTATTGATTCAGTCATTCATCTCGGTCATAATGAGTTTGTGGATAATATTTTATACTTTGGTTTATAATCCGGTGATACATTAATTTGTTACTTTAATTCACTAACAAATTAATTGGTTGCCGCCTTTGGCCATTGAGAGCTCTTCCTTGGCTCCTACATTCCTTTCGTATACACTCATCATTGAGTGTACCTGGAGGGCTAGGAGGGGTTACTCACTTCCTTATTTTCTGTCTTTAGAAGATGCTCCAGACTTATCTTGTATATATTCCTGTGTCCTGCCCCAGGCTTAGAATCAGCCATTTTGCATTGTCACCAGCAATTGATAGTGTCAGTTTCTTTTGTAGTGCTATCTTCTGTTTTTATTTGCATTTCCCTAATGACAAATGATGTTGAATATTTCTTTGTGAGTGTTAAGATCTTTACCCATATTTTAATTGGGTTCTTCTTGTTGAGTTGTAAGATTTTTTTTCTATATTTTGGATATAAGTCCTTTAGCCAGTAGTGTTTTGCAAATATTTTCTTCTAGTGTGTGGTTTGTGTTTTCATCTTTTTATCAGTTTCCTTACAGCAGAAGTTTTTAATTTTAATAGTCTAAATTACAGTCTTTTATGGGTTCTCCTTTTTGTGTGTGTTTTAATCTTAAACCTCATTGCCAAACTCAGGGTCAACAAATTTTGCATCTTGGTTCATTTTTCTTTTTCTTTTCTTTGGGGGGAGAGGGACATGTGGACAACCAGGTCATTCTGCACCAAATAGTGAAAGGATTATCCTTTCTCCATTGAATTGCCTTTTCACATTTGCCATAGGTCAGTATTTCTGTGGGTCTATTTCTGAGCTGTCTATTCTGTTGCATTGAATTACTTGTCTGTTCTTTAACCAGTAGTCCTCTGTCTTGATACTAGCTTTACAGATAAGCCTGGAAATATGGTAATGGGTGTTCTAACATTGTTCTTTGTATTGTGTTGATGGTTCTAAGTCTTCCACTTAAACTGTAGAATCAGTTTGTTGATGTCTACAAAATGATTTACTCTCGTTTTGACTGAGAATTCATTGAATCTGTAGATCAAGGTGGGAAGAATTGACATCTTAACAATATTACCATATTTTGTCATGTATAATGTGCTCCCCTGTATGATGTGCACTCATATTTTTGGCCCAATTTTCATGGAAAAACTTTTAATTTTTTTAATTCAAATTTTTGTTTATATTTAGGTACTTTTTTATTATAAAGGCATTTTAGCATTTTTTAAACATATGGTACACGAAGTTTTACATAACAAATAATTATGAGACACAATAACAGATAAGGTACAAGAAATTTTATGCACAAAATTTTTTATATTAAACTAATTATCATTCTAGGGCATTATTTTGCATACAGATATCATTATTGATTTCTAGAGTTATACTTTTAACTCAGAAGCATACATAAAAGAATGAAAAGCATTTATATATGTACAGAATTAGTACTACTCATGTATAATGCAAATCCTTATTTTTCTCTCACAAGTTTGGGCAAAAAAGTACACATTATAAATGGCAAAATACAGTTAAGTCTTCCAGTTCATGAACATGTACTGTCTTTATGTTTAGATCTTGATCTCTGTTTCTTGTTTCTTGTGTTGTGTGTGTGTGTGTGTGTGTGTGTGTGTGTGTTGGATTTTGTAAAATGCATTTTTCTATGTCAATTGATATGATCATAATGATTTTTTCTCTTTAGTCAGTTGATGTGGTTGATAACATTGCTTTTTCATACATTGAACCCAACCTTGCACTCCTGGAATAAATTTTATTTGGTTATGGATATAATCTTTTTTATATGTGGCTGTATTTGTTTGATAGTATTTTATTAGTAGTATTTGCATATGCATACAAATACTCATCTGTACTCTTCTTGTGATGTCTTTGTCTCCTTATATGGAAAATACTGGCTCTTCCCCCACCCCACCCCATAACCATCACCATTCTTTTGCTTGGTAGTTTGTGAAGGATTGATGTTAAGGTTTTAAATGTTTCCTAGAATTCACCAGTGAAACCATCTGGCCCTAAGATTTCTTAGTGGGAAAATTTTAAATTAATGAAACTTAATCGCTGCTTTGCTTGTTTTCAGTGTATCCAGATTTTCTGTACCTTTTTGAATCATTTTTTAGCAGTTTATTTTTCTAGGAATTTGTCCATTTCATCTTACCTAATTTGTTGGCATTCTGTTCATATTATTTCCTCTATTCGAACCTTGCACATCTGGAATAAATTTTGTTGATCATGGTGTTAATTCATTTTATATGTTACTGGATTTGTTTTGATAATGTTTTATGAGGATTTTTACATCTGTGTTCATAAGAGATGTGTGTAGCTCTCCTTTCTTACACTGTTTTTGGCTTTTATGAATGGGGTAATGCTTGCCTCAGAATGAGTTAGGAAGACTCTGCTTCTATTTTCTGGAGATTGCAAAGAATTGAATTCTTTCTTAAATTTTTGCTATAATTCACTAGTAAAATTATCTGGGCCTAGTGTTTTTTTTTGGGGGGTGAGGGTTATTAGTGGCTCATATTCATGTGCTAGATACAGGCTTTTTTTTTTTTTTCCAGGAATGTAATAGTACATTTCATTATAGGTGTAAATCAAAGAGATAAAAAGAAATACTATGAAAACTCTCTATATAGATTTGATAACTTAGATGAAATAGACTAATTTCTCAGAAGTACAAACTATGAGAAGTCACCAAGATGAAATAGATAATTTGAACAGCCTGTAGTTAATTGAATTAATAATTTAAAATGTCCTGAAAAATAAATCTCTATACTCTAATGGTTTTACTAGTGATTTCTACCAAATGTTAAAAGAATTAGCACCAACTTTATATATAAATTTCCAGAAAATAAAAGAGAAAACCCATCTCAGTCTTTTTATTAAATGAGTATTACCGTGATACCAAAGACAGCCAAAGATAGTACACAAAAAAGAAAACTGCAAACTGATATCCTCTACAGACAGCAAAGTTGCTAATAAAATATTAGCAAATAGAATTGAGAACGAATACATCTTACCATTATAGAGCAAAAAGTGTACATCATGGCCAAGTGCTGTGAATTCAGTGGTTGTAAGACTGGTTCAATATGCAGAAATTAATCAGTGTAATCTATCGTATTAAGGTTAAGAGGAAAAATCATGTGATTACACCAACTGATATAGAAAATTTTTGATAAAATTCATCACCCATTCATAAAAATGCAGTAAACTAGGCATAGATGGAAACTTTTTAAGTTTAACAATATCTACCAAAAATCTACAGCTAACATGTTTAAAAGTGAAAAAACTGAATGCTTTCCCCTGAAATTCGGAACAAGACAGGGATGTTCATTTTTACCACTGCTATTCAATGTAGTATCACATTTCTAGCTAATGCAATAAGGAAAGAAAAATAAAAGACATGGATCAGAAAGGAACAAATAAAACTGTTTTTAAATGATATGATATAGATCTCAAATAATCTACTATAAAACTCTTAGAACTAATATTAATAAGTGAGTTCAACAGGGTGGCAGTGTACCTGATTAACAGAAAAAAATTCAGCCATATGTCTGTATGTTAGTAATGAACATGTAGAACTTGAAATTAAAAATACTTGGAATTAAAAAATTAAATACTCTTACAGTTTTTAGAAAATGCTGATGAAAGAAATGAAAGGTCTAAATGGAGAAACATCCTGTGTTCATGGATTGGAAGACTCAATAAAGATATTTCTCTTCATATTCACATACAAGTTAACACAGTTTCTATTAAGACTGCAAGGTTTTTTTTGTTTATGTATACAAGATTATTCTAAAAATTATTTGAAAAATCAGAGGAACTAAGAATAGATAAAACAATTCTGATAATGAATAAAGGGGAAGGAATGACTCCACCTGATTTTAAGACTTATTATATAGCGGCATTAATCCTGACGGTGTCAGAGGAAAAGACCCATAGATTGGTACAGCAGAATAGAGAACATGGAAGTAGCCTATATAAGTACAGCTGATTTTTGACAAAGGTGCAAAAGAAAAATAAAATGTAGGGATAAATAATCTAAAATGTCACTGGAGCAATTGGGTACCCACAGGTAATAAAAGATCAAAGTGGATCATAGATTTAAATATAAAACTATAGCTTGGTGAAAAGTATCTTGGTCATGACACCAAAAGTACAATCCATAGATAAAAACCTTGATTAATGATAGTAACAAAATTGCAAAGTTTTTGTTCTGATAAAAAACCCTGTTAATGGATGAAAAGATAAGCTACAGACTGGAAGAAAATATAAACCACACATTTAACCGGTGACTGATACATAGAACATAAGAATTCTCCAAACTCAACTTCAAAGGAAAACCAATCCATTATAAAATGGGCAAAAGCTAGGAGCAGACACTTCACTGAATAGTATATATGAATGGCAAATAAGCATATGAAAAAATTTAACTTCATTAGCTTTTAAGGAAATGCAAATGAAGACTGTGATGCGATATCACCACTTGTTAGAGTACCTTAAAAGTAAAGGTAACCATAATACCAAATGTTGGTCAGGATATGGAAAAAATGGATATCTCTATACATTGCTGGTATGAATATTAAATGGTAAAGCCACTTTAGAAAGTATTTTGGCTGTTTTTTTAAAAAGGTACATATACAATACAGTATTTTTAATAGCTTCAGTTTTTAAGCCTGTTACGTTATAATATTTTTCTATCTTGATGAAGGAATGTGGGATATGAAAACACTGAGTTGAATACAATAGAAAATTGCCTTTTACTCTTCTTAAGTTGGTAATAAGTTTGGAATAAAGGATTAGGGGCCATAATGGGAAATATTAATAGGAATCTTACAGATTTGATAAGGAAAAAGTAAGTGGTCTGCAGGAAGACATCTACAAAAAATATTTTTGCAGATTCCTTAAAGATTTTAAAGCTTTCATTATCAGCACGAATGGATGTTAGATTTGAATCTAGTTTATTGAAATCTTAAAGTGGTAATTTGTAGTGGGTAAGTATGAGGGCTGTCCAGAAAAAAATCCAGCCGTAAATGTCTCTATTTTTTATATTATGTGGCTGGATACTTTCAGACAGTACTCATATAGAAGTAGGGCTGAAAATGTAGGTAGAGATGGTTTAAAGTTTCAAATTAAATCACTGATGTTATTATGTGTATCGTGTTTTTCCATGTATAATGACCCCTAATTTTCTAACCCAACATTAAGAAACCCTCTCAACCAGTTACCCCCATGTATTGAAGAAACACTTTAGAAACCATTATAGTTAAGAATGTTTAAGTCATGTTTTATGTCATTGATACATTTTGTAGTTGTGTTTAAATTTTTTCAACAGTTTTCAGAAACTTGATTATTTTCCATTTTCTAGGAAGGTAGTGCAGTTCTGGTGTCAGATTTGGGCTTGAGTTCCTGGTATGCTACTTTCTAGCTGAATGGCCTTTTGTAGATTATCATCTTTAAGCTTAACTTCATAGAGTTAGTAATGAGAAATCAATATAGTATTTCTAGTGGTTGGTGAGCACAGTGCCTGATATTAGGATAGGCACTCAAAAACTGTTTATCTTTTATTACTAGCCATAAGAAGTCTTTCAAAGTAAAAAACGTACAAATGTAGTACTATATATCATGTTATTCTAGAGGTATTTGTTAATGAATATTCTGGAAATATAGCTAATCATTGTATTTCGATGAGATGAATATAGTTTGGGTGAAGGCTGGGAAATTTTTGGAGGTGAGGTGTCAAGCTTCAGTCAGTAACCACCTTCCCATCTCACTCTGTTCTCAGAAGCTGCTGTAGTGTGAAATATTGGCAGAGCTGCTATTGGAGATACTGCTGGTTGATGCTGGGCCAGACTTAGGTTTCTGTTACCTGGTTAGACCTAAGAATCATCCTTGATTCTTCCCTCCTCTCTGTATACATCCAGTTGGTCACTTAAGTGTTGCTGATTGATCTCCTTAATATTTATCTGACTCACATCTTCATCTTGCCTGCCACTGCTGCCAGTCAGGTATTCATTGCTTCTCATCTTAGTTAGTTGCAAAAGCTCCCTAACTGGTCTTCCTGCTTTCTAACTAGTTGGGATTCTCTGCCCTGCCTCATACTAGAGGTAGCTTCTTAAGACATGATTTGGTTATGTCACATTTTCTGGGTTCAAATCCTATCTTTGCCTTGTGTGACCCTGGGCATATTCTCTGTGTCTCAGTTTCTTCATTTATTAAAAAAAGAATGACTGTTCAAATGTGACCCATGGCCACCTGGAAAGATAGCTAGCTATCACCTATTTCTGTTTCCTAGATCTTGAGTGAGATCAAGAAATCCATAATGTACAACAAACTTCTAGTTGGTTCAGCTACCTTTTTATGAATTCTGAGGCACCATGCACTTACTTGATTGCCTTTAGGTATTTGTACTCTTTGTATCTGGCCAGTAATTCTTTATGTCATTTAGCATTTTGCGTTTATGGTTTGCTCTCTGTTTCTTCTAAGCTCCTTTAAGATAAATCTTATATCCTCAGTGTCTTGTAATATAATCTTAAAATTATACTTATTAGGTAGTTAAAAGTTACTCTTTCTAGAAATTCTTTTTACTGAAATGAAGTCTCTTTATCAGTGGGGGCATTTCACTGAATGTTGAATGAGGTCTTGGTTTTCTTACTGTATCATTTAATTGGATTTATCCGCCTTTTCTACTATACATCTCTGACTGACCTGACCTCCTTGGTTTTCTGTAGGTTTCAACTGGAAGTTAGTTGGGTTTACTGGTAGGTAAGGACACTAGAATGGAACCAGAAATGAAACCAGGAACCAGTAAAAGGTTATGAGCTAGTTTTGTTGTGAATTTTGGAGTATTTTATGTGTTCTATTTAGTAAACCATTCCTAATTTATTTAGATTTGGATATGTAGTCATGTTTTGCTGAAGGCTTTCAGACTTTGTACACCTTAGTTTTAGACTAGATGATATTAGACTAGATGATCTCTAAAGTGCCTTTCAATTTTAAAATTTCCATTATTTCAAGTAAAAATGCATAGGTGTTTAAGTATTTAGGTGTTGTTATTGATAATCAAGTAATAAGACTTGTTTTATCTTTTAAGTACTCTTTATTATCTAAATAACTCCAGACACACACAAAAACTGGTATCAATAAAAGTTAATTTTCCGTTCTTAATTACCTGGAGTGCTTTAGTATAGCTCTTTCCGATTTGAATGTAACTCAAAAACTTTATTGAAGCAGATGCAGCAAGGCTGATAGTAGTTTTAACTCAAGTTGTCATGAAAGAACTTGTCAAATGATTTTTCTCAGTGGGCTGCTAATGCATGAAAATGTCTCAAATGATAAAATTTTTCTGTAGGTGAATATGCTAGTTTTGCTCTCGAGTAACATTTAGGTCTTCTTTGTTTTCATTTAAGTGCCAAGGATGACATTGATCTTGATGCCTTGGCTGCAGAAATAGAAGGAGCTGGTGCTGCCAAGGAACAGGAGCCTCAGAAGTCGAAGGGGAAGAAGAAAAAGGAGAAAAAAAGGCAAGATTTTGAGTAAGTATATTTCAAACATACTTCCTTTTTATTAGCTTTGCTGTTGGATTCACTTATTAAGCGAATTCAGTGCCTCAAAATATATCTTAATCTTTTCTAGTGAAGATGATATCCTGAAAGAACTGGAAGAATTGACTTGGGAAGCTCAAGGCATCAAAGCTGACAGAGACACTGCTGCAGTAAAGGTGAAAGATGCTCTACCCAGCCATGCTTTCCAGTGCTGGCTTTAGGGAACTGCTTTTGGAAACTTCTAAGCAACGTATATATGTTAGTTAAAAGTTTCTATAAATACTGATGCAAAAGGGGAAAAGCAATTTTTAGGAAAGAATCACAGGTAGAAAGATGCTTTATGTGGGAATCTAAAGATATTTTGGGGTATATTACCTACCTGTTCATAAAATTAGTGCATTTGGGAATATGAGATTTCCTATCTCTACTTCCAATTTTCTTTCTTTTTTTTTTTTTTTTCATCTTTTGAATTTGGAGAAGCCTCAAAGTAATGTGAAAGTGATAGACATTTTTGCTTCTTTCAGTTTCTCCCTTGGGCTTTGTATGCCATTTAAAGAAGGTAGAAATGTGGACTATGATTAGTGCGGGTTTAGAGCACCTGGTTCTGACATTCACAGTGAATGTGAGATGTGCCTGAGACCTAAGCTAGCTTCTGGTACTTGATTGAGTTTTATATTCTTATAAAAAGGACATTATTTTGAGAATTTTTTCATGTGTACTTAATAAAGTACATGACTCTGAGGAGTCTTATTTTAAAAAATAAAGTATAACTAAATATTTCTAACAATGGAAATTTTTTTAGTCAACAGAAAATAATGAAGAAGAATCCACCTCAAAACAAGATAAAAAAAAGAAAGGACAGAAAGGCAAAAAACAAAGTTTTGATGATAATGATAGTGAAGAATTTGAAGACAAAGATTCAAAATCAAAAAAGACTGCAAAACCAAAAGCGGAAATGTACTCTGGGAGTGATGATGATGATGATTTTAATAAACTTTCTAAAAAAGCTAAAGGGAAAGCTCAAAAGTCAAATAAAAAGTGGGATGGGTCAGAAGAAGATGAGGATAACAGTAAGAGAACTAAAGAACGTTCCAGAGTAATTTCTTCAGGGGAAAGTGGCGATGAATCAGATGAATTTTCACAGTCTAGAAAAGGACAGAAAAAAAATCAGAAAAATAAGGCAGGTCCCAACATAGAGAGTGGGAATGAAGATGAAGATGCCTCTTTCAAAATTAAGACAGTGGCCCAAAAGAAGGCGGAAAAGAAAGAGCGTGAGAGAAAAAAGCGAGATGAAGAAAAGGCAAAACTGCGGAAGCTGAAAGAAAAAGAAGAGTTAGAAACTGGTAAAAAGGATCAGAATAAACAAAAAGAACCTCAGAAGAAATCTGAGGAGGAAGCTGTGAAATCCAAAGTGACTCTTGATACTGGAGCAACCCCTGCCTCTGACGAGAAAGGAGAGGCACCTACAGCCGCCGAAGGTTGGTGACTGTCAAGGAAAGGACAAGAGGCATGGGTTCATATTTGATCTAAGTTTTGATCGTTGTGCACCCAAATAATTTCCTTATTTGTCCTTGGTATACAGGTACTTAGTTTTAAGAAAGCCTTTTAAAAGTTATATGTGCTCTTTGAATTGATGTTTATTATTAAACATTTATATATAGTATACGAAATTGGACAATTAACTGCTACAGAAAGTGCTACGTACTTCATTGCTGAATATCACTGCGGTCACCTTCAAAGAACTCCCCTTAGGAAGCTATGCACTGATGCCAGCGCCTAGTCCACCTTTCAAAGCTATTTTGGAACTTTTTCTGGAATGGCTATCAGAGCTGTCGTTGTACCTTGGTAAGGTTATGACACCTTACCGAGTAGTTTGTACAGTGCTGCCAACATAAGTGCATGGTGGCAAATGCGTGAAATTAATTGCCAGATTTTGGGTATGATGACAGCTCCGACCGTCATTCCAGAAAGAGTTCCAGAATTGCTTTGACTAGGCACTGGAGTCGGTGCATAGCTTCCTGAGGGGAATCCTTCGAAGATGACCATAGTGATGATATTCAGCAATGAGGTATGTAGCACTTTATTTAAGATGAGTTTGTGAAATTAATTGACTGACCTGGTAAAATGTCTTTCAAATGGTTTGGGCACAGAGTAGGATTTTTATAGAATTTCTTTTAGAAAAACAATTTTTTACTGTTGATAGAGAGTAGAAGTTGCCTAATGAAAATTTGTTCTTCCTTTTTTTGATAACTTAGTGTGAGGTACTACCCAAATTTCTTGTTTTTAAAAAAACCCAGTTCAGTTTATGAAATTGAAAAGTAAAAACATGCTAAAATTAGTTAACATCTTTTAAACTGTAGTGAATGAACCCTTTGTTTTACTAGAATCAATTAATGAAAGATAAGCTTTCTAGCTAAATTTCCCCCTCTTAGTCGGATTGAAAATAGTTAAAGGTGAAATGATTCACATGGCTTTTTCTTTAGATCCAAAAACTTTTAATGGGAGAATTGAGATAGCTTTTTTAACCATTTGAATTATTATTTGGACATATTGAGGAGAAACACCATGAAAGTAGCTTTATAATCTTTCACTTTTTAGCCTAATGCTATAGAGTTCCTAGAATATAATTATGTTTTTGTATTTTTATCCTCCTAACATCCCCTTAAGGTGGGCATCGTTCATATCACCCCCATCTTATAGAATCAAAACAAGCTCCAGAATTGAAGCAGGAATTCAGACACCATGGGTTAAGAGCTGCGTTAGATATAGTTTATTTTATCCCTTCTTTTTGCATCCCTCAGGACAGCTCAGTAACACCAGCATTGTAGGCTTTGAAGGAGGCCACTTGGGTTGTTCTGAGCTCTTCTGGGTACTCAGGTACTCATAGGTGCCTAGAGGCTTTAGCCTACTTCTGGCATCAGCCTCGGCCCATTATGGTCATAAAGTTCTGGGATTTGCTGATAATTTCCTTAGGAAGAAATGTTTTTTAAAAGCCAGTTCATTCTTATTTGGTAGATGACAATGAAGGAGACAAAAAGAAAAAAGATAAGAAGAAAAAGAAAGTAGAAAAGGAAGACAAAGAGAAAGAGAAGAAAAAAGGACCAAGCAAAGCCACAGTTAAAGCTATGCAGGAAGCTCTGGCTAAGCTTAAAGAAGAAGAAGAGAGACAGAAGAGAGAGGAGGAAGAGCGAATAAGAAGGCTTGAAGAACTGGAGGCCAAGCGTAAGGAAGAGGTATGTTTTCATTGGCTGCTGACATTGGCTTTGTGTTTAACCTGAAAATCTGTTCTCTGTAAGGTATCTCTAACCTCCTAATTCTAAAGATGTCATAATTGTGTGGCAATTCATTTATATTATTGTTCTAATATAAATAAGATGAAGAGGTACAAAAAGTCCTCCTTTTATTTCCTCAGGTACAGACAGAAATTGCTTATGTATCATTGTCAACACATGGTCTGCTCGCCTGTGATGCTGATTATTAATCATTATGTACAACATTTAAAATATTTTTATTTGACAGGCCGGGGCAGACTTTTTCAGGGGAAGGGCTACTGCTAATTTTCTCCAAGTGTGTCGCTGTCCACTAGCTATTTATTTTCACTTGCTCAGGTACATATAGCCACCTCGATTGTGAAGAGCCATTCCTTGCCTCTAGCAGCTGTACATGTTCATGTGAAAAATGTGTTTCTTTTACATTTCGTTGCCTAGCCACTAGGCCCTGGCATAATGTGGTTTCCTAATTCAGGAGGTCTCCCAAAATTGCTTGGTGGTCCACTGGTGGACCACAATCCATGTCTTGCCCAGCCCTGTCTTAACATAATACTTAGCATGTATCTTAAAAGCTTTGAAGTTAGAGCTATTTACATGTATGTTTTATAATTGATTAAGCCAGTACAGTTTTGTTTGGTATGTTGTTTTTTTATAGGAAAGATTGGAACAAGAAAAAAGAGAAAGGAAAAAGCAAAAAGAAAAAGAAAGAAAAGAACGCTTGAAAAAAGAAGGGAAACTTTTAACCAAATCTCAGAGAGAAGCCAGAGCCAGGGCTGAGGCTACCCTCAAACTTCTACAGGCTCAGGGTGAGTAGTGTTCCCCTTAACTGCATGGTCTAGGTGCTTTTCGCACAGTGATGTCTCTGATGGTCAAAGGAAAACTGAACTGAACCACAGGGCGAATTCCTATGAAATGCTGTGAAAAAATCCAATAAAACTGTAGGCAATAGGTGAGATAATTTTATTATTTAAGGAGGTGACTTCTACGTGTACTATGATAAAAATGTACGTGTAAGTGATAATATGTTTATAAATAAGTTCTTTATCTCCCAAAACAAACAAAAATAGAGAATATAGTAAAATGAGTCTTCATCACTCAGTTTCAACAGTTATCAACATTTACCATTCTTGTTTTGTCTGTCTCCGCCTGCTCTTTTTCCCCTGGAGTATTTTAAACTAAATTTCAGATACCATATTATTTTACTCATATTTACTTTAGTATGTGTTTCTAATAGATAAGGACATTTTGCTTTTTAAAATGAGTATATATTACATCTAACAAAATTAATCCTTTGATGTTATCTGATTTTCTGTCCATTTTTAAGTTTTGATACTTGTCTCCAAAATGTCTTTTATAATTGATTGGCTCAAATCAGGATCCAGATCAGATGCATGTATTGCATTTGGTTGATAGGTCTGTCTTTCACTTGATAGAACTACCATCCTGCATTTGGCATGCCATTTATTTGTTGACGATATTGCATTATTCCCTGGAATTTCTCATATTCTGCATTTGTCTAATTACATTCTCCTGGTACGAGCTAATAGCCTTCTCTATCTCTTGTAATTTCTGAGATCTAGCAGCTTGGCTACTTCCTAACGGTGCTGAGGCAACACTTCCTATTGCCTCATGTCAGGAGGCACATGATCTATCTCACTTGTGGTTATGTCAGGAGTGATCAGTGGGTTTAGCCATTGGCAGCCTGTCCATTATAGAAGTTAGTCATTGACTTTTTACATAATTTTAATGTCCAATTAGTGATCATTGCCTATATGCAATATTTCATTAGAAATTGCAGGATTGTGATATTCTGTCACTCTTACAATTTATTAGCTGGAATATTTTTCTAAAGAAAACTTGCCCTTAAATACTGTTCATGCAGGAAAGCCAGGATGATTGCTTCACTCTTGCCCTTTATTAATTTTCAAAATAATAAATTGGTGTCCTAGCAACCTCTAAGGGTGACCAATGAGTTTAATTTTGTTTTGGGGTTCTTATTGTCTTTTAATGGGGTTTTATATAATGGTTTCATCTCATGAAGTCCTTAATGTTGTTGATATTTAAATTGTCCTATCTTTTGCCAGCGGAAGCCCATTTCACGCTTATTCCTGTGACTTTTTCACATGATCACAGTATTCTTTGACTTCTTCTTTGCTTGTAACACAGCAAGATCTCTCAGGTTCATCTTTTATATTTTCTGCCCAAGACCTGGCATCAACTGTTTACCCAAAGAGCCTTGGTTCATTTTAGTTTAGAGACCATAGTCCAAACATAATTATGTTTTTGACAGGTGAAATGCTTTAAAATGGTGTTTTTGTTTCATTAAGAATAATGTATTTGCTCTTCCCTTAATTTTCTGTCCCTACTTTCTTTAGATTTTATATTATAGTAATTTCGGTGCTTATGCTGTGGTTATGGTGATAGCTACCATTTATTATATATTTAGTATGTAACTAATGCTGTCATTCGTTACATACCTGTGACATTTTTTCCCATCATGGATCAGGTATGTCTAACTTGTGGGTCAGGACAGCTTTGAATGTGGCCCAACACAAATTCTTAAAACATTAGATTTTTTTGCAACCCCCTTTTTTTTTTTTTTTTAGCTCATCAACTGTCATGAGTGTTAGTGTATTTTATGTGTGGCCCAAGGTAGTTCTTCTTCCAGTCTCGTCCAGGGAAGCCAAAAGGTTGGGCACTGCTAATGTAGATGAAGAAAGGGAGACTCAGAGCTTACACAGTTTGCCTAAGGTCCTAGAGGTGATATTTAAACTAATCTATGTGACTACCTGATTATTCTCTCTGTTCAGCTGGGAGCAGTAAATGTAGAGAAACACAGTACTTAGATTTCAGAAAATTTTGTACTGAATTGGGGAAAATTTCATTAAAAAAAAATTAGAACAAATTTGAGTACAGCTAGTACCCAAATATCAGGTTTGACTGGTGACTGACTGTCTGAAAGACTAAAAACACTCACGAAGTGGTTGGGATGGCACCAAGCAGGGAGTAATTTGCAGTCTCAGAAATGCTGTTTTATGGAGTAATTTGACTTGTACTTAGGAGATTAAATTTAAATTACAATATAAAAGGATGAATTAAACATCAGTCTTTAGGACAGGCTTGAAAGAGATGATTTGTCAAGTGGCATGTCTGTCCCTAGTCTTTTTTTCTTATTCTGTGTAGTGTTGCCCACTCTTTGTCCTCTTATTCATTCTCTCATATCTGTTACTAAAGAAGTCTAAGCTCCTTAGATTGACATTAAAGACCCTCTGCAGTATGCTCGTTGAGTCATCTCTGAAAAGATAATATAATGTTATGTTTCACTGTATCTTTCAAGGCAACCTTGTTAAGTAAAGATCAGTTACCGCATTCATTACCTAGAATAATACTAAACTTATTCTGTAGATCAAATGAGCCCAAATGTGTTCTTAGTGTAAGGTAGCTGCAGATGTTTTCAGGTAATTACTCTGAAATATGTAGGAGGTTACCTTTTCAGTTTGTTCTGTAGCTTGTAACTACTAAGCATATAGCAAGTACTTTTTAAGTAAATTGTGAGAGTGATAGAATATCACAATCCTGCAATTGCACTTCAAAGAGCTTCTGCAAGGTGACTATAATGTTTTAGTTTTTGCAAGGTGAATGGAATGTCTGAACACACAAATCTTGGTGTTGATTACAAATACAACAGTTTATTAAGGAATCTCTAACTAGAGGACTAGTCTATTGATTAAATCTGGAGTGTTGACGGGACCACCCTTCAGGTTATCCAGGTCACAGTTTAATCCCAGGTTTGTTCTTTTATAATACTTATGAGGTGTAGGCTGTTGGATAGGGAAAACCTTGGTCAACCTAATTATCTCCACATTGTTAGTCAGTATTATTTGGTTTGTTTAATATACTTGTTTTATTGGAGTGATGACTCTGGTTTTATAATTCTAACCAGTCTCAGAACTACATGTGTGTATGCATACTTTAAGGTTAAGTCATTTCTTTTTTTATGACTTCATTCAAATCCTCACAGTAAACAGTTTTTACTATTGTCTTAGAAAATTTCTACCCTTAGTGAGAAACTGTGAGTAACCAAGCAGAGGTGATAAGGAACTTCTCTTATAGAATGGAGAGGATCATTCCATTTGAAGCTCTGTGGTTCTTTAGGGATTCACTATTAACTGTTGACTGATGAAGATGTGTTCTCCTCAGACTGAGTAATGTTACTTGCAAAGCAGATATGACATTGGTCTGCTCTGCCTTGTCTTATTTTGACAAAAATGTATTTACTCTCATGTTATAATTAGAAAATATTAAAACAACTTCAAAAGTAGATAATAATCATGAATTCACACAAAAATTACTGATACGACACTTCTTTTTGGATAAGCTGCTTTTTAAAAATTTATTGGGGTGATATTTGCTAGTAAAATTAAATGGATTCTAGGTGTACAGTTTTACAATACATCATTTATGAGTTGCATTGTGTGCTCACCACCCAGAGTCAGTTCTCCTTCCATCACCGTATATTTGAATCCCCCTCCTCCCTCACCCCCCTCTCCTCTAACCCTTAGGTAACCATTAAACTGTTGTCTGTGTCCAGGAGTTTTTGTTTTTCTATTTTGATTGTTCATTTATTCTGTTCTTTAGATTGCACATATAAGTGAGATCATATGGTATTTGTCTTAGTCTGACTTACTTTGCTTAGCATGGTAACTCCTAGTTCTATCCATGTTGTTGCAGAAGGTAAGATTTCATTTTTCTTTATGGCCGAGTAATACTCCACTGTGTAAATGTACCACTGTTTCTTTATCCATCCATTTATTTAGGTTGTTTCTGTATCTTGGCTATTGTGAATAATGCTGCAATAAACATAGGGGTGCATCTATTTTTTTTTTTTTTTTTTAAATCTTTTTTGTTTTCGCTTTTTATTTATTTTTTTTTTTTTTTTTTTTTTTTTTTTTTTTTTTTTTTTTTTTTTTTTTTTTTTTTTTTTTTTTTTTTTTTTTTTTGCTTTTTGGTATGTGGGTACTTCCCCGGCTGGGAATCGAACCCAGGCTGCAGCGCTGACAGCGCAAGCACTGAAGCCTTAAGCCGCTACACCAACAGGGAACTCCTGCATCTATTTTTTTGAATTAATGTTTTGGATTTCTTTAGATAAATACCCAGAAGTGGGATTGCTGGATCCTAAGGTAGTTCCATTTTTAATTTTTTGAGGATCCTCTGTACTATTTTCCATAGTGACTGGACAAATCTGTAGTCCCACCAGCAGTGCACAAGAGTTCCCTTTTCTCCACATCCTCGCCAACACTTGTTGGTCGATTATTGATGATAGCTATTCTGACAGAAGTGAGGTAGTACCTTAATTGCGATTTTGATTTGCATTTCTCTCATGATTAATGATGTTGAGCATCTTTTCATGTGTCTGTTGGCTATCTGTATGTCCTCTTTGGCGAAATGTCTATTCAGGTCTTTTGCCCATTTTTTTATTAGGTTTGTTTTTTTTTTGGTGTTGAGTTGTATGAGTTCTTTATAAATTTTGGTTATTACGGATAAGCCACTTTTTAATCGAATCTTAACTTACTTTTAACCAGCTATCAAGCTGGCCATAGTTGGAAAAAAGTTGACATTTTGTAGTGGTAATGAAGACTGTTATATGTAGTTTTCTATTTCTGCTGTTACAAATTACCACCAATTTAGTAGCTTACAACAACACAATTTATTACCTTACAGTTCTGTAGATCAAATGTTCTGATAAGGCTCTCACTAGGCTGAGTCGTTGGCAGAACTACGTTCCATTCTGAAGTTTCTAGGGGAGAATCCATTTCCTTTTCTTCTAAAGGCTACCCACATTATTTGGCTCATGACCACCTTCGTTTATCCTTAAAGCCACCAACATTGCACCACTGACCATTCTTCCATAGTCATGCATTCCTCTGATGTCGTCCTGTACCTCAGTGAAAGGTTCTTGACTTTTAGGGACTCTTGATTACGTAACTCACCTGGATAATCCAGCATGACCTCTCCCATCTCTGTGTCCTTAACCTTACTCACGTACTTTGCCATGTTACATAACACAGTAACATGTTTTAGGGACCTGGTTATGTGGTTCTTTGGTGGTGGTAAGGGTTGTTCTACTTAACACACACTTTAAACTTATTTCCATTTCATTGATTACAAATGATTTTTATGTTTTCAAGCCCAATGCTATTCCTGAATCTGTGTAATCATCCCTTCCTTGCAGTAAATGGCTTCGTGTCACTTGTTTCAGGGTATCCCTTGTTGAAGTCTTCATAGAGGCATAGTGCTTTCTGGTGCAACCCGTAGCTGTTAATCGGAAAACAGTTTTGTTTGTGTTTTCCACCACACAATTAATGCTTTCATTTCATCTTAACTAAGCACTTATGCACTGTGGATTTAGCTTTGGCTGTTTGAGATGCAACGGCATAAGTAGCACAATTTCATGGATAGAAGTGGATTTGTACCACAGATCTTAAACAACCTCAGCATATGATCCCCTTATTAAGTCGAGAACTATTACCTTTTCACTTCAAGGAAGCACTTTACAGTTTCTCTTTGGCACATATGAATTGCCAGCCTCACTGTTTTGGGGCCATCCTTAAGTAAGGTAAGGGTTACTTCAACACAAGCACTGTGATGCTGGGACAGTTGATCTGACAACTGAGATGGACACACAGAGATTAATAGGTGGGGAGCCTATTCAGCATTTGAGAAGCTGGACAAAGAAATGATTCATGTCTAGGGCAGGATGGAGCAGGGTGGTATGAGATTTTATCATGTAGAACAGTGCACATTTTCAAACATGAATTGTTTATTTCTGGAATTTTCGACTTAATGTATTTGGACTGAAGTTGATCACAGGTAACTGAAATTGCAGAAAGTGAAACCACAAGTAAGGGGGACTACTGTATTTTAGAAATACAGTCCTACATCTATTTATATTTTATCTAAGTAAAAAAAAAAATTTCCAACAAAGAAAACAAGTTTTCTATGATTTCACTGGGGAAGTCTAATAAATAATTAAAATATTGTCAGTTGTAAAGATCTTCTGGAACTACCCAGCTCATTTTACGAGGACAGCATTTCCCTTATACCATACTAAGACAAAGACATTACAAGAAAGGAAAACTACAGACCAGTATCCTTCATGAACAAATACGCAAAAGTTTTCCATATGTTAGCAATTTAATTCCAGCAATGTATATTTATGTAAGTGTATTTATATATTTATATATAAGAATATTCTATCATGACTTAGTAGGTTTTCTCCTGGGAATGCAAGGGTGGTGCAGTATTTGAAAATCAGTAAATGTATTTCACCATATTAATAGACCAAAGAAGAAAAACTACATGATTACCTCAATAGATGCAGAAAAATCATTTGACAGAATTCAACATTCATATAAGATAAAAATTTAGAAAGTGGGGCTAGAAGGGAGTTTCCTTACCATAATGAAGGACATCCACAAAGAACAACTATTTCAGTTAATGGTCAATGACTAAATGCTAAACCCTAATATTGTGATTAAGTCAAGGATATTTAAATTATTAATTAGGCACAGTAAGAGATTAACAATAATAATAAAATAGAATAATTATAACAATTTACTATAAGTAGAATTACATGAATGTAGGGTGCAGTCTTAACAGTCATTCCACATTGCACTGGAATGTCCTAGCTCGAGCAATTAGGCAGTTAAAAGAAATGGAAGGAAAAATGTCTATTCTCAGATGACAATTACCTACATAGAAAGCCCCATGGAATCTACTCCCACCTCCTAAAAAAAAAAAATGCCACAAAAACCTACAGCTGATAAGTGAGGTTGTCAAGGTTGTAGGTAAGACCAGCATGCAAATACAGGCAACACCCATGTAACACGACGATGTTATGCAAATCCGTGTTATATGAAATGAATAACTAGTACAAAAAAGGGGTTAGGTTCCAAAAATTAAAAGAAAGTACTATTATATTTTTATAAGGAAGAGAAATATCTTTATTAAAACAATTTTCACCTATGTATAATGTAGTAAAAAGAAAAACACAGTTTTAAAATGTATTTACTTAATACTCCACGATCAAAATGGATTTAAAATTCTAATTTTAAAATTCTGCAGTCAAAGCTGATACATGGTGGTGTAGTGGCTTAAGGCTTCAGTGCTGGCGCTGTCAACGCTGTGGCCTTGGTTCAATTCCCAGCCAGGGAACTACCCACATACCGAAAAAAAAAAAAGAAATCTGATACAATATCCATGCTCGTATGAAAAATTTTAAATGAGAAATCTTTTGCTGTAAAAGATTTTATTATGTTTCATGTTATTCAGGGATTTCCCTAATTTCAAATGAGTTATTTTTTGCTCTTAAAAACTCTTATTAAACTCTTTCGTTAGGGGATTTTTTAAATTCTCAAATTGTGTTAGAGTGAAACCATGCTGGAGAAGCACTGTGTTATATGGAGGTTGCCTATATCAATTGTATTTCTATATGCCAGCAATCAACAACTAAAAAGCAAAAACTTTGAAACAACACCATTTTATAGTAACAAACCTCCAAAAAGAAAAAGAAATGGAAATACTTATAATTCTAATACTTGTGAAATTTATATGCTGAAAACTATAAAACACTGATGAAAATAAAGCTCTGTGTAAATGGAGTTATGTTCAGGGAGTGGAAGAGTTGATATTGTTAAGATATATATCATTTCTTCCAAATTGATTTGTAGATTCAATGCAATCCTAATTAGATTTGCAGGAGGATGTTTTGTGGACATGTATAAGCTATTCACAAGTATGTATAAAAAGACAAAAGTAAGAATGGCCAAAATATTTTTTAAAAGAACAAACATGGGAGACTCAAAATGTCTGATTTCAAGATACGATAAAATTGTTATAATTAATGTAGTGTGATACTGGCAAAAGGATAGACAAATAGGTCAATAAAACAACAGTTCATATGTGACCAGGTTTTTTTTCTGTGATAAAGGACAGTTCAGTAGGTAAAATACAGTGTTTGCAAAATCTCTTGGACACAGTAGTTTAGTGGTTATCTGAGGGTGCGGGGGTGGGGACGGGGGTGAGTGAGAAGGGATGGAGTCTCAACTATATGTTGATGGAAGGAGAACTGACTCTGGGTGGTGGACACATAAATGATGTATTGTAAAATGGTACACCCAGAATCTATGTAATTTTTACTAACCAATGTCACACCAATAAATTTAACAATAAAAAGAGAAAAGCTAAAAATAAGTGCTTGCAATAAGTAATAATGAAACAAGTGGACATCTGTGTGCAAGAAAAAAACCTAGTCCTACATCTCACTCATAAAAATCAAGTCAAAATGAATCATAGATCTAAATATAAAATACACAACTATAAAATTTTTAGACAAAAACAGGAGAAAGTATTTGTGACCTTGTGTTAGGCAAGGAGTGCTTAGTTATAACTTCTAAAGTATACTTCATAAGAAAAAAATGCTAACAAAATTGAAATCTAGTTAAAAACATTTTTTTTCTGCAGAAGATATCATTGAGAGAATTCAAACATACCTGAAAATCTCATGCCTAACAAAAGATTAATTTCCAGAATATATAAAGCCAAAACTCAACAGTAAGAAAACCAAGAAGTCCTATTTGAAAATGGGCAAAACATTTGAGCATATACTTCACCAAGAAACTGTAAGCACATGAAAAAAATGCTCCCCATCTTAATCATTATGGAAATTTAAATTAACTCACAGTGAGATATCACTACACACTTATTAGAGTACATAATTTCTAAATACGTAAAAACAAACAAAACACCTGTCCTTACCAAAATGCCATCAAGGATGCAGAACAGTTGGAACTGACATACATTACTGGTGAGAATGCAAAATTGTAAAGGCACTTGGGGAAATGGGACAGTTTCTTGCAAATTAAATATGTATTTACCTAATATTTCTTTATTCCCACTCCAAAATATTTACCCCAGAGAAGTGTTCACACAAAAACCTACATAGAACTTTATTCATAATTATCAAAAACTAGAAAAGAACTCAAATGGCCTTCAACTGTGTACTGAGTAAGGGAACTCTGTGCCATTCATACAATGGAATGCCACTCAGCAGTAAAAAGAAACAAATCCTTGGTACAGACAGCAACGAGGATGACTCTCAAATCCCTTATGATGACAGCAGCCAGACAGTTAAGGTTTCATTCATTTCCGTGACATTTTGGAAAATGCCAACTTTCGGGTGAGAATAGGTCAGAGGTTGCCAGAGGCTAAGGATTTGAGTAGGGTTTGACTCACAAACTGTATAAGGGGGTGGAAGTGTTCTGTGTTTTAGTGTTCTGTGTCTTCACTGTGATAGGGATTGCATAACTGTGCATTTGTCAAAAGCTATAGAACTAAAAAAAATGAAAATTATGTAAAATTTGAAAATACTTTATATAAAAAAGATTTTTTCATGAATATTCTTTTATATTTTAGGGTATGTGTCTCTGAGGTGAATAAAATGTTACCTGTTTAAAGTAGCACTCCTTAGGTGACACACAAGCAGTATAAATTTGAAGTTTCTATTTTTATCCCTCAGGTGTTGAAGTGCCATCAAAAGACTCTTTGCCAAAGAAAAGGCCAATTTATGAAGATAAAAAGAAGAAAAAACCACAGCAGTTAGAAAATAAAGAAGGTTTGTATACAAAATAGCTTGTGATTTAAAAGCAATTTTATTTGCCTTTTCCCACATCTTTAAAAGAGAATGTCTTTTAAAAAGAAATCAACAAATCAGAATAGAATATTAAAACTTATTTCCAATTTCTTATTTCTGATTATTGTTGATTATTCTCAACTGATTAGAAAAGTAAAACTATTTTTTACTTTTCCCTTTGTTTTTTTCTCAACCTTCTGTGATTTTGCATTCTATTGAACAGAAAAGAAACTTCTGTTTCATGTTAAATACATGACTGATATTTAAAAGTTTTCTAAACGATAAATAATTTAGGTTTACGCTACTGGGTTTATTCAGTAGTTAACAGTATCCTGCCAGAAACTCATACACACCAATAATGTATTATTAACTTGGTTTCTATCCTTTATTCAGTGTCTGAACCCATAGAATTAAATACTGCTGTAGAAGTTGAACAAGGAGTACCAGAAAAAGAAGAGTCACTACCTCCTGCTGATCCAGGCCAGTAGCATTGACTAATTAGTTACTGCTAAGTAGCATTGATGTGTCACGAGGTGTCTTAGTTATCATCAGTTTAGGAAAGCAAATGTCTGGCAGGATCGTCGTCTTGTCTTTATGGTTCTTTCTCAACCATTTCTTTTCAATTCCACTTTGAAAAAGTATGGAAGTGAGACTTGGATGATAATGTTCTTTTCAGAAGTGTCAATGTTTTGTAGAGAAGGTAGGTTTTTGGATTTTCTCTGATGTTTCTGTTTATGGGTCAGAAAACTTGGATGGTGCCAAGAAGAGCTGAGGTTCTTTGTTTAATCGTTCTGAAGCAAATTGGAAGCATTTCTAATTAGAACTTATTAAGAGTCATAAAAATGAGCATTTTTAAACTTTCTTAGAGCTCAGCCTCTTTTTATAATGGTAAATCAGTGAGATTGAACTTTTTCTCTGTGTGTGTGTGTGTGTGTGTGTGTGTGTATGTGTATGTGTGTAAATTGGAGAAGGTCTCTGGCTTTTTTTTTTTTTTTATATAAGATAAATGTCCAAATTCATGACACTAGTTACTGATAGGAGAACCACAGGCTAGCCTAATGTATGTTTGGTAAAATCAAGAGAATCTTAGATGTTTAAAGATGGGAGTGGGAGTTGGAACATTAAGAGGATGTCTGGAATGACTCACAATGGTGAGATAATTGAGTTTCTTTCTCCCCCACCTCCTCTTCTCATTTAAAAAGATGCTCATTTACCTGGGCACATCTCCGCTTAGCATGATGATATTAGGGAAGTTCAGGTTGATATACTTAATAGCAGTGCACTATTTTAGGTGATATTTATAGCATTAGGAAGAATTGCTAATTTAGAAGGATATTTTGAGCACCTGTTCCTGACTCAGTCCCGCCACCTCAGGATGACTTATCCAAACATGTTTGCAAATAATGATTATTACAGTGAAGCAAATACCTGTGCCACCCTCATCTTTCTTTTATTTGAGAAGAGTTTAGCTTGATTGGATTTCAGAAAAAAGAGAATCATTGTTAAGGAGAGTATTAAGTGTTTAATATTCAAAATTACACCTTTCTGGCTCTGGGTTTTAAGTACAACATTTTGTTCTCACTTTCAACTGGAGTAGAAATACAGTTTTGCACTACCAGCTATGTAATTTAAGTAGAAGATACATGTTTTCAAGAACTGAGTGTGATCATGTGTCCTTTTCAAGATCTCAAGGAACATTTTAATATCTGAGTTTCTAGTATTTTAATGACCTCAACTGTGAAAGCTGGGTTAAGTTTAATATGGTATATATTCAGAATACTAGGATATTGTGAGGCATTTCATAATAAGTAGTAAATAATAACCTGCTAGCTATATTGAAAAAGTACTCTAAAGACAGTGAAATTGTGTATGTACCTTTTGCACAGTGAAAACATTTCTTTTTATGTTAGCATAGTTTTCTGTGTTTTTTTGTTTGTTTGTTTGTTTGTTTTTTCTATGTCTTTAAAAGTTTTTATTTACAGAAGAGGAAGAAGAAACTGAGGATGCTGGATTGGATGACTGGGAAGCTATGGTCAGCGATGAGGAGAGAGAGAAAGGTGAATAGCTCATGAGCATGCATTGCTAAATCCAGTGGTTATTTAGAGGTGTTTAGATTTAAAGTAATAGTTGGTCTCCTGATTATGAGCATTCCTATGTGGCAGGCCAGTCTTGCTCTCTCCATTACCATGGTTCCTAAATCCTCATGTAGACCCTCATTTAAAAATCACAAGTAAATGGTTTTTCAAGTCATTTGTAAGATAGTTTCCTGTTTGTTGCCTGGGATTTAGAATATGTTGTTTTTTTTTTTTTTTCAGAGTGATAATATTACAAATGGGGTTAGGTTATTAAAACTAGCCTACAAAATGCCTCTTTAACTTAAAGTATATTACAAAGATAATATAAATAATTGTATAGTTCTTAGTCACTGTGAATAAAAAGTGTCTTTCTTATGACTTTCTGTTCTTTATTATTAAAATCTACTCTCAATGGCTTTAATTTGCTTTTTCCCTAACTTCTTGAGAGGGCTCTTTGTCTTTTGGTTTTTTAGGCTTTCTTCCCCCAGTACATATTTTTAAAACTGTATTTTTTCATTAAGCGTGGCTTTAGCCAAATTACACAAGTTCTAATATGTTGATATTTTTAAATTTCCATTTTGATGTATCATTAACTTTACTCACAGTTTATTTAGAAGTGGGAGCTTTCTAATTATCTTCTTAATTCATTATCAGAGAACATACAATTCTGTCCTTTGCAAGATGTTAAGACTTAATTTACAGCCCAGCAAATGGTTTTTATATTTCACATGTGGAGAGAGTTTATATTCTGCAGTAGTTGGGTGCCTTGTTCAGTGTTTTGCTGTTCTGAATTTTTTTTTGGTAATGCTTTTTCTCTTTTACTAGGAGTGGTGTGTTAAAATCTTCCATCATGAATGTAGATGATCTATTTCTCCCTGAGTTTCGTTAATTTTTGCATCATATATTTTGGTGCTATATTATTAGCTGAATATAGTCTTATGTCTTTCTGATTCATCGACTCTCTTTTCATTTATTTATTATTTTGTTTATATTTGATTTTATTTATTTTTAGCAATGCCTTTTACCTTAAAGTTTACTTTACCTGATAGTGATACAGCTACACCAGCTTTGATTTACATGGTCTTATTCTATCTTTATTACTCTTTCTGTATCCTGAAAGAGGATATATAGTTTAGATTTTAAAATCCAGTTTGTCGGTTTTTACCTAGTGCACTTAGCCAATTATATCTAACCTTTGATGTAATTAATGAAGTATATTGGTTTTATATTTATCATCTTACAGAGTCTTCCTTAGTTGTTCTGTTTCTTTTTCTCTCCTTTCTAACCATATTTTAGATTGTTGGATTTTGGTTTTTAACATTTTATTTTTCCTCCTTCAGTGAGCTTGGAAATTGTATACTTTTTAACATGGATCTTGGAACTGTTAATACCTAATGTTACCCTCTTCCCAAACAATGCAAAAACCATTGAATACATAAACAGCATTTACCCAGTTCTCAATTTATATATATCATTGTTCTCATTTATTTTAATTCTCTATTCTAAACCCCATAATAGCTTGCTATTCTTTTTTACAGTCTTTATTTAAGTTTGCCTATATTCTTAGCTTTTTGTTGTGCTTAATTTCTTTCTGCATCTCAGACCTTCCATTTGAATCATTTCTTCCTGCCTGAAGAACTTTTAGAATTTCCTTTAGTAAGAATCTGTTAGTAAGACATTCCATTTTTGCTTTTCTAAAAATACGTTTATCTTATCTTTATTCTTGAAGGGTATTTTTACTGAGTGAGGAGTTTTTAGTTGAAATTCTGTTTATTTAACACTTTGAAGATATTAGTCCCTTGTCTTCAGTGTTTCTATTAAGAATTCCAGTATCAGCCTAAGTTTCTCATGTGTCTTTGCTTTTCAGCAGTTTTATTATGATATAGCCAGGGTTGATTTCTTTTTATTTATTCTACCTGTAGAGCTTTATGAGTGTATGGTTTTATGTTGTTATAGTTTTGCAATGTTATGAGCCATTATTTCCCCTCAGGGATTCTAGTTATGCATATGATAGACCTTAACTGTATCATTGTATCTTTTCCTCTTTTCTGTATTTTCACCCCATTGAATCTTCATGATTCATTCTAGATGGTTTTCTTCTGATCTTTCTTGTTCATTTTTTCTTCAGCTGTTTTTATCTCCTGTATTTTTCAGTTTTAGAATTTTCATTTAATTATTTTTTATGTTTTTTATTTAGTTTCTAAAATTTTAATGTTTTGCTCTTTGGATTTTAGAAGCATATCATTTTTAAATTACGGTTTTATAACTTCAATATATGGAAGCCATCCATGTTGGTGTTTGTATATTGGCTTTCCTCATGTAAATTGTTTTTTCATGTGCCTTGTTATTTTTATATATTATGCTGGATATTACACTTATAAAACTGTAGAAATAATTTGTGGTCAGGGATAGTGTTTTCTTTCTCCAGAGAGAATTTATAAGTATGCCCAGTAGGAGTCTGGGGAACTAGCAATATGGAATCACCTTATTCCAAATTTAGAATTAAGAGAATCTAGAGGTGTTCTGCCAAGAATGAGGAGACTCTGTTTACTTCCTATTCATCCTTCCTGCTAGGGTACATTTCATCAGGATTTCACCCCACAATAAGAGTGTTAGTGAATGTCCGTCTACTTGGCTCCCTCAAATCGTTGGTAGGTCTGAACTCTCAGTGACTGTATTCTTAAGTACCGAGGGGCTAGTAAAAGCACTACCTGGCCTTCAGTTGCCTACTCCAGATTCAGCAAATGACCTCAAGGGGAAAGAAATACTAAGCATTTGTTCACCTTCCTAGTTTCTGTCTTCTCTTGTATCCTGGCTTCGTAATGCTTTTCTTTTTTACTAGCTCATGTATGGATTAGTGTAGCATGTAGGACTTTACTCCCTTACCTGAGTCAGAATGCTGACTGCTTCATCTTGTTTTTCTTGTGTTCTACAGATTTTAACGTGTTCTTTGATATTTTCTAGGTATGCAGAGGCATTCTGAACACATGCCCTCTAGTTATAAATGTTAGTTAAATGGTTTGCATTTATGATGCATGAAAACATTAAGTTGGAGTTGATGATAAAGTATTGCTGTCCTGTTTGGTACACTTTCAGTATTGTTTTTAAGGTCTCTTATCTTGCTGGAAATCTCATTTTAATTTTATTTATTTTAAAATCTCTTTGTTTTTCTGAAAGAAGGAAACACAGTGCATATAGAAGTAAAAGAAAACGCTGAAGAGGAGGAGGAGGAGGAAGAAGAAGAAGAGGAAGAAGAAGAGAGTGAAGAGGAAGAGGAAGAGGAAGGAGAAAGTGAAGGCAGTGAAGGTGAAGAAGAAGATGAAAAGGTGTCAGATGAGAAAGATTCGGGGAAAATATTTGATAAAAAACCAAGTAAAGAAATGAGCTCAGAATCTGAATATGACTCTGATGATGATCGAACTAAAGAAGAAAGGGCTTATGACAAAGCAAAACGGAGGATTGAGGTATCTGTTTTTCCCTTTCTCTTTGCTCCTTTCCTCCCCACTCTGTGGTCATTAGAACTAGACTCCACAACTAGAGGACTTTATTGAGGAGCACTTTGAAAAATATAATCTCAGCGTAGTATCTTGTCCTGGTTTTATAATGTTGAGACATAGTAAGTCTGACATGATCTAATGACATGATCTAATGACATGATCTAACCCAAGGACCTCACTCCCTTACCTAAGTCAGAATGCTGACTGATTCATCTTGTTTTTGTGTTCTCCAAATTTAACATGCTCTTTGAGTGATGGTTTCTAAGTATGCAGAGGTATTCTGAGCACATGCCCTGTAGTTAAAACATTAGTGTTTGTGTTGCATATTTAGGTTCATTACTGTGAGGCATCTTATCACTTAAGTTGTTTGACTTCTATTCATTAAAGTCCACATACCTAGCAGGCTTACTGTGTTTTTGCTACTTAATGTAGTAGACTTCAGGAGAAATTTTTTTAAACTTATGTCAGCTTAGCATAAGTAATATACTACTACTTTGGTTTGCTTGAGGATGCTAAACTATTTTAAAGCTAAAATCTATTTTAGTTTTTCTTTTCTTCATCTTTTCATGTATAATTCTAATTTTTCAGTTTTTGTTTTAATACCTACACATTGTTTGCCTTTTCCTTCTGTAAAATCTAGACAAGAATACAGTTTCTGATTTTCTAAAGGACCAAGAAGATCTATTGTAAACTGGGATTTCTCAATCCTGGCCAGCACTATTGACATTTAGGGGCCAGATGAATTCTTTGTGGTAGGCCACTGTTCTCTTCATTTTAGGATATTGAGCAGCATTCCTGCCCCCTGCGCACTAGATGCTAGTAGCATTCTCCTTCCTTTCTCCAATTGTGACTGCTGCTTGCTGCAGCACCTATTCAGGCCAACTCTCTTGCTCTGTAGCCATGGGTGAGGGAGAGTTCTGTATTTGATGATTTCAAAACAAGCAAACAGAATGGATATAAAGCAGAAAGTAAAAGTTCCCCCATTATCTCACTCTACACACTTGTTCATAGTTCTGTGTACAAGCTCAAGTTTTTCAGAATGTTTAATTAAAAATAAGTTAGAGAATACAATTTGTAGATAAGTTTTTATTGTCACATAACAATATGCTATGGACCTCTTAGCTTAACACATTTTTAAGCACCTTTGTTGAGATATGCTTTAAGTGTATAATTGAATAACACACAGTTGTGTAACCATCAACACAGTTTAACTTTAGAATATTTTCATCAGCCCCAAAAGATTCCTTGTGCCAATTTGCAGTTATTCCCCATTCCTAGCCCTAGGCAACTACTAAAGTATTTTCTGTCTCTACAGCATTATCATCTCTGGAAATTTCTTAAAAATTCAATCTTATAGTATTTACTCTTGTGTCTGGCTTATTCCACTTACTCTATTCATCTGTGTGGTAGCTATATCAGTACTTTGTTCCTTTCTATTGCCAAATAGTGTTTTGTTGTATAAATATACCATTTTTATTATCTTTTCACCAGATAAAGAGTATTTGCATTGTTTCCACCTTTTGACTATTTATTCACGAATAGTACTGTTATAAACATTCTCATAGAGTGTTTGCATGGAAATTTGTTTTTATTTCTTTTAAATATAGTGCTAACAATGAAATTGCTGAATTGTATGGTCGATTTGTGTTCAACTTTTTCAGAAGCTGCTGAACTGTTTTCCATGGAGGCTGCACAGTTCTGGATTCCCACTAGTTGAGGGGCCTGGTCTTTGCATCCTCACTAATATTTTCTATTGTCTGTCTTTTCAATTACAGGTGTTTTAGTGGATGTGAATTGGTATTTCTTATTGTGGTTTTAAATTGTGTTTCCATGATGTTGAGCATTTCTCCATGTGCTTATTGGCTATTCTTACATCTTCATTGGTGAAACATCTATTCCAATTTTTGTCCATTTTAAATTTTGTAATGTGTCTTTTTATTATTATTTTTAAGTTTCTTTTGAAATGAATAAATTTTTAATTTTGATAATACTCAGTTTATCAGATTTTTAAATAAGGCATGCTTCTGGTACTGTATTGAAGAAATCTTTCTCCAACCCAAGGTCATGAATATTTTGTCTTATTTCCTTCTGAACAGGTTATACCTTTAGTTTCTTATGTTTTTAACTCTAATATCTGTTTTAAAGTAAGTTTTATGAATGATGTGAAGTAAGGGACTAAACTGAATTTTACTAGCATCATTGGTTGAAAAGGCTATCCTATCCACATTGAATTGCCTTGGCATCTTTGACAAATGAATTGATCAGAAATGTGAGGGCTTGTTCTGTTTCATTCATCTGTGTATCTGTTCTTACGCCAGTATCATACTGTTTTAGTTAACTTTAGTTTTATAGTAAATTTTGAAATAGGGAGATACTAGTCTTCCAGTGTTCTTCCTTTTCAAGGTTGGTTTGGCTATTCTAGGTCACTTGCTTTTTCATAGAAATTTTAGGGTCATCTTGGTAATTTTTGCCAAAAGCCTACTTAAATTTTGATAGAGATTGTGTTGAATTTATAGATCAGTTTTAGGGAGAATTGCCATCTTAACATTGAATCTTCCAATCCATGGAAATAGTCTGTCTCTTCATTTACGAGGTCAGCCAGTTAATTTTGTGAACTCATCCTAGAAAAAGTACTACATACCTCATTGCTAAATATCACTATGGTCACCTCCAAAGGACTCCCCTTGGGAAGCTATGCACTGATGCCAGCGCCTAGTCCACCCTTCAGAGCAGTTTTGGAACTCTTTTTCTGGAATGGCTATCAGAGCTGTTGTCGTGCCCCAAATCTGACAATTAAGTGCGCAAACTTGCCACTGTGTGTTTACATTGGCAGTATTGTACAAACAACTCAGTAAGATGTCATAACCTTGGCAATATACAACAACAGCTCTGAGATTATTTTTTTTTCTTTTGTATGCTATTTTTGATATATTACATTATGGTGTTCAAATGTTAACCCAATCTTGCATTCCTGGAACAAATCGCACTTGGTCATGGTATATAATGCTCTTTATATGTTGCTTGATTTGGTTTGTAATATTTTGTTGAGGATTTTTGTAATCTGTTCTCATGTGTGATACTGATCAATAGCTTCCTGATCATGTGATGTTTGTCTGTCTTAAGTGTCAGTTTAATGTTAGCCTCCTAGGATTAGTCTTCCTTCCTACTCTGTTTTATGTAAGGGTTTGTGAAGGATTATATTATTTCCTGTTTTAAATGTTTGGCAGAATTTACTAACAAAGCTTTTTTATATGAAGATTTTTAAATTACTAATTCAGTTTCTTATATTTGTCATACTTTTTCAAATTGAGTTATTCTCAGTAATTTTTGTATTTCTAATAATTACTGTGTTTCAGTTAAGTTATGAACATGAAGTTGTTTATAGTATCCTCCAGTCCTTTAAGTTTCTGTAAGGTCAGTGGTAGTGTCTGTCTCCTCTTTTGATTCCGATTTTGGCGATCTGTGACTCCTGCAGCTAAAGGTATTCCATCTTTTTTATTTCAAGACCCAACTTTTGGTTGCATTGTTTTCTCTTTAATTGATCTTTTTATTCTGTTCTTTATTATTTTCTTTCTTTTGTTTAGTTTGGATTTAGTTTTCTCTCTTTAGCTAATTTCTTAGGATGAAAACTTAAATTATTATTTATTTTTTTGGGAGATAGTTCTCTGACTGGGAATTGAACCCAGGCCGTGGCATTGAGAATGCTGAAGCCTAGCCACTGCAGCACCAGGGAACCCCCAGAAACTTAAATTATTGATTTGAGACCTTCCTTCTTTTCTAATACATAGGAATTTAAAATTACAAATTTTTCTTTAAGTACTGTTTTAGCTGTATTGCATAAATTTTGATATGTTGTTTTTGTTTTTACCAGTTCAAAATATTTTTTAATTTTCTTAACTATTTCTTTCTTGACCCATGTGTTACTTAAAAGTAGTTTGTGATAATTTACAAATATTTGTGGACTTAGTAT
Organism: Lyroderma lyra; assembly: GCA_004026885.1. Classification (NCBI taxonomy): domain Eukaryota; kingdom Metazoa; phylum Chordata; class Mammalia; order Chiroptera; family Megadermatidae; genus Lyroderma; species Lyroderma lyra. The sequence continues at coordinate 183,722 of PVJL010001803.1, forward strand.
TTTACTTCTGTTGTTAATACTAAATTCTGACTACTGCGGTCAAAGAACATACTTTGTATAGTTTTTGTCATTATAAAATAATTAACACTTGTCTGTACCCCCTGTTTGGTCTCTTCTGAAGAATGTTTCTTGTGCACTTAGGAAGAATGTAGATTCTGGCATTAGTGGGTCTGGTGTTCAGTTAGGTCATTTTGGTTGATAGTGCTGTTCAAATTTTTGTATACTTGCTCATTTTGTGGTAATTTTCTATTCATTATTGAGAGTGGGTTATTGAAATTCCTAAACTTACTGTTGAATTGTGCCTTTCCCCTCTTAATGCTGTTAACTTTTTCTTCATGTGTTTTGGGACTCTGTTAAGTATGTGTATGTTTATACTACTTATATCTTTCTGAGAGTATATATAGGTCTCTTCTCTTCTTCAGGAGCATTTTTGTCTGATATTACTGTAGCTATTCCAGCTCTTTTAGTTACCATTTGCATGGTATGTCTTTTTAGTCTTAACACTTTCATTCTATTTGTGTCTTTAAATTTAAATGTTCAACATGTATTTGAATCTTGCTGTCGTATCCAATCACATAATCTGTCTCTACAAGTATTTAATTGATTCACATTTAAAGATATGTATATGGTTGGACTTTCTTCTTCCTTTTTGCTGTTTTGTTTTCTACATATTGGCATGTCTTTTGGTGTCTTCTTTTGAGGGGAATTTATTTGCTTAATGTTTACTCTGTGCATTACAATATGCATCTTGCCATTATCTACTTTAGATTATCAGTAACTTAATTCATAAAATATAGACTTTGCTCCAATATAGATTCATTTGTTCCATCTTCCTTTATGGTGTTATTGTTACTTATGTTTACATTATAGACCCAGTAAATCAATGGTGTTATTAATGTCGTACTTGATCTTATGTTTTTTAAAAGCATTAAGAGAAGAAAGGAGGAAAATATATTCATAACATCTTAATATTTAACTAAATATTAACATTTCTGGTATTCCTCATTTCTTCATAAGGATTGCTTCTGTCTGGTGTCAGTTTATTTTTTGGCTATTCTGTTGCTTCAGTCCCTCCCTCACCTTTCCTTTGTGCTCTTTGTAATACTTACTACATCTTTATATATTAAAAGCTCAACTATATAATTTTAGAATTATTTTGTGACATTTTTTAAATCAGTTAAGAAAATAGAAAAGAATACATTTTTGTTGTCTTTTATATTTACTGTATAATGACCCTTGCCATTACTCCTTTTCTCTTTGTGTGGCTTTGAGTTACCATCTGATGTCACTTCATTGCAGCCTGATGAACTTCCTATGGTTTTTCTCATCATGCTGATCTTCTATCAGTGAATTCTCTGTCTTTTTAGATTTGGGAATTGTTTATTTGCCTTTATTTTTTAAGGATAATATTGCTGCAGGCAGAATTCTTAACTTTTTTTTCCCTTCTGTTTAACCTTTGCACATGTCATCCCATTGCCTTCTGGCCTCCATTGTTTCTGACGAAAATTAAATTATTAATCTTATTTTGGTTTCCCTAGTATACTGTGAGTGATTTTTCTGTCAATATTTTCTTTTTGACCTTGGCTTTTAACAATTTAATTATGATGTGTCTTGGTGTGGATATCTTTATAATTATCCAATTTAGAGTTTATGAGTTCTTTTAGATTTGTAGCTTAATGTGTTTTTTTTAATCAACATTTGAAAGTTTTCTGCCATTACTTATTTTTATCTTCTTTCTGCCTATTTCCCAGTCTCCTTTCCATCTGGGAATCCCATCATATGCACATTGTTACACTCGAGGTGTCCGACCAGTTTCTTGAGGCTCTCTCTGTGGTTTTTCTTTTCTTTTTTTTTTTTTTTCCCCTTTCCATTGTCCAGGTGATATTTTCTTTATTAATCTATCTTTAAGTTCTCTGTTTTTTTTCTTCTACTGGTTTACATCTACTGTTAAGTCCCTGTAATGAATTTTAAAATATACTGAACTTTTTAATTCCAGAATTTCCATGTTTTTTATAAAAATTTCTATTTATTGACACCCTCTTTTGATGTTATCATCATACTTTCATTCATTTCTTTAAACATGGTTTCCTTTTGTCTTTTGAACATAATTATAATAGCTGTTTCCAAGTCTTTGTTTGCTAAGCTCAAACTCTGGGCTTCTCAGAGTGTTTCTGTGAACTACTTTTTCCCCCTGTGTTATATATTACATTTTCCTGTTTCTTTGTATGTCTTAAAATCTTCTATTGACAAGTGGATATTTCAGAGACTATATTGTAACTAGTCTGAATTTTCTTGGCTCTCTACAAAGGTGGTTTTATAATAGCTATTTTTGTTTATTTGCTCATTGAATGATAATGTACTCATTCTGTAGAGTCTTTTGCTTTCTTCTCAGTTTTTGGTTTGTTTTTAAATTCTTTTTAGTTTAAGCCTGGCTTTCTGGGCTTGCACCTGGGTCAGTTTATCTTAGTGGTCAACCAAATGATTTCTAATTGGTTGTGCTTAATTTATCTCGAGCCAGTAAGGCTTCTACCATTTGCCAGTGGATCTGGCAATCTGCTAGTCCACTCTGGTTTTTACTTTGTGCATTCACTAGGCCTCTTGCTAAGCCAGGAACAAGTAACTCAGTAAGAACCTCTCTGGTCTCTTCTGACAGCCTTCTACAGGTGCATTCTAGACAACCAGTAGTAAGTAGGATGTTACCATTGCCCATTGTGGCTATCTTGTTCCATAGACCTCCCTGTTAAATTTCTGACTGATCTTCCAGGTTATATCTTGCTCCTCCAGTACTGAGACCTAGTTGTGATTTTAGCCTTATCTCTTTGTTTGCCATTGAGATCACTGCTATTTTGACAGTGCTCTAATGCATGGAATCCTCTGTCCCTCTCATATGACTTCTACCACATGGAGCAATGAGAGTGAGAGGAGTGTGCTGGTGCACATACAGTTTAAAGAACTCCACAGGTTTCCATTGCTCCTGCTGGTGGTCAGTAGATTTTCTTGAATCTAATGTTTCTCAATTTGTCATATGCCTTTGACCAGTTTCTAGAGTTCTTAAGTGGTTGTTTTTACTATTTTGTTGTTGTTTCTTTATGCAGAGAGGATTTGCTGAGCTCTTCTTTCCATCATCTAAGAAGTCCTTCCTCAACCCCTTTAGCAGCTAGCTACATACTATATCCCATTTTATAGAAGGATCCTAATTTAACTTTATATTAGTCTGCTTGGATTGCATAACAAAATACCATAGACAGGGTGACTTAAACAGCAGACATTTATTTTCTTACAGACAGTTTTTGAGGCTAGAAGTCAAAGATTAAAATGCCAGCAGGGTTGTTTTCTGGTGAGGGCTCGCTTCCTGGCTTGCAGATGGTTGCTTTCTCACTGAGTCTTGCAAGGCCTTGCCCATGTTTGTGCTCAGAGATCTTTTACTTCTCCTTTTCTTATAAGGACACCAGTCCTAGCAGATTAGGATCCCACCCTCATGACCTCATTTAACCTTAATTACCTTCTTTAAGTCCCTCTCTCCAAATATAATCACGTTGTGCATTAAGGCTTCATTGTATGAATTTGAGAGAGATACTTCTTAGTCCGTAACAAACTTCATGGTTTCCAAACCTTGCTGCATATTACTATTTTGTGAAATTCACCCCAGACCTCCTGAGCAAGTATAGGGGCCTCTACCTATATGATTCTATGAAACCAGATAGGTATCATCAGCCTGAGGTTTAGGAAACACTTTTCAAGAAATTCTCCCCTAAAGAAGGTTAAGTGGTTACTAATTTTCACTATTATAAGCAACAGTGTCGAGAACAAACACTGTTGTACATGTGCATCTTTTGTGTACTTGTCCTGTCATTGCTTCCAGACAGATACTTAGAAGTAGAATTTCTGAGTTAAATTCTATATTACATTGCTTTCCAGAAAATTTTGACATTTTACCAAGTATGAAAGAGAAGGCAATTTTCAACCATATCAAATCCTATGGTCAATGATGTTTGCATTTGAGTTGTACATACTGGGAGGCTCTTGTTTACTAGTCTTTGCTAGAAAATACTTGCACCTTACTTTAACATTCCCAAATGTTTTTCATTCTAGTTTCTATAGAAAGATCCAGTGTCTAGTGGTAGAAATGAAAGTAAGGAGTGCTTACAAAAATGAGTTTTAGATGGAAAATAATGTTGTAAATGATATTACTTTAGAGTTTGGATGTCAGTTGTATCTCATTTGGGTGCCAGTTTTATTGTGCTTGAAAGGTTGTCATTTGAAAGAACTACTGGCATGGGTTTTTGTTTGGTTCTCAGAAAGCTGAAGTGTTTCAATAAGTGCTACAGAGAAACACATGTGGCTCAAGGACAAGCATTCTCCTGTTTAGTGGTACTTAGGAAGATGGGACATGTCATTGGATGTCTTAGGCTGAGGCCCAAGTAAACTCTCTCCTAATTTGTACACTGAATAAAGTTTTTAAATAAATTGATTCAGAATGTTTTATAATTCTGAAGTTCTAATGAAAATTTTTGAATGTAGGGGTATACCTCTTTTTATATAACCCCCTCACACAAGTTAGAGGTTGTAGAAAAGAACTTGGATGAAGACTGGCATTCTCTTGACAAGGCAGAATAATTTAAAGGAAAATAATGACAGGGTTTGGAATAATACTTTAATTTTGAGTTTTTTTCTTCCTAGAAACGGCGACTTGAACATAGTAAAAATGTAAATACGGAAAAGCTAAGAGCCCCTGTTATTTGTGTACTTGGACATGTGGACACAGGGAAGACAAAAATTCTAGATAAAGTAAGAAAATACTGTTACGTATTGCTACAACTTTCTCAATTAATGAATAAATGATATCTTATAAAAAGCTTATAGAAACTGTAGACATTTTGTTTACATAATAAGTTACTATCTTCTTACTGCCTTTGCTGCTTTTGACATTTTGAAATATGAATCTGCTGTCTTATCCCAGCTCCGTCACACGCATGTACAGGATGGTGAAGCAGGTGGTATCACCCAGCAAATTGGAGCCACCAATGTTCCCCTTGAAGCCATTAATGAACAGACTAAGATGATTAAAAGTGTAAGTATACTCTATTTTATGTGTTTTACTCTCTAACAGAAATTAAGATGTAAACTATTTTAAACATAGGAAAAAAAGAACAGAATAATATAACAGGCCCATATGCTTACCATTCATAATTTACATATATGCCATTTTGCCCTATTTTGCTTCAGATCTTTTTTTTAAAGGAGTAAAACATTGGATATTGTAGGATCAGTTACATTTCCATTTCCTTCCCTCCTGCTCCAAGAGGCAGTCTCTGTTCTTAAGTTAGAGTATGTCATTCCCCTCCATGTTTATTTTTAACACTTTTACCATAAATCTCCATGTTTAAAAATTAGTACTCTCCCCCACTCTTTTTTTCTTCAATAGGAATGATTATATGTATATATTTTTTGTCTCCCTTATTTGCTCTACTTTGGAGACATTTCACTTACTTAATGATAAACTTGACACATTAAAGAAAATCACATAAGATTAATATAAAGCTTAATGAATCATTATGATTAATGCATACATCCTGGATGTAAGGAGACAGAACCAGAACTTTGCCAGTCCCCTCAGAAGTCTTCTCTGCCCCTTTCTAATCAAAACCCTCTTCTTCCACCCAGGCGTAACTTTTAAAGTAATGTCTACCTTTTAATGTATTACGATTTGTAAGATGTTGATATTCCAAACTCATATCCATCTTTATTACTTGATTACTTCTGTAGACAAACTCTACCCAGTCTACTGTCTTATTACTCAGTGATGGTATATATAAGAAAGGCAGAATAAATACCTGATCCTTTACCTTTATTTAAAGCTTTTAAAATAGTGACCAATTTGGTTTGGTTTTATTACAAACTCTTGGATTCAAACATATTTACTATGGGTTTTTTCCCCCCATATTTACTGCGTTTTAATCCAACTTAGTTATATTATGCTGAGATAGTCCCATCTTTGCCTAGTGGTTGGCTCCTGAGGCTTTTTGATACCATTCTGGTAGTCTTATTGGTCTCTGCTTGCATCCAGGCCATCTGGTATAGCAGGATGTTCCAGGATCGTCTTATATCTAAAGTGCTCCAGTTCCATTGTCACAGAGCAGGTGGAAGTGGTACATTTAGAAATGAGAAGCACTAAATAACTGACACATGAAGCATGTACGCGTATTATTATAAGCTTGTGTCTCCTTTGTCCCTTGCTTAGTCTTAGTTCTGTATATAGAAAGGGTCTATGAGCTTGTCTCTCCATTTTTTTGTGTGTGTGCTTGTGTTTTATGGGAAGCTTGTTTTCTGGTAGATTCCTAAGAAAGGAATAATGGGAATATTATTCTTTTGAGTTTTTTGAATATTGAAGAATTACTCTGGCCTTCATCTTGGGAGGTCAGTTGGCTACAAACAAAATCCTTGGCTTGCATTTTCTTTCCTTTGGCCTCTTAAATTATTCCAATTTCTTCTCACATACTGGTAATTTTGCCTTTCAGGTTTGACCACAGGCTGGTTTTTATCTCCTTATAAGTAATGTGGTCTTTTTTTCATCTTGGTGTTGATTTTCTGGGTCACTTTTCCAGTTATGTGGCCTTCCATTTTAGTATGTAGTCAAAAATATTTATTTTAAAACAGTTTTCTTTAATTATAGTTGTTCAGATAAAACTAAATTTATTTAGTTTTAATTTACTTGATATTTCTCTGTTATTGCAGAATTTATAATAGCTTATTTCACTAGTTGCCAGAATTTGAAATCTGGTGTTATTTTAGAACTTAGTTAAGCAGCATGATTTTTATTAAGTCTGTATTAAAGTTCTCTGGATAATCTTTATCTGACAGTTATGTTTTTTATTCCAGAAACTGAAGTGCAAATAATTGTGCTAAGTGAATGTTGATTTAGTATCACCCCAATGCAGATTTGCACTGTTTCATATTTGAATCATTTTGAACTCGATAAGGAGATAAGATTTTTAAAAAAACCTTTTGAAGATTGTCAAAAAGTATAGATAGCACAGTAAAAATGGTTTTGTGTGTGTGAAAGAGATTTGATGGTCAGTGCTACTCCAGCTTAGAAGAGAATGTTGCATGAGTCCTGTTCTGATGTTTCCATTCATTTATGTACTTTTATCCAGAAACTAAAGTGTTTATGATGTGCTTTGAATAAAGCAGAATATGAATTCATTCTTTACTATTTTAGGTTGATGTGGTAAGTTGTTTTAAAAACATACTTGGAGTATTTTTCAGAGTTCAGAATTATTTCAAAATTGGACCAGAGAAATTATCCAGATTTTGAGAACCGACTCTTCTTGCATGTCAGCTTTTCATAATCATTCTCAGATGACTAGTCTGTCCTTGTTACTTACTGATACTTTGCTCACATTTAGACTGCATCATAGTTATGAATTGACAAAGAATATTTCCTTATTTTAGTTTTTTTTCCTGCAAAACTCCTTTTTATATTAATGAAAAAATTAACTTATGCTGCTTGTTTGACTCACTGTTTTGAAAAGAGTTCATTTAGAAAAGGAAGTGGTAAGAATTTCCAGTTTTCATGGCAGAATAATTGTTTCATAAGGAAGCTTTCATTGTTTTGGCTTCCTTCAGCTCTCCCCTTTTTCCATTTTTCTAGTTTGATAGAGAGAACGTGCGGATTCCAGGAATGCTGATTATTGACACTCCTGGGCATGAGTCTTTCAGGTAAGAGCAAAGTGAATCTTGTCATCAGGCAAACTGCTTGAAACCATTAGTCTCCAAGTTCAGCCATTGAGAAGTCGTGAGTGGTCATTAACTCTTTGGGTAGAAGTTTAAGGTCTGTGGTTCCCACCACATTTCTAGTTGTTTTTGTGGTAACTATCAGACCTCATCTGTGCCTTACTGATACAGTAGTATTTTATTCAAATACATGTTTATTTATAGAGAGAAGTCTTTGCTCCTTTGAAAGAATAAATCCTAATGCACACCTGGTCTATCTCTTGTGAAATCTATTATAGTAAGGGTAGAACTTTATCTAGTTGCCTCTTGGCCATATTCCTTAGTGCAAAAACCTTGGTCCGTAAAGTCAGAGATATTGCAGTAACTTCTGGAGCTAACTCATTCTCGGGGATGTCAGTTCACTGTCTGTCAGATAAGCATCTGGTGATTGAAGTACTAATGGTGCTTGAATTTAATGCGTCTACTTCATTTTGTTTTTTTTTGTTTAGGTTTTATAATACAAAGAAATAAAAATTTAAGTTTCTTTAAGTAAAAGTATTAATTTCAAGATTTCTGTTTATGCATCTTTTTACTTCTTTTTAACAGTAATCTCAGAAACAGAGGAAGCTCTCTTTGTGATATTGCCATTTTAGTTGTTGATATTATGCATGGCTTGGAGCCACAGACAATTGAATCTATCAACCTTCTGAAATCTAAAAAATGTCCCTTCATTGTTGCACTCAATAAGGTAAGCTCTCCTGAAAAATGAAATTGTGAAAACATGCTTAAATTTTTGTGATAAAAAAGTAGTGTAACTTTATACAAGAATGCACTTGTGCTAAGTTCAGTTGTATTTTGACAAATGTATAAACACACATACCCACTACCATTCAAAATATAGACCATCTCCATATTCCCAGAATGTTCCCTCATGTTCTTTTATAGTCAGTCTGCCCCCTTCTCCAACCCCAAACACTGATCATCTTTCTGTCACTATAGACTAATCCTGCCTGTTTAACAATTTTATTTTAAAGGCATTGTCCAGTATGTAAATAATGTTTTCAGTCTGGCATTTTTCACTACTCATGTTATAGAATTATCCATGTTGTTGCATATATCATAGGATGTTCCTTTTATTGCTGAGTAATATTTCATTATCTGAATAATACCACACTTTTATCTATTTACCTATTAGACATGTGGATTGACTCTAATTTTAGGTTACTTATTAATGAACCAGCTGTGAACATTTGTACACAAGCTTTTTGTAGACATTTGTTTTTGTTATTTATACTTAGGAGTAGAATTGCTAGGTTATGTGGTATGTTATGTTCAACTTTATGAGAAAATGATAGACTTTTCCATGGTTGTACCACATTACATTTTAACCAGCAAAGTGTGAGAATACATTTCTGCCCATTCTTCCCAATAGTTGCCCCACCTGTTGTCATTCTAATAAGTGTGTAGTGCTAAATTATTATGGTTAAATTTGCATTTCCATGATGACTAATGGCATCAGACATCTTTTCATGTACTTATTTGCCACCTCTCTCTCTCTTTGTGAAGTATCTATTTAAAATCCTTTGCTTATTTTTAATGAGATTGTTTTAGTGTTGAATTTTGAGTTCCTTATGTATTGTTGATATATGTCCTTTATCAGTTATGTGTATTACAGATATATATTTGTAGTCAGGGACTTGGTTTTTCATTTTCTTTATGTGTTTTAAAGTACAAAGATTTCTAATTTTGGAAAGATCTTATTTATGAGACATCTTTTAATAATTTGTGTTTCTTGTGTTCTCTATAAGTGGTCTTTTTCCACCCCCAAGATCATGAAAACTTTCTCCTGATTTTTTTAAACTTACTATTATTTGTGTATTTTTTTTTCTCTCCCCTGCTTCCCTCCTGTGCCTACCCACTCTCTCTCCTACCTCCTCCCTTCCCCAATACCCTCTGGTAACCACTAAACTCTTGTCTCTGTGAGTTTTTGTTTCTTTGTTTGTCTTGTACCTTTGTTGCTTTCAGTTATATATTTCATTTATGAGTGAAGTCGTATAATTCTTGACTTTGTCTTATTTTACTCAGGATTATAATCTCAAAATCAATCCTAGTTTTCACAGATAGCAGTATTTCATCTTATTTTACAGCCAGGTAATACACCATTGTATATATGTACTACATCTTCTTTATCCAGTCCTCTATCAAAGGATATTTTGATTGTTTCCATGTCTTGGCCACCATGAATAATGCTGCAGTGACCATCGAGCAGATATTTTTCTGCTTTCTTTTCTCACTTCTTTAATTGTTTGATAGACTTCTAGGATTTTTCTAGAACTTGAGTTACTTCTCTTAATATTTTCCCGTAAGTGACTGAAGGTTTTTCCCCCCATTTTTATTGCTATTACTTCCAAGGTCACTAATCTTTTCTTTTACAATATGTAATTTGCTGTTAAGTTCATTCAGTGACTTTTGCATTTCAGATTATGTATTTTGGTTTTACAAATTTTGTGTTTTTCCTCAAAGTCATTGTATATGTTTATAAGTATTGTAAGGACCTTTATATGTTAATTGTATTATCTTTGTCATTTCTGGGTCTGTTTCTATTTAAGAGCTTATCTTGTTAGTAGTATTCAGATGGGTCTACTTTTTTATATTAACATCCTAGACTAAGCCATCAGATTATTGATTTTTTTGTTGGGTGGGGGTGTAGTTCTCTGGCTGGGGATCGAACCCAGGCCAAGGCATTGAGAGCGCCGAAGCCTAGCCACTACACCACCAGGGAACCCCAGGTTATGATTTTTTTAAAACAAATAATTTTCCTCTTTGTACTCATTTATCACTCTTTTGAAGAGTATGGGGAAATAGAGCCTTTGAGTAACTAAACAGATTAAATCCTAATTTGATCAATAAAAATGAAAATAGGCTGTTTTCTGAGATAGGGAATAATTTTCTTTGTGTGTGTGTATAATTTTTCTGGTGATGGTACTTGCTTTATTAATTAATCCTTGTTCCTGTCTACTATTTATCCAATACCATTGTGGAATTCTGACAACATGTTAATGGTCCTAAAATCATTCTAGGATCTCATGCTTTGCAAATGAACCAGATAGAGGTCAGTAGGCAGTGTGGACTTTAGCAGTTTCTAATTTAGGAGGGGATGCAGTTCAGCAGATTCTGAGGGGCTTTTGGTACAATAAGGTATCTGAGTAATTGACTCTTCAGGATACAAGTTAAGACACATTGGAATTTTCTGGAGTTTTTAGCCTTAAATAATAAATTCCTGAGTGTTCTGAATATTTTAAAGATGTTTCTTATGAAAAAATCTTTTCTAGATTGATAGGTTATATGATTGGAAAAAGAGCCCCGACTCTGATGTGGCTGCTACTTTAAAGAAGCAGAAGAAGAACACAAAGGATGAATTTGAGGAGCGAGCAAAGGCTATTATAGTGGAATTTGCACAGCAGGTAGGAAAGCTTTCCCCAATGAAGAGCCTGTATCAGAGAGAATTGTTTTCTTTCATTTACATGGCCTTTGTAATAAAGTCAGCATTTTCACTAATACTGGTCTCTTCCCCTATTAATAGCAGTTAGGTTTTAATCTTTCCCCTTATTCCTTTTCCTTTGTAAATCAGGAAAATGATGTTTCACAGATTTCTCTTTTGGATGTTTAGATTTAAAAAACTGAGTTGACTTGGAAAAAAACTTTTTCTATAACATAATTAATGCCTCCAGGATATGCCTGATCTTTTCTTGAGTGTTTTTGAGGAGTTTAGCCATTTGCTTCGTTAGCTTCTAGTTAGTTGTTCAGGTTCTGGAACCCTCCTTCCACAGCTTGGCATTTTGGAATGATTTTGTTTTTTATGTCTTTAGGGTTTAAATGCAGCTTTGTTTTATGAGAATAAAGATCCCCGCACTTTTGTGTCTCTGGTACCTACCTCTGCACATACTGGTGATGGGATGGGAAGTCTGATCTGCCTTCTTGTCGAGTTGACTCAGACTATGTTGAGCAAGAGACTTGCACACTGTGAAGAGCTGAGAGCACAGGTGATGGAGGTAATGTGGCTGCTCAATCGGTAGCCTCTTTTTAAACAGAGTTCTTGGGTGGGGATATTCACTGCTTTTAGATTTAATCAACACATTGCATTGTAACATGTATTTCTCCCTTTGCAATAATGTCTCTTAGGTCAAGGCTCTCCCAGGAATGGGTACTACTATAGATGTAATTTTGATCAATGGGCGTTTGCGGGAAGGAGATACAATTATTGTTCCTGGAGTAGAAGGGCCTATTGTAACTCAGATCCGAGGCCTCCTGTTACCTCCTCCAATGAAGGAATTACGAGTGAAGGTAAGTCAGGTGGTAAGTGGAGACATGTGGGGATTTGGTCCATGTATGAAGGTTCTGCTAACGTTGCTTCATCACTTGAAAGCTGCTTGGCTTCTCCAAACACACACCTCATTCCTCCTTTTATTTCAGATGTCTTCATAGAGGAGGGACCATCCATGAGCATGACAGTGTGTGAATGTTATTTACCAACTGATCTTTTCATAAAAATTAAAGCACATTGTGGTTTTGTATTGCTATGTAATTTTTCATTAACATTTTTTATTGTGAAATACCATATTCATACATAAAAGTACACAAAAATAGAAGAAAAGATTAGCAAATTGTTAGGAAGCAAGCAGATCACAAACTAGAACATTGCTGAGACCCCAGAGCCTTCTATGCCTCCTGATCTGAGCTCCTCCCTCTTTAAAAGTTAACCGTGCTCCCATTTTTATGATAGTAATCAATATTCTTAATACCTGAGAGTGTATCTAAAAATATTTCATTATCATTCTTCCTTTATATCTGGCTCTTTCAGTCAAAAAATAATTTTAAGATTTACCTATGTTGCATATAGCTGTAGTTCATTTTTGTTGCTATGTCATGGTTTATTCTGTTAATGGAAAATATATGCTAGCTTCAGTTGAACATTTTTGTTATTATGAACAGTGCTGTTGCTGTTGACATTCTTGAATTGTTTCTTGCTGCAACTGTGCAAGTTTCTCCAGGTACACACCTGGGAGTGAATGGCTGAAGTCGCTACTAATACTTAGCTGCAGTGTTACTAGACAAGGCCTCATTGTTGTTCATAATGCATGTAATTTTATGCTTCCAGTCCAGTAGTTTAGCATTTCTGTTATATCACATCTTCATCAGCTCTTTGATGCCATCACAGTTTCATATTTATCCCATTCTGGGGGTTGTATAGTTCAATGCAGTTCCAGTTGGCATTTGCCTGATTAAATATGGTTGGTCATTATTTTATATGTTCATTAGCCATTTAAACTTCCTCCTTTGTGAAATGCCTATTGTGCTCTGGCATTGTCTGTCTGTCTGTAGTACAGATTTATCAGTTGTTGGTTTATATAGGCAGGATACTGGTCAGTTATTGGTTGGTCTGTATTGCAGCATTTTCCCCTATGTTGTGACTTTTTAATTTTCTATGATATCTTCAGAAATGCTTAATTTTAATGTTGAATTAATCAATTTTTTAATTTGAATTTATTGCCTTTTGTGTCTAGTTTAAAAAATCTTTCTGTACCTAGTGTCATGAAAATAATATATTGTTTCTTACATCTTCTTCTATTGCTAGCCACCTTTCAAAAAAAGGGCTTAACAAATGTTTTGATCTCTATAGAACCAGTATGAAAAGCATAAAGAAGTCGAAGCAGCTCAAGGGGTAAAGATTCTTGGAAAAGATCTAGAGAAAACATTGGCTGGTTTACCCCTCCTAGTAGCTTATAAAGAAGATGAAATCCCTGTCCTTAAAGTAAGTTATTTCAGGTTATTTTCCCCTCTAAAGCTGTTGGAATTCTGTCATGTGTCAGTAAGGCACATGCTAGGAATGGTGAATAAAAGGGGTACCTTTGTCTTGTGAAGTCTTATCTGGTTGCCTCTTGGTAAACAGTTGATTTTTTAAATTACTTTAGTTTGCACAGTTACATGAATTGGCATGAATAATATATACATTAGAATTATAAAATATACGTATTATTTAAATAAAAATACAAATAAAAAGCCAGAAGTTGGTTGTTTTATTTTAGACACTTGACTATGTAGATAGAGCTAAAGAAAATCTTATTAGGAGTCATATTAAATAACCTGTCTGCCTGTTGGAGGAGCAGGTAGCCCGTGTGAGTCCACTGTAATTTCACAAAAGTACTTGGAGCCACAGTTTATTTATTCACTTGCCCAAGAGAAGACACCACTGTTCCCAGCTCATGGTTTGTCTAGTGTCCTGGGACCACCATTATTTTTTAGCCAGCATCAGGTCATAGCCATTAGGGGGCTGGCCACCTTCGGGCACTGGGGACAGGGCTGGCTTCCCTCTTTGGCCAGTTTCAACAGCGTGGCACAGACTTCTGCGTCTTACTGGCATCGATGTGGTCATTTTACTTAATTGAAATCTCTTCATGTCCAGAGAAGCAATGATGGAAGAAAGGGTATTGCATAGTTTAGAACATTACGCAGAGCCTTTGGGTACCATACACATTATATTTGTGTCCTCCTTTTAACGTATAAAAGATTTGTATTTACTGTATTTTGCTGTGTATAATGCACACTTTTTTGGCCCAAATTTGTGAGGGAAAAAAATAAGGATGCACATTATACATGGGTAGTATTAATTTCATATCTATATATAATAAATGTTTTTAATTCTTTTATTTATGTTTGAGTTAAAAGTATAACTCTAGAAATCAATAATGATACCATATGCAAAATAATATCCCGGAATGTGATAATCATTTTTTATTGTTAAATTTATTATGTTTTGTAATTATTTGTTACATAAAATTTCTTGTACTGTTAAAAAATGCTAAAATTCCTTTATTCTACAAAAAAGTAAGTATCTAAATAAAAACAAAAATTCGAATTGGAAAGTTTAAATGAAATCTTTTTTCCCCTGAAAGCTTGGGCCAAAAACATGGGTGCATATCATATATGGCAGAATATGGTATTACTTCATTCTACACACCCATCTACCTTATTTGGCACATGGAACAGGGGTGAAATACATTTCAACATTAGTAAACCTTAGATGCAGCTCAGATATGGCCCCATACCCCCTCCTCTATTCCAGCTCACATTCTGCTGTGCCTTGCTCTATAGAAGCCTTGGTTTCATATTTTCAAATGCATACTTCATGAAAAAGAGAAACACAGTTTAGTTCTAGGCTGCTGAAGACAGAAATGTATTTACAACCTTGTCAAATCCAATTTCTTTTCAAGGATGAGTTAATCCATGAGTTAAAGCAGACACTGAATGCTATCAAATTAGAAGAAAAGGGAGTCTATGTCCAGGCATCTACACTGGGATCTTTGGAAGCTCTACTTGAATTTCTGAGAACATCAGAAGTGCCCGTAAGTAGTCGTGCCCAACCTGATTCAGTGGTGGTCTTGGTGCCGCTCCTGTCATTGACTCAGGAAGCTAATGTTGCCAACTCCGTTTACAGTATGCAGGAATTAATATTGGTCCAGTCCATAAAAAAGATGTGATGAAGGCTTCAGTGATGCTGGAACATGATCCTCAGTAAGTGCTTTCTCTTCTGCCACAAAGGCTTTCACATGCCTACCTACTTTCTTTGCGCTCTCCACAGTGTGACCTATTCCCCTTCTCATTGGCTGGTCTGTGATGTGTTCTGACCTTTCAGGTATGCAGTCATTTTGGCCTTTGATGTGAGAATCGAACGGGATGCACAAGAAATGGCTGATAGTTTAGGAGTTAGAATTTTTAGTGCTGAAATTATTTATCATTTATTTGATGCCTTTACGAAATACAGACAAGACTACAAGAAACAGAAACAAGAAGAATTTAAGTAAGTTGGTGATTTTACTTACTTTGGGTCTTTGGTAGTGAAGTTATTTTCCATCTTCAATTCGTCAGATTGAGGTCTCCGTTCATGGGTGAGTAGTTGCTACATTTGGGGCTTTGTCTTGCTTTATTTCCTTATCCAGGGTTGTATGGAATGGAAGTAACAAAATTACAGTGTTGAAAATTAGGAAATGAAATGAGATGGGGCATTCTGTGGGAGTAAGGCTCATCTGTCCAGCAGACTTCACCAAGTGCCTGGTGTAAATGGCACTGTGCAGGTCTGGAGGAGTCAGCAGTGACCCTGGCCAGGTCCCCTCCTCTTGGAACTAGGGTAGATACAAGCAGTGAACACATGAGAAGTGGGGATGAGTGCTAAAAAGCAAAATAAAGCAGGAAAGGGCCTAGAAGAGGAGAGCTGTGGTTAGTTGTGCAGTGGGGAGGCAGCTCACCTGAGTAGAGAGCTGAAGTGAGCCACCCAGACACCAGGTGAGTGTCTAGGCAGGACAGCGCTGGGAGGCAGCCCTTACTGACCCTTGGGGAGAATGGTAGGAGGTGAGGTGAGAGTTGGCAGAACCAGATCGTGCAGGCCCCTGTAGTCATTTCAGAGTCAGCAATGAGACTGTCAGGAAGCTCCCGTGGTTCAGGCCAGAGGGGCCACGGGGAGGGGCAGCTCAGTCTGGGGCATTTTTAAGTACTGACTGCTGAACATTAGGATTTAGATCAGGACAGGCTCACTTTAGAGCATGACACCTAAAGGGAGAAGACTATAGTTTGATAAAGAAGACTGCTGGAAACTGGAGGCATGTTTAGCATATGCTTGATAACCAGGAAACAGTGGCCTTTTGGATCAACTGATTTGGGAACATGTTTGGAAAAGGAGGATATGGTTTGGTGCCTGTGTGGTCCCCAGTATAGATTGCACACATGCCATCCCCAACAGGAGGTCCCACCAGGGTTCTAAACGCCATCCTTGGGGCAGGGCTAAGCCCGTTGGTCTGGGTGCCAAGCACTCCTGTGACACGGCTTGAAAGACTTGGGGAGCAGCCAGAGGGGCAGAGCAAGGAGAGGATGAAGCCACAGAAGGTAGCCATGGACTGTGGCGTCCTTCCCGCAGCCCTTGGGGCCGACAAAGAAAAGCTCTACTTAGTGGTAGAGGTAGCCTCATGTTCACCTGCATTTGTGTTTCAGTTTAGGTCATTTTGCAAGTTTAGAAATTCTTTTTTTCTGTTTTAGGCACATAGCAGTATTTCCCTGCAAGATGAAAATCCTCCCTCAGTATATTTTCAATTCCCGAGACCCGATAGTGATGGGCGTGACTGTGGAAGCAGGCCAGGTGAAACAAGGGACCCCCATGTGTGTCCCTAGCAAAAATGTAAGTGCCAGTTGTACTTTACAAAAAACATGCCATCTCTTCATGCAGGAAATGGGGATCTAAGAATGGTGACAAGCTAAAACTTAAACCCAGCCAAGTTTGTCACCCTTTCTTATACCTCAGTCTTGCTAAATGTCAGTGTTCCTTAATCAGTGATTCTTAGCACCTGATACCAGCACTTCAGTTCATGAAAACTGTACTTTAGTCGTTATTCACATTTCATCACTTGTCCCCAAAATGGCTTTAATAATCCCACCTGCTGATCTGTCAGAACCCCTTCCAGGCACACTGCCTTTGTCTGTTATCTCAGTGCTTTAGTCTCAATCAGGAACAGGCCCCATCCTTTTTGAAGAGTTCAGATGATTGTTTCAGATTATTTCTCATCTTGGATTTGTCTGATCCCCCATGATTAGATACGCGGTTACTTAGCAAGGACCCTGCATACATAGTGTCCCCTGTGACTCATGCATTTATTTCACGGTTGCTGAACCTGATTCCAGGGGAAGGTGAGTGCTGTCACTATCTCCGTTAGAGACAGATCTTCCCCCCTTGGTAATTACTAAGTAACCTACAGGGAGCTTTGCATGTCCCTATCTCCTGCTTCCTATCCCAGAAGCTTCATTAACCATTGGCAGTCCTTGCACAAATCAATTATTACATAAATGGTTGTGAAACTATGAACACCCCTACCCCCCCCCCCCCATATAAAAAACATTTGTCCTTGCCAAAGATTTTGAGCATTTTCTTCCTTTCTGGTGTAGTAATATATCCCCGACCTGATCCCTTCAGTGGTAAATGCATTTGGGAGGCATTGCTTCTGTGCCACTTCATTGCACTGAGCTCAGATGCTCATTTACAGTCATGACCTCCTGTGTGGCTTTGGCTAAACCCAACTCCCTGTGCTCATTCTCGCCCTCCCTTGTCTCTTCCCAAGGTAGGCAGCATAGGGGTTACCCCAAACCTTAACAGGTTGTTCATCACTCTCAGAATGAAATGCAAAGTTCTTACCATGACCTCTAAGGCCACATGTGTCCCCAGCTGCCTCTGACTGTCCCGATCCTCACCTACCACTTTTAAGCTCATTCCTGATAGACCAGCTTTCCTTTTATTGTGGCACCTGTCATAGTGGATTGACAGCTTTCCATTCCCCAAAGCACATCAATCTGGTTTTGTCCTTACAGCCATCTTATGAAGGGCAAAGGAGATGTGGTGGCATCATCCCTAGTTTACCAATGAAAAATGTTCCACTGTGGAGACCCTCATGGAGGGTCACAAAGCCAAGGCTTTGAAATTAGCCCTTCCGCTAAACAACAGTTTAATCTCAGCTCTCCAGTTAGGGTGTCTGTGACTGGCAGGACTCCTGTGCTTACATTGTTGTTTGTCTTTATTTCTTTTGTAGTTTGTTGACATTGGAATAGTAACAAGTATTGAAATAAACCATAAACAAGTGGATGTTGCAAAAAAAGGACAAGAAGTCTGTGTCAAAATAGAACCTATCCCTGGTGAATCTCCCAAAATGTATGGAAGACATTTTGAAGCTACAGACATCCTCGTCAGTAAGGTAAGTCCCTCTGCCCAAGTGGCCATTTGAAGAAAGGCTGGGAGTCACCTCCTCTCTCTTCACATTTACTGGCCTTGTCTCTGAAGAAAGTGCCTAAACCTGCTTCTGCCGAATTCACCCAGCAGCACTGCCTGTTTCCTCTGTAATGAGCCATGTGAGGTGACAGATGATGAGGCTACTTGCTCTTCTTGGGCATTTGTGGGTTACATTCTATCTTGTCTGCTCTGTTTGTCCTTGGACCTTGCAGATCAGCCGGCAGTCCATTGACGCCCTGAAAGACTGGTTTCGAGACGAGATGCAGAAGAGCGACTGGCAGCTTATTGTGGAGCTGAAGAAAGTATTTGAAATCATCTAATTTTTCCACATGGGGCAGGAATTGGAGTAAATGCAAGAAAAACAAGACAAAATGGAGTGGATGTATCTGGACACTGATGCACTTAAGTATGGAAGGAAAAAAATAGATGTTTAAATGTTTTCCATGAGAAACCAAGAAACTTACACTGGTTTGACAGTGGTCGATTATATGTCCCCACAGCTCCAATGTGCCTGTTCACATACCCTCCCCTCCCCTCTACTAGCTGCTGTTTTAAAGTTTACTCTTCCCCAAATTTGGATTTTTATTATAGACCTAAAGCTCTTTCCATTTTATACTGATTAAATCAGTACTGCAGTATTTGATTAACCAAGTTTCTGCAGATTTTGTGATTCTTGGAACTTTTTTGATGTAAGAAATACTTCCTCATTTATGCATATCCTTCTAGTGATCCCCCCCCCGCCCCCGCCCCAGCATTCTTCTGCCACATGCCCTTAGGAATTTTTTAAAATAGAAAATTAGGCTTGATATTTCTTCATCTGCCTTGTGTAAAACCATGGTGTAAAGCATAGTTCGCTGCTATTTACTGCTTGTCTAGTCATGAGCGTCCACTGTAATCAGCACAAGTCAACTACCAATAAAGAAAAAGACATTCACCAGTAAGCTGGTAGGCTTCCGTGTTAGCATAGCTTCTCCTGTGAATCATCAGCATTTTTAAGGACAAGAACTATTTTATTAACCAACCTACCATGTGCAGCAGAACGTTACCATTAGGAATTTTTATATACCAATCTTGGTCTATTTTGTCCTAGAAAATTCCATAGTGCATAATACATTTTCTGATAAGACACTCAACAGGGAATCAACTATTTGGGCTTAGTGTTTCTAAGTTGTTAGAGACATCACAGTGATTTAATCATTTATCAGTAATCTGATTAGAGCTAGTTTGATGGTTTTCCTGAAGAATGGGGGGTCCCCATGAGGATGTAGACCTTTCCCCAATGTAAGAAATCTATTAGTGTTAGATTAATGATGAATTCTTATAACATCTCTAATATCTGATTTCCTACCCGTTCAGCACACTGTCGAATAAAGTCAATGTGCGGTATTTGAAAACGTTCCCAAATATTCACTGGTATAGAATTGTAAACTATTTTTAAAGTGTTATGGCATAACATAGCATAAAAACCCTTTATATACCTTTGAAAAATCTGTACCATTCTTCATTTTTATTGCAGTTTCTCAAGGGCCAAGAGAGGCAAACCATCTGTGGGATATAATTTTTCCCAGGAAAAATTTAATCTTTAATTGTATGTGTTCTAATTTCAAAATATGTAAATTCCTCCATTCCTCCACTGGGAAGAAGTAAAGATTTTCTTACTATGCTCTTGTGTTCATATGCTTGAGGACAGAAATGATAAAATTGTTTAGAAGCTTTACCTTTGCTTGGAAAAAGTAGACCACCAGGCCTGGGACCTCTCAGGAATTAACAAAGCTTAGCATGGAGTGTGTTAACATTGTGGCTTGGAGGTTTTTCAGCCCATAAGTACAATGAACAGTTCAGGATTTGTTTTCTAAAGGATTCACAAAAAGGAACCTGTACAAAATATACATACAGTTCTTTATTAAACAACTGTAAACACTTCACTGTAAAAATCCATAAAACTTTATAAACAAACATTTTTGTATATACTACAGTAAAAGAACACAATTATTTACATGCAATACTGACAAATTTGGCACTTATTGAAAAGAAATGTACAAAACGCTCAAAAGGAATTTAAAATTATAAAAACTTGGAGCATTACTATCATGCACTTTGCAAATACCTCACAAGCACTTATGGCACAGCTAGCGGAGAGCACTGGCTGGCTCTCTCTGGTGACATTTATGTAACTTTTAATGTGCTCCCATAAGTTTGTTGTAAAACCACCTGAACATTGTCAAGAATAAAGTCAAACGCCATATTCCAAACTGATTCCACCGACTGCTGCATCAACCTAAAGGTGGGGAAAGAAGAAATGTCAGGAAGGACTGGTGATTCCTTCAAGAATCAGGTGAACATAGCTCTAGGGTCTAAGGGCTTTAACATTTTTATCTAACACACACTCAAAAAAAAATACTTCCTAAGGTCTTAAGCTCTGTAAACTCTGAGGGGAACAATCTCATTCTGGCCTTATTTACTATCCAGTCAATGTTACAGTATTTCCTTCTCGGGTTCAAAGTAAAGGGCACCCTTTATTCATTAACCTTACACACTATAGTTAATGCAGCTGGTGCCAGAAAGTGCGAAACTCAGCGCTCTCCCCCTTGATTAGCCATTGTGATGCATCAGTTCTTCCTTCTAAGAAAAGCGCTAATTACCTTTTCATATACTTTATGACCAGGTCCAGTTTTTCCAGGTCTTTCTCCTCTATGAGGTCAGTACAGTACTTCACAACTTGCAGAATGTCTTCTTCCATTGGCTCTAGAGAGAGGAGAATGCAAATAAAAAGCAGATTAGGAGAAAGCAGCAATCTGCAGGGTTAAAGGAAACCAATTTCTCCACAAATGGGCCACAGGAAGGCACTCTTCACACCAGGCAGCTGGCTGGTCTAAGCTTTCTCGGAGTTCGGAAAGCGAGCTCCATCTGTGCAGTGCAGCCTGTCCTGGAAGTAGGACTGTTACACATGTCACTTTTCCCTCTCCCGCTCTCCACGCCCACCTGAGATGGTGGTGATCCACTCTCTGAGCAATGTCTTCACATCACTGAACTCAACAGCTCCAGCCAAGTTGGGAGCTGGGGGTTTGGCACAGCCAGATGGCTCAGGCTGCAAACCAGAAGGGCCTGGCACTCCTGAACTGGAAGCAGAGTGTTCTCCCTGTTACGAGAACAAATGATTAAAAAATGCTATATTTACACAACAGCATATATTAAGATGTGCTAAAGGGTCAAAGTTTAAAAAGCATAAAAATTACCAGAGGTTTCTCATTAGCAGGACCTTCATGTTTCAGAAACCCATCGATCAGCTTCTGGGGATCCCCGCAGGCCCCTGGCAGAGTTTTTGTGGGACTACTAAACAGTCTGCTTTTCAAAGGACTCTGAATCTTTTGGGGGGAACTGATGGGATTTTTCTTCTTGTTTCGTTTCTTTTCTTTCACTGCTGCTGGTTTTAGCCGAATTAATGGATTCTTTGGCACTAAAAGAAGATGAGTCATTTCTCAAGCAAAGCATCCTGGACAGTATGTAGGTTCTTACCTCCTAGGTGCAGCCCCTGCACATGCAGATACCCAACTAGGCTTCTTGCCAGGCTGGAGGCAGTCAATGACAGTGGCTGTACATCTCCCAGTGTGCCACTGTCACTCACTAATGTGACCTTTAATGGAGTGCTCATAAGGACTAAATTGAGCTTGTCCAACGCCCAGGTGCATGTGGCCCAGGACAGCTTTGAATGTGGCCCAACACAAATTTGCAAGCTTTCTTAAAACATTATGACATTTTTTTGCAAATTTTTTTTTAGCCTATCAGCTGTCGTTAGTGTTAGTATTTTATGTGTGGCCCAACACAATTCTTCCATTGTAGCCCAGGAAAGCCATAAGATTGGACACCTCTGGATTAAGTGAAAACCCAGCAGGTAAAAGTATAAACAAATACTGCAGCTGGCACTTTTTGTTTTTATAGTAAATGTGTTTCTGCTCCACGGTCAGAACCCTTCAGGTATGTTTTAAACCCATCAGTCTCAAAAAAAGAATGGGCTTAACAGGTTTTTTTTTTTGTTTTTTTGTTTTTTTGTTTTTTTTTTAATGTGGGAATCGAACCCAGGCCGCAGTGTTGATGGTGCCGAAGCCCAGCCACTACACCACCAGGGAGCTCCTCAAAAGATTTTTGATACTATCTTATTCAGACTTTTTTTAATTATTATTATTATCAAGAAGTTGGAGCTACAAATCTAACTCAGACTAACTCGTACATATTGTACATATTGTACACTCGTCCAGTCCCCCAATACGAAGAGCTCTTAACATGACTAACAGCTCAGACTCTGGCCATTGTCACAGTGATCACACACATCCCCACCTCTGGCCATTGTCATCATCACAGTGACAACACACAATGACCCCATCTCTCATTTCCATTTTTGTCACATGTAACTTCCAGGGCTTACCGGCCACGCTGGCTGCCTGCTGGTGAGTGCTTTCGCCCAACCTGTGTCTTTGATCATATGCTGCTTTTAGTTCTCTTTGAAGTTCAACAGGAAGGGCAGCAAACACCTCTGGGTCCACCTAGTGGAAAAGAAGGTTCAAAGTCAAACCTGACTTGATTCTGTATGGCAGCTGATTCATATTTTTCACAAAATAGATTTTGTTTTCAAATCATACTTTTATGATCTGTATGAATTCTTAATAGCTCCTCAATATCAAGGCACATTAAATGGTTACAAGGTTAAAGGATGAGTAAAATTTTGAATATGAAGTTTAAAAAACTACAGACCATCCAGAGACAAGAAAGTAGGCTCATGTGTAATGCTTCTGAAACATCAGATTTGGACTGCTGCTGTCCCCAGTGTATGCTGACACACCTCCACCCTGTTCCTGAGTATGGCCCAGTGGTCTCCTCTGGCCAGAGGAGCAGGATGTTTCTTTTCTTCTGGGTGGAAGCTGTGAGCACCCCACACCACAGTCCCCCTCTTCCCCGCCCCCAGCGGCCATTCTCAATTACTGTGTCATTCTCTGTCCTACAGATGAGACCAGCCAGTCTCTCTTCCCACAGTGGGCCTGGTGTAGACTACTGACAGTTTAGGATGCAAAGGAAAGGGTTCATGCCTGCGCTGGAGTTGGGTAGGTGAGAACAAAACCATGGTGGTAGACTCCGAAATTTAACTTACCTGTGAAAATGCTGGAAGGGTTATTACATTAATTCCTGTGTCATTGTTAGATTCTTGAGGTTCTGGTATTTGTAACAGAATTCCTGTATTACAGCCATTTACCATTTCTTTCCTTTTGTCACTGCCTGGCTCTGCCTGCTGCATGGCACAAACTTGTTCTACTTGTTCACGGAGATCCGGGGGAAGCGCTTCCAAAACAGACTGATCGAGCTGTAAAATACCCACACATGAGTCTGCAGTTAGGCCATGATCAGAGATGACATTTGGAGACTTACTGTATCATTTAAAGTGCAGATAACCAGACCAAGAAAGCCACCCCCAAACCAGCTCCTTTTTGGAATGTTTTGGCCTTTCGCCATTGGAGCCTGAGTAGTGTGTGGACTCTGGAGATGACAAGTGTACACTACTGGCCAGTCCCACAGACCACGTTAAGTCTAAATACACTCACTAAATCTCTTGCAAGGGGAGCAGACAGAAACTTTGTCAAGTTCAAATCTCAGATTCCACCCACCCATGATCAGGGCCAGTGCCTAAAGTATATGCCAGATTTCTGGGTCAGAAGTTTACCTTTCAGACAGGAAACTACAAGCCTCCAAATCCAAATAATTTTAGTCTGAGAGCAGTTAGCCAGAAAAATGCAATTCCAGAAGCTAACTTCTCCAGCCTACACATTAGAATCCCTTGCTTCTCTGGCCAGGTCCTCCCGCTGCCCATGGTACATATTCCTCAGGAAACAGGCAGGCCCATCCATAAGCTGGGTGGGCCAATCTTACCTTGCCAGGAGCAACTATTTCTGGATTAACTCCCAGCAGGTGGGACCCAGTGCACACATATCAAAAAGTCCCCTTCCCCAGTCTCAGCCTCTTGCTTAGTGCAGCACACAAGCTGACTTCCAGTAGAGTTTCAAGTGCCCTCTGAGGCTTCCTAGGAGTAAAATCCCAACAGTGTGCCCACTTACAGCCCACAGGAAAATCAGGGAAGTCATTGAGAGGGAACTGTTGGCACATGCTGCAAGGAAACCTCTGACGTAGGCCTCTAGTAATCCACAAGGCCACATACTGAGTAAACGCATATGATCACTGTCACGAAGAGAGAAAGTGGCTATGATGGTGTTCATAGAATTGGCTTTGATCCATTGGTTTTACAACTTGGAAGAATTGCAAATCTCTATGAAACCACAATCTTTCACCTAAAGTGATTATTTCTTATGCAGAATTCAGTAATATGAGCCACTCTCATAAGTCATCCTCTCTGCCCTTCCTGACTACTGATAAATTAAAAGCATCACTCCTACTGTAAAAATACTTTAGCACTTAAATCGTATTTACCTGGGAAGGTGATGGAACCTCTATGCTCAGGTTAAGTCTTGATTTTAAGCTGGTGGGAGAATGGAGACCATTCCACTTTCCTGAAGACTCTGCTTTGCTAGGAGCAGGGCTGATAGTGGACATCAGATGTGTGGGCAAAGACTGCAAGAAAGTACATGTTCTAGAGGCCGATGATATTTCCAGATCCATGGCAGCCACAAATACTGAAAGTACAGAAAATACATCAATAGCCTCTTCAGATCTGGGGAAGTGAGGGCACTTCAATCAACCGGTGTTACTACTGTTCCTAACTCAGGTGGTCAGTGTGTTTCTTAAAAGGTCACACAGAGCCATGCCAGACAACTTAAGTTCACAGCCGAAGGATGTAAGAGGCACCAAAACAAGAACCACACTGACCTTCCTTGTGCTCCTCTTCTGTGGATTTCTTAGCTTTCTGAAGTTGGAAGAGATCAAGGACAGAGTGTGACCCAGCGGGAGAGTGGCCTGGCTGACCAGACGGGCGGCTGGGGCATGCGGATGGGTTGGGATTAGCCGGGACCAACTGGTTCATTTGAATCCCAACCTGGAACCAGAAGAGATAATATGTTTCTAGGAGAACTAAACCGAAATGTGAACTCAACTGAACAAAATTCTCAACTAATCCTCTTTACATCTAGATTGTTTCTAGAACATAAGGCTAAACGAAAGTATCCAAGCATCCTTCTACATGACTTATTACAAAAAGACTTCTATACAGCTAGTGAGCAGTTAGTCCCCTAAATCTCCAAGTATCCAATTCTACACAAATAAACTGCAATCTCTTCAAAAACAGATATACCAAAAAAGTGGGATGCTGCATCCCAGTGATGTTGTAGCCAACTAATTTTTTAAATTAGATTTAATAAAATTTTATTTAAAAAAATTTTAGTAGGGAAGAGCCTTACCTTCAACTTACTTCATATAAATAAAATGAACAATATTTAAAAATGGGTGTGGGGGTGGGATGGCATCTGTACCACCACCTTGACACCGTAAAACCTCAGAACACTGCCCGGAGAAGTTTCATCAGGGTACCTTAAGTAGCTTCTTAATCCTTCTGCAAAGCCCACACCAAGCCAGTAACTGCCCTTTACACACACAGTTTTGAACTGACCAAGGTTCATCTTTAGGAAAATTAACATTTTTTGTTTCTGATGCCCTTATTACCTATCTGTTCCAAAGGCATGTCACATGCCTGTGGTAACCTCTCGCTTCCAGGTAACCCTTCATCAGACATCAGCATAAATACCTGATTAAAAAGGACTTTACAAGAACAAGAATTTGCACAATCACACTCTTCCCTGTCCCACCTACTTCTATAGGAACTTAAAACAGGAAGCAAGATAATGCATGTAAAATAAGTCCTTAGTTAATTAAAGGTGCTATTAAAAACTCAAGATATAAAATCACTATTCTAGGCAGAAAACAAAGAACTTAGAACAAATTTGACTCTTCTCTGAAAAATAAAGATACTGGGTCAGATGAGAAAGTCAAGTTTTTCAGTTACTCTTCTGCTTGTGTTATATCAAAGGAGCTGAAACCTGCAAATAAATCCCTATCCCATCATAACTGTTTTCAGACCAAGCCTCAAATGAGAAAAACATCACAGAAAAGATTTTAAAATGTTATATACTTACCCCTCTCATATCTGATATATTTAGTTTCATTGTATGAAACATGTTTAGTGTAGCCTTCCCAATTATTTTTGCACTATCTGTTGCCTGGTCAAGAGTTATGGTCCTGTAAATGGTAGAATTAACTTTTTAAAAGGAACAAAAGCTACATTCCATATGTATTCACTAGTATCAGTAATATTGAACTGTTCAAAGAGTGATAGAAAAGTTGTAAAGAAAACTACAAAAAATTTAAATAAGTACTAAATATAATCCTTAAAAATGAATGAGATAGTCTTCCTTCAAGGAAGCTAGTAATACCAAATTAATTAATTACATTGATAGCAAGAGGACAAGAAAAATCATACAGAACATTGGGACTTAAGATGAAGAAAAGTAATGAGAGACCTGATCAACTAAACATAAGTTGGAACATTTTTTTTTTACAGATTTTTTTTTTTTTACTTTTTATTAATTTATTTGGGTTATATCAGTTAGTAAAATTATATAGGTTCCAAGTGTATAATTCCATAATACATCATCTATATAATGCATGTGTGTTCACTACCCAGAGTCACTTTGATGAATTTATTTTTTAAAAAGATTATTTTAGTTATTAATACGTATACAAATATAAGCATATTATGTTTCAACTAAAGCATGAATGGTAAGGATAATGTTTTAGATTCTAAGAGGAGTTTTGGGTTCCAGGATTACCTATGTTGAGGTATGATTAATATTCATTCAGGAAGGAAAGATGAATTCCCTGTATTGTGGTTCTAGACTCATTTTCACTATGTGGGAGGGAAAGCCTTAAATAATTTCACATTGTGAATATGGTCATTACAATTCCATTTCCTCTCAAAGGCTCTATAAATGGATAAAAGTGTCAACAGCTATTATAAAGGAGAGGTGGTGGTGCCATGTCTAAACCCCAGGGAGACTGGAATATACAATTCTTAGATCTTTAAGGACTCCTGGAGGAGGACCAGAGCATCCCCAGCATTACTAGATGCCACAGCTACATTTTTCAGGACTATGTATCTATGAAAAGTGCTTGTTTTTTTTAAGGAAACAATTTCTAAAATATTTCCATTGAACTGTTACCTAATAATTACCTTCAATTTATTTCACATAGACAAATACAGAATAACTTAAAAGCAAGGTTTTCAGTGGACTGCAGTAGCTTAAACATGTATTTATCTTCATTTCTTTCCAAAATACTACTAAACTGATTTGAAATGATTTTTAAAAGGTATAAACTCTTCAAAAATATAAACGTGAGAAGAGGAGACGAGAGGGCAAAGATATAAATGCGAGAGGAGGAGACATGAGGAGAGGAAAAAACATTAAGCATAATTTAGAAATCTGAAAGCAACTCAGTAATGGTAAGTTACCAAATACCTGTTCAAAGCCTATAGCAGGGGTGTCCAACCTTTTGGCCTCCCTGGGCCACACTGAAAGAACTGTCTTGGACCACACATAAAATATACCAACACTAATAAAAGATGAGCTAAAAAAAGGTTCATGTATGATTTCTCTAATATTTTAAGAAAGTTTATGAATTTGTGTTGGGCTGCAGGTTGGAAAAGCTTGGCCTACAGCAAGGTACCAACTTGAGATAAGCCACTTTATGCTACAGAACCTTAGGAAAGGATGGGGAGAGAACAGGGCTGAGAATGTACAGAGAAGTACATTCCCCTTTGTGGAAGGTTTATTATGACCAAGAAGCCACAGGATACCCACACAGCTAAGGCAAGAGTGAGGAAACTCCATCAAATGACACATACCTTACCCACCCAGACCCTTTTTCCTACTGAGGAGCCAGAATGCATCTTTTCACCCAGCTGCTAGGCCACAGGTGAGAGGAATTCATTCTGGGGAAACTGATGAGCTGAAGAGAAAAGATGCAAGAACTGCCAACTGGTCACGGTGCCCCAACAGCAAGCCTCCTAAACACCACCTATAGCAAAGTCACCAGTCTACACCCCCACTAAGAATCCAGAGGTCCCACAACATTTCAGCAGTTCATACATGAAGAAGGGACAGCTAAGAACTATCAGGCATAAATATTTGAAGGAAACCTCTAATACAAAAGAGAAAAACCAAGACAGGAAAAGAGGAACTCAGATTTGACATTGGGACTGGAACACTTAAGTTACAGTGGTTCTCAACGACCCTTTAAATACAGTTCCTCATGTCGTGGTGACCCCCATAAAATTATTTTCGTTGCTACTTCATAACTGTAATTTTGCAACTGCTATGAATCATAGTGTAAATATCTGATATGTGTTTTCCAATGGTCTTAGGCGACCCCTGTAAAAGGGTCGTTCGGCCCCCAAAGGGATTGTAACCCACAGGTTGAGAACCGCTGACTTAAGAGGTAAGAGGTAATACTGCATGTGTTAAATGTCAAAAAAACAAACAAACAAAAACCTCTCAGAAATTTAAAATGTTACTAGAAACAAAAAATTTAATACTGACAAAGTACCAGGCACAAAGATAAAGACTGAACAATTAAAATTCCAGAACCCCTAAGATAAAGAGAAGATCCTGTAAATTCCAGAGGGAAAGAACAGATGCTGTAAGAAACAGGCCATCAAAAGAGCACCGACCTTCTCAGTAGTGATCCTAAGAATTTACAACATTTTCTGAGGAAAAATAATTTCTGATTCTAAGTTTATAACCTTTAAGTCACCAAAACCATTAAGCGTGAAGACAGACACACAGGTTCAAAAAAATTCACTGCTGTGCATTCTTCCTCAGTAAGATACTAGGAGGAGGAAAACGGATCCAACACAGACCACAGAGCAGGGACACCCACAACACTCACTCTGCAGGAAGTCTTAAAATAAACCATCTTAGTTGGAGTAGCAGGCAGGGGAAGGGAGAACAAGAGAGAGGCCTTCAAGAAAAAAGAACAAACCAATCAATGGCTGATGTATTGAAACGTACTGGAAGGGAGTTGGGAGCTAACCTGGCAAGTTCACAAAAAAAACAAGTAAAATAAGACAGTAACTCCGGGAAAAACCAATTTAACAGGAAAGTAAATGTGACTATAGTGGACTACATGGTCAGCTCTGTACAGTATACATGTGGTCATAACAACGTAACACTAGACAGTGCCTGAACCCAAATCCGACGACTTTACTGGGGCACAGGAAATATGCATATAGAGAAAAAAGCAATGGCAATGGAAGAGAGAAGAGAATAAATCCTCATCTTCAGCAGAAGGTCAGTAAACATCTGCAAAAGTGAAATAATACAGAAATCAGTTTAACTGTTTATCTAGAAATATGGATGGAAATACCAGAAGAAACCATTAGAAAGTCAAAAAGAATGGCCGTCAGCGTTGGGAAGGAGTGCAAACTGACTGAAAGCACTGTAAGTGATACCTTTTCAATTGCACGTTACTTTGATAAAACATATACATAATTCAAATTAAAAACATAATGGAAAAGAACTCTAAGTAGGAAAAATTCTTTTCCTAACAGGGAAAGTGTTATAAGAAAAATTTTCCTCCAGTGACAATCAAGCCATAGACCGCAATCTACACATGGCTCTTCGACATGCAACTTAAAATCCATAATTTCTACACAGTATTACAGTGTATTAGATGGTGAGTCACAAATGCCATGTAGCTTCTGAATAAGGCCAACCACAAGATTACAGAATTATAGAATGTGGAGCTCCATCTCTTAATTTACTCAACTGAATGTTACTTTAGATTACAGAAGGGGCCCATGAACTTTTCTTTAAAGAGCCAGACAGTAAATAGCTTGTGCTTAGGTGGTCTCTTTCACATTCTTCATTTTTCACAATCTTTTACAAAAAAATCATTCTTCCCTCAAACCAATCATATAAAAATAGGTCACAGGCTGGATGTGGCCCACAGGAAGTAGTAGTTTGTCAAACCAAGTTAGAGGAAATACTGGGTCAGTAGTAAAATATTTCATAATCACTCACCAGAGGCATTTCCTAAGCAATTATGTAAGTACAATGTCAGGTGTAACTTAAAAGGCTCCCGAATGGTCTATATCTTGGTGAAACCAATGAGATGACACTTGTTTCAATTAATCATGCTCCTTTTGCATTATCACATCTCATCCAAAGTTAGTATTTTAAGGATACAGTGAAATGTATAGTTTATTACTGTGTTTATTAAACAAGGTCTTTACCTTGTCAGAGATAAACACTGAGATACTGTGGAAGAAATGATATGGTACCTGAGATGTGCTTCACAATAATTGGGGGAGGGAAGGAAAGATGGTACAGGGAGCTAACAGCAATCACTGAAACCAGGTGATGGGTTCAGGGGTCATTATATTATACTATTCTTCCTTCTTTTGTATATCTTTAAATTTTTCATAAAACTTATTTTTCATGTTTAGGACAAAAATGTAACAAATACCAACAGCAGCAAGTAGATACGCGCTTACAAAAAGCTGAATGAATGTTATGCTGAGTTCAGGGAAATAAAATATAATCAATCTCAAGTTTTTAAACGTAGTTAGATTTTTTGAGAACCCGAATTTTCCAAAGAGGATGATACGAAGACTGATTTCTTGGTAGGATGTGACATGGTGCCCCCCCACCCCCCCAGGCACTGCAGAGTGCTCCACACCACACAGAGCTAAATATGGCAAGAGGAAGCCAATTACTACCAGTCCTCCTTCAAAAAAATAAAAAATCATTTCAGTTTTGGATGATCCTTTCCATGCTTCGTGAAAAAATAAAGGTTACATTTCCAGAAAAAGTACTATACACTGGATTGATTTTCCTATAGAAACTGTTTAAAAAGAATTATATCCAGAATAAGGTCTTATTAACCAAGTTATCATAGAAATGACCACTAATATTATATTTAACTACTATCTGAAATATGAGTATATCAAAATGTTCATTAAAATAGGTAAGTATACACTTCAAGATTACCAACGGCATAAGCTTTATTTTATAAACTGTTGGTTAATGTATAATTCATAATCACTGTTTTCATGGTGAATAAAGGCATTAATGATAAAGTTGGAAGTGTCTGTGTTTGAGAGTGTCATCTCATTACTCTTAGCAACAACACAATAAATACAGGAATGTAATACATACATGAGCTAACCCTTAATTAAACTATATTTTGGAATTCCTTTTATGTGGCTTTCAGGGTCAAAAGTGTCCCAGCTTGGGTTGACTGGCAGATAAAATACAGTGCACAGTGTGGTATAAAATGGCGTGCAAAACTAAGTATTTTCATATTGATCACAAATCTTAACTGAAGTTTTATATCAGTTGCTCATATAAAAAAAAAAACCAAACAAACGGTTTTTAAATGCTTTCTCCCATACAGTAAATCATCTTTTTACAAACAAAAATCAGACCTCCCTAAAAGAAGCGAATACCTCATTCAAACCATTCACTGCATTATTGTACTGAAATTTCCCTACGGGCCCCCGCCCTGAAGTCCGCAACAGCTCTGCTGCTGCAGGTGTTAAGACTTTTTTCTCTTGCTGCTTCTATCCAGGCAGTAAAGTCAACAGCCTGAAGACCCCAAGGGTAGGCTGCAAAGGTCCAGAACACACTCATGAGCTGACCTGCTGCTACAGGCTTGTGTGATGGCTAAATCTGAGCACATTAACATAATCAAATGGCCTTGGGCTGAGGCCTGGCTCTACAGAATACCAACATCAGAGTTTATAGACTTTTACTCATACTCTTCCTTGGTTTCTATTAGTAATAACCTGCACTGAAATATTAACATCTAATATCCACTTTAAGGTAAGCTTACCTGGCGATGTTATCGCAAATTCCATGGCCTCCAAATTTTGCAGTTTCTACTGGGGCCCCCGGCTTTCGTACCATGATTTTGAGAGTCAGGCGTTTACCCTTCATGCCAGCAGCTTCAAGTCGTCTCTGAATTTCTTCTGAAAGACTCAGAAGAAAAGCTTCTGCTTCTTTTGGCTAAGTAAAGACAAACAGAAAAACTCCCATGTTGTTTTCTTACATACCTAACAATTCTTCAAGTATTTTAACTTTTAATGTTAAACATGGGCATGATTGACTACCCTGAGACACATCTATTAAACACAAAGATTCTGCAAGCTCTGAGAGTAACAAGAGTTTTAAGACTTAATTTCAAGCATGAAGAATTTATGGTCTAGTTGACAAAACAGGACCATGTAACAATACAAAGGACAACATAAGGTAAAACCCATTAAGAGGTTGGTACCTGGGTAAATCTTATTCCATAGTTGATCTCAGCTGAAATAGATTTTCTTTCCTTTTCAGTTCGAACTGGTCTATCATCCAATCCACGGCAGAACCTATAAAGCATCTGACCTGTTTTGGGACCAAATTCTTTTTGGAGTTTTGCCATGGTCATATATTGCAAGTCTCCACAAGTTTTAACTCCTAAAGATGCCAATTTGGATTCCATCGAACGTCCAACCCCTAGGAAAGAGAATTTATATAGTTGTTGAATTCTACAACTAGTGCAAATCATACTAGTAAAGTTATTTCTAGAATCTTTTCAATCTGGGCTCCATACATAGCGAACCAGATTGTCTCAAATATCTATAAGTAAGTTCTCAAAAGAGTGCAATTTTTACCTATTACTGAGTAATATGAAGATTTCTGTCATTCACAAAGTCAACTAATTTAAGTAACAGACTTGTTTACACCAGTCTATAGTGTATGACTTACAGACAAGAAGAAATTCGTGATGTTAAGGTTCTACTATGTTTTCCACTGATGGCCATACTTTACAATTTAGCCTCAAACATACTTTCTTTATATGGGAACTAGAACAAGAACTTACAACACAGGCCCAAACCTGAAAATGCTACTTGCCACCACAGTGAGCCAAGTAGTACCAGTGATCTGGGGATGAAGGTTCTTAAGCAAACAAAGTGGCAGTGGGGAAACAGGTTTCTTTTAACAACAAAGATTATCTCCTTAAAACGTCTTGCCTTTCTGGGCCAGGAGGCAGCAGTCACTATGTCACACACTTCAAGTTGCAAAGTTTGAGCCTCACCCAAAGGGTTCTGTTGCTTTCAATTTGCCTAAAAGCTTAACAGAGATATACATATCTAGGAAAAGATATTTAACAGTAACCTAGAGAAACAAAATGCTTATTAAAATGGTCTCCACACCATCAAATCAATATTTTCCATCAATGAGGAAAAGACTGTCTCTGGTCTTTAGCAGGATCTTATCAGAACTCAGACTGAAGTCTGGCATCTCTGCTCATCACTGTTACATGGCTCCTACCCTCTGAGTATCTGCAGTAGCGGGAACCACCACTCTAGTCCAAGTTCTGCCATAACCTCTTGAAGCAGTCATGCATGGCATAAAGTGAGGAGATTGTCAACTTCACAAAAGACCATGGAAGTGGGTGAGACAAGTTTAAACAAACAGAAGTTAGATAAAAGGTGTTAAGGGTGCTGCCTCCCATTTGTGCTATTTTATGTATTTATTTATTAAATTTTTTTGGAGTGACACTGGTTAATAACTTATATTTCAAGTATATAAAAGTTTCAAGTATATAAAAACTGTCCAGAAAGTATCCAGCCACGTAATATGAAAAATAGAGGCATTTATGGCTGGATTTTTTTCCAGACAGCCTGTGTACAATTCTATTAATACATCATCTGTATATGGCATTGTGCAATGTCAAATCTCCTTCCATCACCATAAATTTGACCACCTTTACCCTCTCTTCTACCCTCTCTTCTACCTCCTCCCTCCTTCCTTACCCTTT
The DNA here is from genome assembly GCA_004026885.1 of Lyroderma lyra. Taxonomy (NCBI): domain Eukaryota; kingdom Metazoa; phylum Chordata; class Mammalia; order Chiroptera; family Megadermatidae; genus Lyroderma; species Lyroderma lyra. The sequence continues at coordinate 218,109 of PVJL010001803.1, forward strand.
GGTGACCACTCAACTGCTGTCTGTGTCTATGAATGTTTGTCTTGTTTGTTTGTTGCTTTTACTTTTATATTCCACATATGAATGAAGTCATATGGTTCTTGATTTTTTCTGACTTATTTCGGTACAAAACAAAGGCTATTACATTAAACATCAACAAATTAGCCAAAACCAAACTAATCTAATGGAACTGTCCCTATGGGGAAGAAAAAACTCTTCACTTGGAAGCTCATCTATGCAATGGGATGGGCCTGGAGTCAAGTGTGGGAGGGAGTGCTTAACCTCTAACTCTGTCACTTGGAGTGGGGTGGGAAAGTTAAGCTTGGAATCAGTACCGAAACCCTGAGAGGGTGGCTGGTTTACCTGACTGCATCATGTAAGTGTTTATAAGGAAAGGGGGGCACCTCTAAGGAGGAAGCAACAGGGTCTTGAGGCTCACTTTGAGTACAGCCACCTAGAAAGGAAAAAGTGAAGAAATATCTAGCTTAGAACCAAGTCTCTGAGAAGTAGAGAGGAAAAACAAAGCTGTGAAAGCTCCTGGTCAAGCCACTGGGACAAAGACTTGGTATTTGTCCTTGAAGGGGAACTTACTCAAAATTAGAAATGGCTAGTAATGTCCCCACTGGCATCCAGAACATGACAGTCCAGCAGAGATGCAAAGGAATCAAGTTTTAGGAATAAATTTTCACCACCTAAATGAGTGCTGTCCAATGGAACTTTCTATGATGATGGAAATGTTCCATACCTGTGCTGTTCCATACCTGTGCTATTCAATGTGGCACTGGCCACATGTGGCTACTGAGCACTGAAATGTAGCCAGTGCCACTAAGGAACTGAATTTTAGTTTTATTTAACTTTAATTTCTCTTTAAATTTTACTGTAATAGCTTCACTTGGCTAGTGGCTACTTGTGTCAGGACAGTGTAGATCGGTATGTTCACCTACACTACACGGCATGGTGTTTCTCTGACAATGGAATAAAGAGATGGAAACCACAGGTCAGGTGCACAAACCTATCGTAGGTTGAACAAGGTACAGAAGATCCTTAACTTAAGGGCACATGCACAGGGTGAAAAGGCTTGCAAAGATTCAAGAACATGCAGAAACAGCTACTGTACTTAAATACTGAGGGTGCCAAAATAATGTATACACATTTTAAGAAATGTTAGTTATGTATTACTTTTTGAAGTTGAACTGAATTACAATAGCAATGTGTAGTATACATTTGCTCAAAAGATGGCACTAATGAAATAAATGCTAGTGTCGACAAATGACAGGACAGTCAAAGAAAATGGCAGAAGCATGTGTAAGAAGAGGAGTGTAAGACCATTTTGAAGTGTTTGAAATTCAAGAACATTCTTTGAGTTTCCCCCATGTTCTCCAGACTATTTAACAACTATCTATCTATAGGTGACCTTAAAGAATGTGGTGAATCATAGAAAACTGGCTACACTGGTGGTACTTAGGGAAGAAAATGAAACAGCATGCACAGTGATACAAGTGGACACTTTGGTCAACACTCCTCACTGTAATAAGTACTTTGCCATAATAAGAAGTATCTAGACGCTGATGGTAACCATTTTGAGCACCTCTTGTAATTGTAGAAGTCAAACGTGACTTGTATTTGTTTTTTGCTATCAGTGTGTGTGTGTGTGTGTGTGTGTGTGTGTATGTATGTATGTATGTGTGTGTGTGTATATATATAATATATATAATATATATAATATATATAATATATATAATATATATATTTATATATATATTATTTATATATAAATAAATAAATAAATTTATTGGGGTGACATTGATTAGTAAAAATTACATAGGTCCCAGGTGTACAATTCTACAATATACCTTCTATATGTTGTATTATGTGTTCATCACCCAGAGTCACTTCTCTTTCCATCACCATATATTTGTGTCCCTGTCCCTTCCTCCCCACTCCTCCTCCCTGACCCTCAGGTAACTACTAAATTATTGACTGTGTCCATGAGTTTTGTTTCTTTGTTGCTTTCAAGTTTATGTCAACAACCCAAATAACTTTCTCCATCCCTTTCCCTTATTTTACCCACTCTCCCATCCCTCCTCCCATCTTAAAGAAGTCCCTCTAATGTTCTTTGTAGTACTGGTTTGGTGGTGATGAATTTCTTTAGCTTTTTCTTATCTGAGAAGCTCTTCATCTGTCCTTCAATTTTGAATGTGCTAGCTTTGCTGGACACATGATTCTTGATTTGTAGATCTTTGGTTTTCATCACGTTGACTATTTTCTGCCAACCCCTTCTGGCCTGTGAAGTTTCTGGTGAGAAATCAACTGAGAATTGAATGGGTGTCCATTTATAAGTTACTACTTGCATTTCTCTTACTGTTTTAAGAATTTTCTTTTTAACTTTCGCATTTTAATTATGATGTGTCTTAGTGTGTTCTCGCTTGGGATCTTGTTTGGGACTCTGTGCATCCTAGACTTGTATGTCTATTTTCTTTGCCAGGTTAGGAAAATTTTCAATCATTTCTTCAAGTAATTTCTTGATCCCTTGCCTTCCCTCTGTCCCTTCTGGCACACCTATTATTCTGATATTCTTCTGCTTAAAATTGTCCCAGAGGAATCTCAAACCATCCTCATTTTTCTGGATTCTCATATCTATCTGTTCTAAATGGGTGTTTTCTGTTGGCTTTTCCTGCAAATCACTGCTTTGCGCTTCTATTTTATCTAGTTTGGAGGCTTTTATTCTGTTCTTCATTTCAGTTACTGTAGTCATTATCTCTCTCTGGTCCTTTATAATGATTTATAAGTCTTCTTTAATGCTTGCTATCTCTCCAGTTTCTTAAGCATTTTTACAATCGTTGCTTTTGAGATCTGTTTCTGATGGGTCATCTGTCTCCATCTCTTTAATTCTCTGATTTCTCATTATTTGCAACCTTTCTGGACCCTCCCAGCTGCAGTTTCTTTCATGTTTGCTGCTGATACTGGGTGGGCAGAGGTCTTTGGGGGAGGGGCGTTTGCGGCTTCATTTTCTTCCTGTGGTTCTGGGGGACTTGCAGGGAGTTTGGGCGTGATTGCACTTTTCTGTTCTCAGTTTGCCCTGTGTGTGGATTCTGCTCTGAGCTTTGGAGTCAGTCTTATTTGCCAGTCCTTTAGATCATCCTGGTTGTGGGCCAAGAAATGCGTGCACACAGCCCCCTCTCTCCTCCTTCCTGGCCAGAGTGTTCCTGCTGTGGCTCCTCACCACCCAGTTGCTCCCCCTCCTCTGGGAACCGGAGGGAAGTCCGGCCACTGTGGTTTTCAGACTGCTCTGCACCCACTGGGGCCAAAGTGTGGTTGGGTGCGGCATCTCACATCCCTGCCTCTGGGTCTTCCTTTGTCCCGCAGACCGAGTAAAGCCCAGAGCGCTCTCCCGCCACCTTCTTCCTCCTCCATCCCCCAGCGGTAGGGTTCCAAGCAGGGCCCCCGGGGGTTGTGTCTTCCCTGCTCTTCCCTTTATTTCTCCTTTGTTTAAACCTCTGCCCACCTGTAGGTACCTTAATGCGATGAGTGGGTTTCTTAGCTGTGACTGGGCATTGTACAGAGGATCCTTGGTTGAGGTACTGGTGTTTTGTTAGTTGTAATCTTCAGAGGAGTTTTACAGGGGTCCCTCTCATGCCACCATTTTGTTGTGTCTGACTATCAGTATATACTGAGTATTACAATTTTAATAGATTTTTCCTTTATTAAAATATGTATACATTTTTTGACACCCTCTGTAGTTTTTAGAGATAGTCTTATCTTTCATTAGGTAACTTCTTTGTTAGCCTAACTATCATGTTGAATCTTTGGTGTCCCCTAAAACAAACTTACTGTGTGTTTTCCGTCTCATGCAGGTACAATAATTGTAGTACTGTGCTAGGCACACTATGTGCTCAATAAACAGGGAACAGAGGACAAAGAAGAGGTTGTAAGACAGGGAATAAGATGTAGAGACACTGAATTTCTTCTGGTTATTGGTCAGAGAGCAAAATTTCCTCAATGCATTTCCCAGAAGATGTTAAGAGGTATTATATGTGTTTTCAAATGTCTTTGTGAGATTATTAGTTTTTAACAAACACATATAGGTTTATTTTAAGAATTCTCAGAACTTTTAATGTATAGGTCCTCCCCTATGAAGGGTTCCAACGCTTATGTGAAATCCTTTTTTTAAAGAACAGCTTGTGCTCTGTAGCACTCATTTTGGGAAAAGATGGACTACAATGCCATTTACAGGACAGTGACATTGACAGAAGGCTGACATTTTGCATACCTGAAATGTTCTAAATTGCTTACAAATTGGGGGGTTTTATACAAGTTAGTATTTTAAACACATGAAAATCACACAAACAACTTCTGGTGCCTCCAACCTGGTTTTGAAGGAGAGAGGAGCCGCGTGAGGAGAAAGTGCTTGCCAGCAGTCGCCAACCCTGCTGCCCCCATCTTTTAGACATCTCTTAGGAAATTCTAGGCTGAGCCTAAGAAATCAACTAGGACACATAACCTCACACTTGCCCTTCAGGAAATGAAGTCCCATCAGCCAGGAAGCAAATAAAGGTGGAAGGTAAGATTACTAGGAGGAAGAACTAAAAATTCTCTATTTCTATGTAAAAAAAAAAAAAAAAAAATCCAACAACAAACAAAAAAATGTACAGAAATGATTATAGATTGACTTGTGTCTCCTATGTTGAAATCCTAATTGCTAGGTTGTCAGAAATGACTAATCAGAGATAGGGCTTGAAAGGTAAAATGAGGTCATATGAGTGGGCTCTAATCCAATATGACTAGTACCCTTCTAAGAGGAAATTAGGACACAGACATACACAAATAAAAGACCATGTCAGGACACAGGAGAAGACAGCCACCTACAAGCCAAGGAGAGGGGCCTTAGAATGAAACCAACCCTATGACACCTCTACCTTGAACATCTAGCCTCCAGAATCTTGAGAAAATAAATTTCTATTGTTTAAGCCAGTCTGTGGAATTTTATTTTGGAGGCTTTGGCAAATTAATAGCAGTAACTAGTATAATAAACTCAAACTTAAATTTCACATGCAGCTTTAAATATAATGGCTCCATTTTATATAAACAATAAGATGTGTTATTAAACAATTTAAATTGTTCTGTCAAAAAAAGTAAGGTAATCCTCACTTAATGCCATCAACAGGTTCTTGGAAATTGTGGCTCTGTGAGAAACAAGGTATAAGGAAACCTATTCTACCCAAGGTTAATTGATATAAACAAGAGTTAAGCTCCATACCACATTTCTGCTCACAAAAACATCATCAAACTTCTAAATAAAGACACAAAGCACTTGTAATACTGCACAATGCAATAAATGTGAGCTATACATACACCGAAGAAAGGTGAGCAAAAACAAGTAAGACCGTTTTTTTCCAACTCCCTGATTCCAGTTCAGGGTCCCAGTGGCCAGAAGGCGCCAGAGGAGACCCACCCTAGACATGACACCCTACCATCGCAGGGCCAACCACACACACCCATTCAGACAGGGACAATGCAGACATACCAGTTTTCCTCATGTGCTCATTTTGAGATGTGGGAGGAACCTGGAGTGCCCAGAGAAAACCTACACAGACATGAGGACATGCCAACTCCACACTGTCAGTGGCTCTGCCAGGAATCTTTTTTTCCTCTCAACAACTTCATAATGAACTGATGTTGAATGAAATGGTTATTTGAGGACTGGCTATAATTTGCTACCTGCATTTTATACGGTTACTTATTCAAATTCAACCACAAACTGACCATCAAAATGTCGTATTTCACATTTCCTTTTTTTTTTTTTTTTTTGCTTTTTGGTATGTGGGTAGCTCCCTGACTGGGGAATCAAACCCAGGCCGCAGTGCTGACAGCGCCAGCGCTGAAGCCTTAAGCCACTACACCATCAGGGAACTCCCTATATTTCACATTTCTCACACTAATACATTCTTTTGAGTTATTTATTAGAGGGTCAGGAAGGTTTAAAACTAATCTCATAAGGCATTTGGGTCATTTAATATTTTATGGCCCATAAAAGAAATTTCTTCAGATACACTTTTATTAGGCTTAAGAATATGCATCTTAAAATACCACAAAAATGTACTGCCTTGAACTTCCCCCATCACAAATACACTGGAGCTTTGTCAACTGACACAGGCTGCTTTATAGCGAAGATGAGATGGTAATCTGAAATGTATCAGGATTGCTGTATGGTTTAGAGAAATTGCTTAGGAAGAGGCATCTATCATAGAAAGCAAGTCTAAATATTTAAGAATTGTGAAATGAATTGTCCTACACAAAAAATTACATCTATTCAAGGCCCTTTAAAAGGAAACCATTTTTCAGTTATAATTAATTTGATTTTTCCATTTTTACCTGCTAGATTAGCTACACAGTAACTAGACAAATACATAAATTAAACATCCTGCCTTAAGCAAGAAAGATGTAGATGTAAGTTTTACTTCTACTTTTGATTTAACAAAACACAGTATTTCATATACTCTTCTAAAGATGATCTATATAATTTATACGTTTAATTAAAACTATCTGGTTACTACAACTCAGAAAACTGTCATTAGTCCAGGAAGATAAATAAAGGACTCAATTCCAAAAATTTTATCTTTGGCCTAGAAGTACACTATTTCAATTATAATTTATTTATTTATTTATTATTTTTGGGGGGGGTATGTGGGTAGTTCCCTGGCTGGGAATCGAACCCAGGCCACAGCGTTGACAGCGCCAGCGCCGAAACCTTAAGCCACTACACTACCAGGGAACTCCTCAATTATAATTTATTTAAAGGACTAAAAGTCCATTTCACCATGTTCCCTTTAAAATGATTTCTTAGAATCCTTTAATCTTGCTACTTAAGAAATTCTTAAAGCATAACACATGAGAAGCAACACTAAAATGTAACATTAAGATCCTGATGAATCAATTGAGGAGATCGTCACTGTAAAATTTTAAAGTTTATTTCTGATGGCACTCAAAAATAAACAAAATTTTAATTTGTGTTTTGAAAAAGAGAACTTTTAACACTAATAAATGTTTACAATAAGTAAACATTAAAAAGGAGAGATTTATATTTACCTGGTAGATTAGTAACTAGCTGACCTCTGATAAAATCATCGACTTCTTCTGGTTTTAAGTGGTACTGGCCATCTGGTTTTGCTTTTCTAGTTGCCATTCTAGCCAGAAGAATATTAGAACCTATAAAGTAATAATCAAAACAAAAAAATTATTCAAAAAATATTCACCACATCATTTTTAAAATTTCTTAACAAAGGCATCTATAGACAGGTTACTGACCAAATTTCTAAAAACAATGAAAATAATTAATTTGCAATTTTGATAATTTCAAAAACAGTACAAAAGTGGCAGAACTTTGTTAGATGTCACAGATTATAACCAGCATGGTTACTGGACAGATGTTACTCTCTGTTCCAAATTAAGTGCCATTTCAACATCGCCTACCCAGGTAAAGGAAAGGAGAATGCAGTCCTACTGTTTGTGACTTATAGGAAGTGAGGGCAATGATCAGAAATTAGTTCATTTTACTAACCAATGGCTTCAGGCTAGAAGAGAAATAAGGCCAGAGGAATGCTATTGGAATGGGAAAAAAGAAAGCCCCCAAACCAGATGTCTTGCTCTATGAGCAGAAACTGAAGTTATAAGAGTCTTAGAAACAAAGGGATACTGACAGTGAGGTCCAAGGTGTGGGTATAGACATGGAAACTATAGCAGAGCAGAAGAAAAGATTACTGGGAACTGGGAAAGTACCTGGATCTGAGAAACTAGGACGTTAGGTGAACCTCAGAAATTGTGGAAGGCTTATTTAAAGGATAAGTCTTGGTTTTATGGAAGACTTAAGGTAAGAACTATTTGTTTTCCCAAGGTAAATATATAAATATACATGAAGAGAAAAGTTGTAGAAAGTCACACCAACATGATAAAAATGGTGAGTTCTGAAGAGCAAAAGGGGCTGAGGAGTGGAAATACCATATGGGATTTTTGTTTTACCTATGGGCGTAAATGTAAATGAATGTATTCATATTGTACCCTTGTAAATTAAAAATAAATGCAATGAAAAACAAACAAAAAACTAAGCCCATGTCTGATAATGAACTGCAGAAGGTTAAGTCCTAAATAAATGAGTTGTACCTACAGGCCTAACACCATGGAGTAAACAGGCAGGCTAACTAGTACCTGGGGAGATGCTATGAATGCATTAACCATGTTATTTATTTTCTGTATTTTAAGATATTTTGGCACCTTAAAAATCTTGCTGGCCAGGGAGACCACCCTCCCAGTAGGCTAGCTAGAGTAAATATCACCCCCCCTCCCCCGGACATGCCTGTCCTATGCAAGTCAGCATCCCCAACCATCTCCTTATCAAACACACACAAAGCCACTATTTTTCCTGCATCAAATCATCCTAGGATCGAGTACCAGGCAATCAGAGACGACCCTGACAATACTAAGACTGCTAGAATTATCCACGGTAGCCAATCCTAAACTGCTTACTGTGCCTTTTCCAGATTTTCCTGAAGAAACCCCAATAAAGGCTCTGGCCTAGGACTGCCCCTCATTCCTGCTTCTGCCTCCTCTGGGGCCATGTGGTGTGGTATGCCCCCTCCTCCCCTCGGGAAATGTAAGTCATCAATATCTTCCTTCAATACCACTGGCTTCTGCGTCATTGCTCAGTTTCCCTATAAGTGAAAATCCCAACTGCATAAATGAGACATGGAAGTTCAAAGGAAAAAGGGTTTCTGAATGAGAATGGAGGAGTAATGGCTGGAAGTGAAAATGGGAAGCTAAGAGAAAGTTCTCTCTCCCTCTTCAGCCTGTGGCATACAGTGCACGGCAGGGAAAACTTGGATTCGCTTGAGAGAATAGCAAGAAAAGAGGTACCTTGGCAAGAGGTACCGAGCAGGTTCAAGGGAGGAGATGACTCAGGGAAGCTTAGATGTGAAAGAGAGGGCTCCAGAGAGCACAGCTTAAGAGTCAACAATAGAAGGATAAATGGCAGGAGTCACTGAGGAAACAAAGGCAAGGCTTAAAGATAAAAGAGATAATGGGTAGGAAAGACAGGATCATCACTGAGGGCAGTCTACGGCCATACCACCCTGAACACGCCCGATCTCGTCTGATCACTGAGGGCATTCATCAGTGAGGGTGACTTCTGGAATTGCAAATGAACAGGACTCCAGGGCATTCCAGGAAGCTCAAGATCAGAAAGTAACAGAATTATACAACTTCAAACTTAACACTCAACTCCACATCCCCCACCACACTGCTTTAAACATGGCATCTATGCAGAGCTAGAAAAAATACTGTTTACAAATACTGAGTTCAATTCTCCCCACTTTTGAAGGACATGAAATATTCCTTTTTGTTTATTCCAAAGATATTATCAACAATTTACCTGCATTTCTGACACTTTTATTTCAAGTACTGCACAATGGTGAGCAATGCTAAGAACTGTTTTACAAATAAGAGGCCTATGGAGCGAGGTAATAAAAACAAAATCTAAATATCACTTCTAATAATTAAGTGATATTTAAGGACCAAAGAATGCTTTGAGTAAAGTGAATAGTATGAGACGAGCTGGACACTAACCGATTCCAACAGAGGCAGCACATTTAGTCTGGTTTTTGATTTCCACGCGAACGGCATTTGCAAATTCATCAGGAGTGAGTCGGGTCTCTGCAAGGATTTCAGTGATGTCTACCAGTGCTTCATCACAACTGACCGCCTCGATGTTGTGTGTATAGCTACCAACACAAAGCAAAGACAATGAATCACAGTCACAGCTTGCCTTCCACACGCTCAAATGCTACAAATATCTTAACATTACAAGACTTATGATGCTAAAAAATATTAGCATTTTTATTAAAATGGCCCAATGCCCATTACTCATCTAACCTCTAACCACAAAGTTAATTAATTAGTATTTTTCTCTTTTTCCATATTATCTACCAAAAGCAACAGAAATTATAATTCCCAGTTCTCAATACTGTGAATACCTTTGTAAACCACTGAATAGTTAAAAACTGGTGGGTAAGTTACAACTGTCATAATATTTAGTCAAAAATTTTCAATCATATTTACCAGATCCTTATGGAACAGAAAGAAAAATCACATGAATCAATTAAATAACTAATACTGTTCTAAACAAAAATAACTTAATTAAATACCATTCACTGTAGCAGGCTGAAGATACTGGATTGGTCATGCTCTATCCACACAAAAGACTTGTTTTAATTCCATGTGGCTCCAATGCTTTAATTAAGTACATGGACCACAAATAGGAGGCCACCAGAGATGCTAGAGATCAAATGTATCTTCAGTAACCCACTTGGTAATGTATATAGGGACAGGCCTCAACTTTCACCTATACCTTCATGCAGGTTAACAGACTGATATCTATATTTACTCCAGAAATGAGTGTTTTGTTTATATTAAATAATGGGCAATATTTACAACAGCAGAGGTTATACCTGACATTAGGAATCCTGCTTCAGAGTGAGGCTGCCCTGAGGCATGCAGGCTCTGACACTAAGGCAGGGTGGCAGGAGAAAAACAATGAATGTTTTTTCCCCAAGAATAGCCAGATGCCACTGAAAATGCCTCGACAGACTAAAATCGTGTCAGGACAAGTATGTGCATGGCTCTCCTTCCAATCCTCCTGACCTGAGGTCCAGGCTGGGTATGCTCTGGAATCCAGGACATAGGAGAGCCCCCTACTCAGCTCAGTCACCCACTCCCAGCCCTCATTTCGATACTATTACTGACCTCAGCTTCAGAACAGGATGTAATAAGCACACTTTTCACTTGGCAGTACCAAGATTCCTGTATTTGGGTCTTAAGGACAACTATGATTATGACTGGCTTGTTAACTCAGCACACAATTAACTTCATCTGTCCCTTTCTAGTTTCTTTCTGCTGCTAAAGTAAGCTTCCACAAAGACACAGAGATTGGACCTTATTCTTCTCTGCAGGACAGGCAGCATCAACAACTGTCTAGATTAATAGATAATAAATAGGTATTCAAAATAATGTATAAGAAAGTTGAGGAAGAGGGGAAGTTAGGAGGCAAGAAGCCTATCTCCCAGAACATCAATATAGCCCAAGGGCAACAAACTTTGGCCTGCTGTCCAAACGCTTGTTTTGGTAAAGATAGATGGAGCACAGCCACACTCGTTCACTAATATACTGGGGCTGTTTTCACTCCACACAAGATAGTCGAGCAGTCAGGACACAGACCTTACACAGCCCTTAATATAGAAAATGTGTTGATTCCTGCTATAGAGCACACGTGGCCCGGCTTATACTTATTTTAAATATTGAGTTTTGAATTGATATTAAATATGCTTACACTGTAAATATTTTAAAAGTTAATCTCCTTTTCTCAAAACAACTAATCAACTACCTTGAAGCTCTTAATAAAAACTATCATTTACAAAAATAAAATGTTAAAAGATAAAGGGTTTTAAAGAGTCTCTACTTGTTAACAAAACTATAATTCAAATGTAATGAAGGAAAATGACCATGTTAAGAATTCCAATCCTTCATCTGTCAGGTTCCATAGAAAGAGACTAGAAGTTATGTAGATTCTGATCAAGTATAGCAGTGCAAGACAGAGCTACCAATTACTGGTGTTGTTCAAAGAAAGGAGAGGAGGCCATCATACTGGGATGCTGAGAAGATGATTCCTCAAAAAGAGACAAGTCCAGCAAAAGAGACACTAACAACCCTTTAAGGAACGGGACTTGGTTTAACATTAGACAGAAAAAGCAGAGAACACAGACACTCAATGTTGGAGACACATACTGTACCTTGCCAATGTTTCATACATCGTGCGTGCAACTTCCTTATATGCATGAAAGTCATATGGAACAGCTTGGAGATTAGGACAAAGTTGTTTAGCATACCCAAAAAACATTCCATTCTTAATACCAACTTGTCTAGAGAAAAAATACAATAAACACAATGGGAGTTATACTAAAAATTTTTAATGCAAACAAAAATATAAATTGAATATGTTGCTATCATCTCCCCATGCCATTAATAAACAAATTTCATTTAACTCCATCCTCATTAGGGGTAAAAAAAAAAACAGTAAGAAACTTACAGGTTTGTATACCCCTCAAAGAAAAATTACACAATTGTCTGATTAGTGTAAATGACATGTATAGATGTGCCAAAATGTGTTATTAAAAGACTAGGTTTGTCTCTTGCCTGTATCAGAAGATTTCTCCTAAGACTCAGATTTTTGAACCCTTCATAGAGAGGCGAGATGCTGGTGATACCGCAACCACCATAAAGCTGGAATGTGCTGTCAAAAACAGGTTTTCTTTCCAATACTTGGTGCAGTTTGGCCAATGTTCATTCCCCAAAGACAAACAATATAAACAAAAGAACTACACAAAATGGTACAATGTGACCAACAGACAAAATGTACTCATCCTATGACCACCAAATTCCCAATTGATCAATTCTATGCTCCGTTAAGTGGCACCACAGTGGTTGAGATGCCAACAGCATTGAATAAGGTAGGATATCACTCTAGGCTGGAACCAGCATTCCAGAACTTTGAGGAACCTAAATGAAAATGGTGAATTTTAAATCTTTTGTGTCTCAAGGCTCTGTGTTACCTTTGATATTTGGAGCATTCGGCACAAAAGTATAATTGTGGAATTATACATAATCAGTAAAATTCCATTTTACTATTATGCAGTGAATCAAGAAAAAAGTATTAAAGTAGAAACACCAGCAAAATAATAAGCAATGTTTTCACCTGATTACACACTGCTATGGAATTACATCAAATGATTACTCTATACATTCATTCAATAGATACTTAGTAAGTGCTCACTTAGTATGGAGGTATGCCCATTTTAAGAAAGTCTTTAATTACTTGGAAGCCTCTGGCACTCTCCCCACCTCAGACCATCAGTGAGAACCAAGAAGGAAAAGAATTCTCTAAGTTACTCAGACTAAAGGCAAAATCACATGCATTTCTTAAGTATACAATGACATAAGCCCCAGACTGCAAAACCCCTCGTAGAAGTATCTAATAGGAAGGAGAAATGATGTGGTGACTAACAAATAGATGGCAAAAAAAAAAAAAAAAAAAAAAAAAAAAAAAAAAAAAAAAAAAAGATTACATTCATTCAACAAAATTTTACATCTTAGGCATTTTTACTAGGCAGTTGGTAAAAGACTGTCAACAAAACAAACTTCAAGATACTCATGAGGCTGACCCTCCCTTGCTCACCAAGGAGAGATTAATAGTCAATGCACCTTGTTTTGTAAGGCACGGAAGAATAGATGATACTTTAGAAGTCTACGAGGGCTATCCATAAAGTATCCAGCCATGTAATGTGAACAAGAGGCATTAATGGCTGGATTTTTTATGGACAGCCCTCATATACATAAGTACATTAACAGAAGACATTTTCAATAATGCTAATTTTATAGGTTTAGCATCAAAAAGCTAAACTTACAAAAATAATTATTCCTTTTTCAAGGAATGGTACAAAATTCCTGTAAATATCATATTCTTACATTTATAATCATTTCATTCTCAAAATTTTCAAGGGCATGTTACTTAGTAAACTAGAATACATCTCATATATACAGCACATACACATGCTGGAGAGGATGTTCAGGAACCATTAGACAGTTACAAGCTACAAAGAAACAAGTAGAACCTAGTAGGTTTCCCATTATCAAGGGAGGCAAAGTATCTTGGGTCAGTGGTTCGGATATGAGATTTGTTTCATGTAAAATAAATGAGTAAAAACCATTACAAACAGTCTGAAGTAATTGTTTATTACAGTGATTTCTTATTCCTTCTACTAAAATCCCAGGCAGGATACACCACCAGAACGTTCTCTGTGTGGCAGAAATAGCCTTTCCCAGTTTACACTGCAGGGAGCCTGCTTTCTTGCAATATGCTATGCTCAGACAATTGTTCTTGGTGTTGGATTAGACAATATAAAAAACTTACCACTAAATCGCCATCACTGTGCATTCGCTATACTAACAGACATCCCTATTGCTAACTAGGAAGAGCAGAGGGACCTTACAAAATTCTGTGAAAACAGAGGTTTAAAAGTTATCTGACATTAAAAAATCCATTAATTCTTGGATATCTGTGTACCATCACATATTCATTCGCATACGTACCTTCTTACTTATATACAGAGCTGACTTTTTGCAGTAAGTATGGGTGGAAGCACTAACAATGATGTATACTGATTGACCGCTTGCCTTTCTAAGACTCCTACTACTTCATGTTCGCATTCCCTTTCCATTGTCTGCTGAGCCCATTACTAGTCTGTGTCTGCTGAAAACTCAACAGTGAATAAAACTGGGATGACTATCCCCATAGTCCAGGTCCCACCACAACCCCAGAAACATCTGATGTAACTGTGAATATACTTATTTAAAAAATAAAAAATCTTGTTTAAACAAACTGTAACTTCGACAGCCACAACAAAAGGGTATCCAACAACTGTTCTCTGGAGACCTTCATTAGCAGTAGCCTTGTAGAAAATGGAAAATTACAATTAAAGGACAAAAACCCTATTGCTTTGGGTTTTATGGATGTTGTTTCCCAATTGACAAATTCATTTTCATCACTTTCTGCATTTCCTTAAAATAAACAGTTGCCATTTAGGTGGCACTCAAATGGCCTGCTATTATTTGGCCCGCATATACTGTCACTCCAATTGTTTTGTACTACACTCAGCTTCATAATTGCCAATTATGTATGTACCCCAATGTTCATTGCAGCGCTGTTCACAGTGGCCAAAACATGGAAACAACCAAAGTGCCCTGCGACAGATGACTGGATAAAGAAGCTGTGGTACATTTACACAATGGAGTATTACTCAGCTGTAAGAAAAGATGAAATATTGACATTTGCAACAAAATGGATGGACCTGGAGATCATCATGCTAAGTGAAATAAGTCAGACAGAAAAAACAAAGAACTGCATGATTTCACTCATATGCGGAATATAAAACTGAAAGCAAAGAAAAAAAGAAATGAACAAACAAATAACCCATGGACACAATCAATAGTTTAATGTTTATTTGGGGACAAGTGGGTTAGGGAGGGGAGAAAGGGGAGGGGGTGGGAGAGGAGGGGGGGAAGCTAAATATAAGGTGA
>PVJL010001804.1:0-233028 GCA_004026885.1 Lyroderma lyra
AGAGCTCTTCAACCAATAGAAAGCGGCGTTGTTACGGCTCTTTCTGCATCGTTTAGTCTGCGCCCTTCTCCGTCGGCCCGGCGGGGCACTACCTCAGTTGCTTGGCAACCGCCAAACTGGCGAAGGAGCCCTTGCTCCTTTTCTCCCCTAGATGACAGTAGAAGCTCACTGTCAGTAGACGAGGGTGCTGCGCCCAATTCGTGGTCTTGCGGACTGAACCCTTCTTTTGATGGAGGAAAACCCAAGAGGCTGGAATTAGAACTGCATATCTTTTCTACCCGGCTTTCCAAGCAAGGTTAATGAACTCGGGGACGAAAATACAAGGAAGGTGATTGACCTTAAAAAAAAGTCGCTTCTAAATATTGTAGTGGGGGTGGGGTGGGGGGACGGACAGAAAAATTCAGCTCCTTAAATTTTTACATTGAAAAACTACAAATAAAGAATTAAACCTCAATAAATTCATGAAATCATTAAATGTGCACTGCATGTTTGTTACTAGAAAAAATAGTGAGAGGAGATTGAGAAACGGAGGAGGGAAACATTTGAGAAGATAGAAAATAAGGAAAGCCATATTCTAAGAGATGAAGAGAAAGGAAGCAGGAATGGAAATAGCCAAGGGATGGAGAAAAAACTTTATTTTTTGCTATCATAAATCATCTTTTGTAGCTCTCTTTAGGAAGTTTTTGTCTTTTCCAGGAGTGGTGTGCCTCTTCTGATTCTCTAGAGGAGCACTATCTAACAGAACTTCCCGCAGTGATGGATATGTTCTATATCTACACTGTTTAATATAGCAGTCACGGCTATATATGGCTACTGTGCACTTCGAGTGTGGCTAAGGTGACTGAGGAGCTGAAGTTTAAATTTTAAATTAATTCGAAGTTAAATAACTACACGTGACTCGTAGCTACCATGTTGGACAGCACTACTATAGATGGTCAAAATCTTGCTCCTGCTAGCCCAGTGTTTTCCTCAGTCTGCACAGTTCTTAAATCAGGATTATTTCAATTGCTTTGTTTTGGGATATAAATTAAGATCTGTTAAGAGTTATCGTAAATCTAGTACACTTACCTAAAATTTAGCCAATAACTCCTTTTCAAAATGGATCACTTTAGGCAGATAACTTTTAGGACACCCTGACCTTGTTCACATTCTGTGACAAGATACTGAAATTCTAATGTTTTGAAGTCAGTAGCTAAATGTATCTTTGAACTATAAATGTTCTCAACATATTTTCATATTACTGTATGATGGACTGCTATACGAGATATTCATATTTGTGTTCGGGCATAAAACTTATTTATCTACCTTGTTAGTAATTTCTGTAGTAAAAGGCCAAGTTCCAATTATTCAAATTATATGTATTTATTAGCATATGAGCTCCACGAAACCAGGGGTTTTAATCTGCTACGTTCACGATGTATCCCATGCCTAGATCAGGGTATAGGACATGTTACATGCGCATTAACTATTTTGTGAAATGTTTTGTTGAACTCTTTAGATTTAACTTTTATGAATATTTAGAAATTATTTCAGGATTGCCTTTCTTTATATAAAATTTCTATTGCAAACCGATCAGAGATTATTTTAGATTTCAAAGTTTGAAATGTACACTGTAATTCTCAATCAATAATAAATTATTCCTGAATTTATTAGTGTCAGCAAAAGAATCTGTTGATTGAAGTAATTTCATAAGGAAATTACATTTCAGAATTTTTCTGAGTTGCTTTTTCTTATTTTTGAATTTTAACACTTTAAAAAATTTTTAGAAGTTATTTTTCCTTTTTCTTATAATTGAGCAAAAATATTATTTGTATTGTTAATGTTATATGTTTGTGGGAATCTCTGTAATACAGAACTCTTCGATTCTTTTGAGATCTACTATTAAAGTCAGAAAGATTTTGGGGAAGGAGAATGAAATATATTCACATGTGTCATGCAAATGCCAGTTTTAACATGGAGACCAAGTCTTCAATTGAAATAGCTTAATATGACCTCACCTCAGAAACAGATTTCCAAATTAGATCATATGATATAGCAGCTGTGTGTGTTTGATATTAAAGAGTTCAATGTGTGCTCAGAAATTTAGTGAAGAGATTGAATCAACGTGGCAAAGAACAAGTTCTAGCCTCTCCTGAATCCTCCCCTCTTTCCAAAATCTCTAAAAACTACAGGAAAGTTAGATTGATACACACACTCATGTGCATCCACGCACATGTCATAATACTGAAAAACGTGAAGGGGTGGGCTCAATGGGCCAGACATGATAAGAATCCTTGAACTATAGAAGGAAGATGGGATTGTATTGAAGGTGGACAAATAAAAGTTGCATAACGGATCCTTAATACAGACATGGGGTTGGCTCTTTGGAGTGTTTAAGCACGTAGAAAGAAGATACTGGTATCAGTAGGGCCCTCGGACAATTATGTGCATTATTGATTGAAATACCACTGTAGAAAGTTAGGTAGGTCAGCCTTTCAACTTTACTCCCACTTGTGCATGCAGGAGGTAGCCGAAGTACTTGCTCCTAAAGCAGGCAGGGACAGTCCATGTAGGCACTTTTGCTGAAAAAGCAGGACAGTGTCCTGACTGGCTTTTGACATCTGGGAGGAAGAGAGAGGCCTCACATCTTGAAGACTAGTGTGGTACTAGCTCGCGTTATCAAGCTACGCATCCAACATTCCCTCCTCCACAAATCCTGGAGGCAGAATGCAAAGAGAAAATCTATAAAAAATAAAGGTTAAAAAGACATATTACCTTAAAAAGATCAACAATAAGACTCACACCCACTTTTTAATGAAACAAGGAAAGCCATAAAAAGTAATATCTCAAAAGAAGCTAACCTAGAATTCTACACAACAAAATAGCCTTCAAAAATGAAGATAAATTAAAAATGTGGTTAGAAAACAAAAATTGAGAAAAAAATATCACCAACAAATGTGCACTAAGAATTGTTAAAGACAGTGATTTAGGCTAAAAGAAGAAGGATTCCAGATGGAGAGGCACAGATATATAGGAATAAATTAAGAGCAATGGAAGGAATAAATACAAGGTCAATATATAACACTCAATTGTATGCCTATGTTATAGCAGTTATAAATTAGAAAATAAAAATTCTTAGATGATAAAATTTATAACAAAAATTAAATATGTAGGAATAAATCTAAAATATTGCAAGATCTCTACATATCAGATTATATACTATTGATGAGAGAAATTAAAGCAAACTAAATAAATGGGCAGCCACATTAAATTTATGGCTAGGAAGATTTATTAATGAAAACATCTCAGTTCTTCCCAAATTGATGTATAAATTCAGTGTAGTTCCAGTAAAAGTTCCAGCATTTTTGGCAAAAAATTGTAAAAGGCCACAAATAACCAAGAGGATCTTAAAGAACAATGTTGGAAGGCTTATACTTATTATATAGGTTATCATCTCTTACAATTAAGATAAAATAATTATTGGGATAAAATGGTATGGCTTTGGCTTCAATATACACTAATAGACCAATAGAAAAGAATAGAGTCCAGAAACAGAACTATGTGTGTTTTATGACAAAAGTGATACTGCAGTGCAGTGAGGAAATCATGATCTTGTCAAAAGTTGTGCTGAGTCAACTGGATATTCATATAGACAACAGTGTATCTTGACTTCCACCTACACAATACCCAAACATCAGTTTCAGCAAAACCAAAAACTATGATTTCACTCATATGCGGAATATAAAACTGAAAGCAACAAAGAAAAAACATACAAACAAAAAACCCATGGACACAATCAATGGTTTAATGTTTAATCGGGGGCAAGTGGGGAGGGGATGGGAGAAGAGGGAGGGGGTGGGAGAGGAGGGAGGGGGAGCTAAATATATAGTGATGGAAAGAGAAGTCACACTGGGTGGTGAACTTATGGTTGATGATGCATTGTAGAACTGTATACCTGGAACCTATGTAATTCTTGCTAAGAAATGTCACCCCAATAAGTAACAATAAAAAATAAAACCAAACCAAACAAAAAAACATCAGTTTCATATAAATTGCAGACTTAGGTTAAACAATAAAGCTACTAGAAGATAACATGAGAGAATGTACTCATGATCTTGGAGTAAGCAATATTTCTTAAACTGGATAGAAAAAAATCACTGATCATAATGAAAAAGATTGATAAATTATATCTCATTAAAATTCAGAACTTCTCTTAATAAAGACACCATTAAGAGAATGAAAAGCCAAGCTTACCAATGTTGTTTTTCCTTTTAAAAAATAAGCTATACATATGCATAGAATCATTTTCATCAACTGGTATTTTAAATTAATTTTTTAATTTTGTGATTAAGTGTAAATTAGTTGTAGGAACTAATACAGAGAGATTCTGTGTACCCTTTAAAGGTAATAACACCTTGCAAAACTATGACACACACAGCCAAATAATTGGCATTTATGCAATTCACCCATCTTCTTCAGATTTTCCCAATTTTACTTTTAGTGTGCACGTGCCCATGTTTGTGCATTTAGTTCTACGAAGTTTTATCATTTTTGTGGTTTCATGTATCCACCACCGCAGTGAAGATACAAAGCAATTTATCACCACAAAGATCCTTTCATAACTATTTCCACCTCCCTCCTCCCACTCCCTCTCTCCAGGATGCATTTTTTAACCATCATTAATTTTGTAATAACCATGATTAAAATAGCTGTGTAATTTAAACAGTGGTTCACAAGCAGTTATACAAGTAAATCAAATAAATGGTGTCTACATGTATACCAGAAAATGAAAAGTTCCGTAGTTCTGGAAGAATTAATTATCTTGCTTATTAAGAGATTAATAGGGAGTTCCCTGGTGGCCTAGTGGCTAGGCTTCGGCGCTGTCAACGCTGCGGGCTGGGTTCGATTCCCAGCCAGGGAACTACTCACATTAAAAAAAAAAGAGAGAGAGAGATTAATAAACAATGAATACATTATAGAGGGAAGAAATATGTTTTCACTTTGAAAACTTAAAAATTTTCTTTAGCCATTAGTACTAATAGCAAGCACTGTACTAATTAGATAGACACTGTCTGCTACTCCTAGATGGAAACTCATTTTACGCTGTTATTAATTTTTTTTTAATGTGGGGGGAAACGGTTTATTTTATTTATTTATTTATTTATTTATTTATTGTATGTAGATAGTTCCCTGGCTGGGAATCAAACCCAGGCCGCAGTGCTGACTGCACCAGCGCCGAAGCCTTAAGCCACTACACCACCAGGGAACTCCTGTTATTAGTATTTTTTTCCCCTTAATGTAAGAGGGGTGTCTACTCCTCTCTTCTCTCTTCTCCTCTTCTCTCTTCTCTCCTCCTCTTTTCTCCTCTCCTCTCTTTCCCTTTTTGCTTTTCTTCATTTCATCATTTGGAAATTATCCATGGTCCCACCTTTTCTCCAGTCTGAATCTGTATAAATTTCAAACTATGGTAGAGACTGCTAATTGCTGACCACATATCCATTCTCTTTCTCTCTCAAATGGAACCAAAGTGTTTTTACTGAGCACCATGTAGTTAAAAGATGACATTACCCACCCTCCTTTGCAGCTAGTTGGGTCTATACATATAGGTTTGACCAATGAGATATTCATTAAGTAACTGATGGATATTTGAGGAAATCTCTTAAGAAATCTCTTAAGAAATGTAGGCTCTTCCCTTTTTTCCTTCCTTCTCCACCTGGCTGCTTAAATTTTGAGTGAGATGGCTGGGATCTAAAGACTAAAACAAATGAACAAAACAAAAACAGACTCACAGATACAGAGAACAAATTGATAATTGCCAGAGAAGAGGGGGTCTGGAGACCTGGGTGAAAACGGTGATGGGATTAAGAAATACAAGTTAGTAGTTACAAAACCGTCACAGGGATGTAAAGTACAGCATAGAAAATACAGGAAATAATGTTGCAACAACTATGTGTAGTGCCAGGTGCGTATTGGACTAATCGGGGATCCCTGCATAAATTATATAAATGTCTAACTACTATGCTGCACACCTGAAACTAATATTAAATAATATTGAATATCAACTATAACTAAAAAATCATTAAAATATAAAGGCTATCTAACCACTACATATATTTCATTATACTTGAATTCTCTCTTTCTCTCTACAGATCAGATATTCCAGCATTTTTAAACAGCATTCCTACCAATTATAGTCAGAGAAACACAAATATGGATGATGAAGGTTACCTACATGGAAAATGGCTTTACTGGGAGGAGGTTCTATGCAAAAAATTTCTTTCCTGGAGTAGTCAGTCCTGAGCTTCTTAACAAAGTTCAGGAGGGCAATGTCTGTTTTCTCAAGATGGTGTGATAATGGAGCACTGCAAGTTTCCTGATGTGAAGCAATGAGGTAACAGCCAGAAGGTAATTAAAATAGAGTAGACTTGATTTAAGGAAAAGGGCAAAGCCTTTTCCTTCCTTACACTTTAAAATCTTCCTGCTCCCACCCACTGCAAAGACTTGAAACAACAGAGTCAGTAATAAGAATGACATTTTTATGTTTACTGTTTGGAGATGCCTTGTTTTGTTTCTTTAGTGATTTTGTCTTCACCTTCCTCCACCTTGTTGTGTGGGGGTAAGAACTGACAAATGCTTGTTTTCCCCATGGTGGTACATTTAAAAACAAACAATCTCCCCTTCCCATAAGTTCTTTTTGAAAAGTGGAAGCCATCCAAGTGAGCAACTACACTGGTTGGGATCTTAAGGCAGTAACAGCGTGATAGTCTTTAAGGAAATACTGTCTATTGTTTCATGAGTTTCTCTGGGTTAGGGAGATCCTGATTCCTGATTTGTATGTAATAAGGCAGAAACTCTGAAATCCCCATTCAGTAAGAATAATTATAATTTTATTATTTCCTTGGATTTGGCAAGTGCACAAAGAAGATATTCTACCCAGTATTTCTTACTATAACCTAACAGTGCCTGCATCGTTAGGCGTATTTTCTACATTAAAAGGGAAGTGAAAAAAAGAATTGTGAGCTTCGGCATAATTACTGGATCATCAGCAATGTTAACACACATAAGGATAAAAGAGGAAGTGGTGAAAAGAGTAAAGCGCACTGTGAAGACTAAAAGGAAATGACTGGTGAGGAGTGAGTGAGGAAACAAGATGAAGTCAGTTTGGCTAAGCTGACTCAAAATGCAGTCTGTGTAGTTAAGCTGACAAAACGGGTTCAGACCAACCGGTCTGAAGCATGAAGAATATATTTTATTTTACTTTAACCAGCTTGACGACTTAAAGATGTGAGCTTTTTAGTTGTGCATCACTGCCTGGAGATAGATATGTAAATCCTATAGATAATCCTCTGAAGAACTAGGAAAGACTGTTCGTATGTCCAGACCACCTGACATCTATTATCCAGACCGCTGGACATCTGGAAGATCACTGTCTTAGATCAATCCAGAGTCAGAGAATGCAGGTCTGAGTCTTCTCAAGTATGCACTCTTTACTGTAAGAACCCTTAGCTTTTCTTTCTTCTTCAGAACACTCTAGCTATTGCCTAGTTTTGTTTCCGGCTTGCATACCCTAAGACCCTTGAACAAATCCTTGTCTTTTATTTCTGTTGGTGCTCAGTTGACACTAGAGAAAGAATGCCTATGACTATTAGAACTGATGTGTAATTAACTGAATGTAGGTGCTTTTTTGTGGAGGATTAGTGGTTAGCGAATAATTTTATGTAAATACATATTTATTGATACTCTGTCTCATGTAATAAAAAATTTGTGGTGGTTGACGTTCATGTAATTGTCTTCCTAACTGAAATAACACAATGGAGCAGAATTGTGGCATTTCCTTCCTTAATGTGGTTAGAGGTGGCACTGCTTCTCATCTGCCTAAAACAGTGAAGATATACTAACACCTCACCTTTGTAATCGTAGAGCATTTTCACAATAGTTTTGTTAGGTCGATAGGACCTTATCTTATTGTAAGGATGAGGAAACAGCATGAACTGCTAAGTGACTTGCCCAAAGGGCCATCATTCCTAATCATCAGAGTCAGAACTAGGCCTTTCTACTGCTGGACTCACAGATAAGCTTTCCAAGGTCTTTTCCAGTCATAGTTTCTTTGGTTTCAGGGACTATATAAACATATCACAGTATTTTTATCATCAAACAGTGCTGTCCAAGATTATAAATATAGAAGTTTGGAAATAGTGGAAGGCAGATGTGCTGGACACTCTATTTGCCCCACAGATTTACCGTTGGTGTGCCTCCGCCCTGCTCTGTGTGCTGGGAGGCCATCCAGAGCGAACTGATAAATGGGCGTCTGGTTAGGTTCAGCAGGAGATCGGAGAGTGGGCGGAGAGCAAGGTTGCGTACTCAGTCCTCAGTTTCTTTCCCGCTGGGCCAGGTTGGCAGCAGCCGAGTTCCTTAAGTGAAAGTGTAACAGACTCTCTGGTCCCCACTACCCTCAGTCCCCCCCACTCCTCACACGCGGCAGAGGCTCCTTCCTGTGTGAACTCCTGCCACTCTCAACCTGAGGCCTTTGTCTAGCATGGAAGCGTGCCCAGGGCAGGGCACACGTGCTGTGCAGTTGACATCCCCCAGAAGCAGCCCTCAACCAATGATGTCTGGGAATTGGTGGATAAACATCTCCACTTCCTCTCCTCTAGGTTGGGGCAACTCTGAGCTGTGTTCTTCACCATCTCCCAAAGGTTCCTATTGAGGCTGAGCCCCATTTGCATTCAGTGCTGATCAATGCACCCTTTATTGGCCTCCTTCCCTGCCCCATATCATTTACCAGTGCCTCCTGGGATTGCTTCCCAAATAAACTACTTGTGCTAAAATCTTAGCTTCAAGGTCTGCTTCTTAGGGACCCCAACCCAATACCGAAGCCACAGTTTTTGTCAGCCATCTCATATAACCTGGCTTACATGGTCAGTTGCAGGAACCCCTATTTTCTCTTCTTGGCCTTTTGGGCCAGCCATCGTCCTGCATTCCCACTGTGGCTAGTCCCAGAGTGATTCACCATCCCATGTACACACAGCTGCAAGACCGGCTGGGCAATGTTGTCTTTATGCCGGGTGGCTAAACAATGGATATTCTTTTATTTATTATTATTTTGTTTGTTTGCTTTTGGTTGGTTCCCTGAAACGGGGATAGAACCCAGGCCGCACCAGTGAGAGTGCTGAAGCCTAGCCACTAGACCACCAGGGAAACCCCAGATATTCTTTTAGTTATGAAGAAAATGGGAATAAGAGGAGTGAACCCCTAGCATTCTCTGCCAAAAGCACACTTCAAATTCTAGAAGTTTTTCTTTTTTTGTGTGTGAGACATCTTGTGCGGTAATTAAATTATTGAAAGCAACACTAATAAATCAGGCCAGCAATAGCCACCATAATGTCAATAAAAGAATCAGGGTTATCTGTGGGTCGTTCTTCAGGATGGTTGCTGTTTGAGGAGCACTGGTTCTGCCCGGGCCGTGCTCTTTCTGGAGCCATAGCTCTTGCACTTGGTCTGTGGTGCTGATAATGACGACATGCTAACCTCATGCTTGTTAGTTACAGCAAAGCTGCTCCACGCCCAGCTGCCTGATGGGCTTCACTTTACATCTCAGGCATTGCTATGACAATATTTATACTTATCTGCAGTGAAAATAAATTTTCTTTTAACATGTCAAGAAAAAACTTGGAGGGGCTGCTGGGAGGGATTTTATTTTTTGATTGTAGTGGTTGAGAATCCCCATATTTGGTAATTTAGAGGATATAAAATAAGTAATAAACAGTTTTTTTCTCCCAGAATGCCAAGTCTAGTAGTGGGGTGAGGACTGAAGGAAAATTTGGGGAAGGAAGAAATGATAACACCTGTGCAATTGCCAGGACACTTTGTTAAGATGTTAATAATTGCGAGTTCCCAATCCTACCCTGGCTCATTGTTGGAATTACACAGGTGCCCTGAAGCAATCGGGTAATAGGGAAGAAATAAAGAGGTACCTTTGAGGCCAGGAGAGAGAATGGAAATCCTGGAGCATTGAGGAGGTTGGCAGGCCATGGATCGTGGGGAGCTCTCTTGTTCTGTGGTCTTGTCCTGGTTGGTAATGTCTGGGAAAGGAGGCTCCACTCCTGGCACCAGCTTCCAGCTGAGGCACAGCCCCTCCCCACTCCTCCCCCATCCCTACTTAGCATTGGAACAGAAAGACTATCTATCACATTTCAGGACCCAGCAGTGAGAACGTCAGAAGTGATCAAGGAGGTGAGAGACTAGAAGTCCCTCCCCCATTTCCCGATTCTTGATTCTCACACTTCTCCCAGATTCTGGTGTAAACCCGAGAGATAAGGAGACTCCAGGAATGACTGCGCTTGACTTTCTTGCCAGCTCAGGGGAGCTAAGATGGACTTAAGCTGATAAAAAGAAAAAAAAGATAACAAAACTTGGACTCCTAAATGTGGTGGTTTATGACTGAATCTGCTTCATGCATAAAAACCTGAGACAAAAAGCAGAATATGACATGGGCTCTCTGGGAGGCTAAGCATGTAGCATAGCTATAATAAATCACGGCATGTTATTTGATGTTGGGGAGCACTGTAGTTTCTTTTTCACAAAGCTTTTTTCCCCAGCTAAGCACAGGGAGGAACTAGAGCACAGTTAAAGAAAGAAAAGGGGAGGGATTATTTTCCTCACTGATTCTCTTCTAGCTCGCTCCTATTTAATAATACAAAGCACAATAACAAATAATTCTACATGTCGTGAATATTTACATTAGTTGAGCATTAATGAGGTCTTTTCCGATAACTTCTACTTTCCCTAGCTGTATGTCACGCTTCAGCACATCCTGTAAAATCCAATGTTGTTCATCCTCTGGGTTATGGGGGGCACAGAAAACACTGTGTAGCCTGCAAGGCATTATGGCACATGGTGCAGATCCCTTGGCTCCCCCATCTCTCCCTCCCCCAGACACCGTTCTCCACCAGCAGCTTTCTCTTTGTCATTCTGAAGGTTTCAGAGCAGAGGCCTCTATGCAATTTCTATTTTTCCTGGAAGAAATTACGGTGAACAGTCGAGTGGGTATGCGTAGAGATATTTTCTATCTATAGTCTGTATATTCTTGATTCTAAAATGCATGTTAACAAAAAAGATTTTCAATGTTTTGAAATTCAGAATGTGTCTCACAAGAAATCTGTTTGCAGGCAGAACTGTAAGTTATGCTGTGTTTGTCATTGTGCAGGAGCATGCTTAAGGCGGGTGGAAGATAATCTTTTTATCTGATCACCAACTCAGATGAGTCATTTCTAACAGGTCTTAATGCAGGTACATTTTGATTTAATTCTAGACTCCCAGTGGGCTTTTAAACATTTTTAAAGATTGTAATTCAGCAAACCTAAACTTTTTTAAAATGAAGATTGCCTGTTATGTGATGAGGGATTAATTTCAAAACAATAAGGATTATCACATACTTTGACTAGATCAAAAGCATCTCAGAGTTGGGAGAGATTTGTGTGACCAATTCATGTGCTAAAAAAGACTTTTACTTGGGAATGGTACATCTATTAAAAGGTTCTAGCTAATGTTCCCCTCTAAACTTTTGATGAAAATATTTAATATTTAGTGGAAATAATATAAAAATGTATAAAGAAAAATCAGTAAGCTCCTTTGCCTGCCCCCCCCCATTCATTTCCACCATCTCCCAACCCCAGAGGATTCTTCTGTGTTTTTTTCATGCTCATGCATGATGTGCATATATAGGTTTTTGTTTAAAAATTGCAATGATTTTATGCTAATCCCAAGACTCCCTGTAGATTTGTCAGTGCTGCAGTCACAAGCCCTCATACCTCTTTCGTGTTTCTGTGCACACTGGTTTGGGTGCCCTCCCCATGGACTGTCTCTGTGTGTGTCTCCTTGTGAGCAGGCCTTCAGGTTGCTGGAAGATGCTTTGATGTGCTTGCAGAGGCCCAGAGCACCTAAGAATTTATGTCCCACTCTCCAGCCCTGGGCCAGTGTAAAACAGAAACTAATTAGTGTAAAATATAAACTCTTGCCCTCTCCCACCCCCCAATGAATATAATTTAGTCAATCATTCCAGGTAATTTCCTGAATTTGCTTTGTTTTTGACATTAAAAACAGTGCTATAATATACCATTTTGGACAGACTTACAATGGTCCTCGACTTACAATGGTGCAAAAGTAACATGTTTAGGAGAAACATGTTATGAATTTAGATTTACTCCCAGGCTAGTGGTATGCAGTGCAATACTCTCTCCATGATGCTGAGTAGCAGCAGTGAGAGGATTTTGCCCAACCAAAGTGTTCTGAGCACTTTTAAGGTAAGCAAGGCTAAGCTATGATGTTTGCTGGGTTAGGTGTATTAAGTACATTTTTCACGTATGATATTTTCAACTTGCAAGGGGCTTATCGAGACATAACTGCATTGTAAGTCAGGAAGTATCTGTGCATATATCCTTATATCCTTATGTATTCACCGGAAGTGGGATTTCTGGGTAAAAGGCATCCTCTACTTGAAGCTACTGAGATTGAACTAAGCTACTTGCTACAATGTTGAGAGAGAAAGTTGTGGACATCGAAGTCTGAAGAGGGACCTAAGGGCGGGAACTAGGCAAAAGAATCTGGGTTCTTACTTTCAGCAAATATTTACTGATCTCCTATTATGAGCATGTTCTATGTAGGGTCTACGTATTCAGTAGAGAACACAACAGAAATGGTTCCCGCCCTCTCGGAGCTTGTCTAGTGGGGAAAGACATTAATTACACGAAAATCTTTGGAAATTGGTAAGTGCTATGAAGAACAACACAGGGTGATCTGCAAGACTAACTGGCGGGGGTGGGTGGCTAATTTAGAATGGCAGATCAGGAACAACCTCTGGGAAAGTGACAGTTATTAGAAAATTTTAAAAAAATTAATTTTTCCAAGATTTAGATTATTTGCACAATCTTAAAATTCATCCTAAAGAATTTTATTTCATTTAATATTTATTAGACTTGAAATTGTGTTATGTTCCAAGTAACGATGACAGCAGAATAGCCATCTTTTTTGCAAAATCCCTCAGGAACTCCCTTCTCTAGCTTGTCCTGTCTATCCTCCTCCATCCTTTCATGTTTATCTCATTCTAAAAGTTGTGATAACGCCAAAAGAAAGAAAAATAAGATCAGAGGAAAAGAAAAAATGTAAACAACAACAATAAAAAGACGGATAATATTGGCAAGGTAGAATTTTCTCACTTTCCAGCCCTACCTCTTTCCTGGCCCGCATCAGGCTAGATGCTCGGGGGATGTCTTCGGGGAGGTGGGGACAAGTGACAAAGACCCTGCGGCTGAAAAACAGGAGATCTGTAAGCATGAGAGGTGGCCATATTAGCAGGGAAAATGTGTGTCTCATAAATGCATCATGCTGACGTATCTGGAGGGTTTGAATCCTACCACCACGACCACTCTTTAAGAGGAAAACCTGATGGAACTCATTGACAAAGGCCCAGGATAGGGTGAAAGGGAAGGGTGTGAAAATGAAGGAGACCAGAAAGACCAGGAGAACCCTGATGCCCAGAACAGTCCCTGGCATGTGGTATGTGGTCAATGTATGAAAGATGCTCATCAGCAGTAGATTGCATATGGACTGATCAGCAGACTCTTGGGAAAAAGCAAGGTGCTGTTTTGCATCAGACCTTGGACTCTTATGTTTTAGGATTAATTTTTTTTTCTAGTAATGTCCTGTGCCTGCCTGGATTTCTACATGCTAAGGGCTCAGGGAGGAACATACCATCCTTTCTCAAAAGAGGGAAGTGTCAGATATGAAAGAGGTAGGAGTTTAGGTAAACCCAGGGCCCAGGCACGGGTGAGTGCTGGGGCTGAGCACCCAGGGCTGGGTTCAGTTTGCTTGAGCAGACCAGGAATCACTGTCCAGAGGCTCTTGTACCACCATCGTCCAGTGGTCAGTCAGCTGGGAGCTGAGAATCTTATATGGCCAGTCATGAAAGGCAAATTGGTCAGGGAAATGCATAAAACCCTGCTGGTGAGAGGGAGAAGACCTACTCTCATCTCAAACCAAGTCTCACCTATGTACGTAGGCTGGACATAATTATGATGAGCTCCTGGCTATTTTGAATGGCTAGATAGAAGGGTAAGATGTGAAAGAGTCCTGATTTATATTTAATTTTTCTCATGGAAATTTGAGGGCAATTAGAATAGCTAATTGAGGTAAGCAATTTATTAACCATTATGCAAAACACTGGACTAGGTGCTCTGGAAGACAAAAGTGTATGGGGAGGAGGGAAAAGAATTTGCAGTCAGACTCAAGACTATGCAGCCAGATTCTAGATTGTATATATGAAACATACACCAAAAGAAGCTAGCGATGCATGGCATTAAGCAAATGACAAATTACTTGGCACTTACGAGGGGAGAATTATGCTCTCAGAATTCAGAGGAGGGAGGGTTAGCTGCAAGACTAAAGATTTAAGGTTTAAACGAGATGAGCTTGGAGAACCACCTCGGCTAAGTAATGATCTCAAACGTCTCAATATCGCTATTACCTCTTCTTGCTTTCTCATTTCTTCCGGCTCTGTGGGCCCCCCTGGATGAAGGGACTAATGTAAAAGAGAGCCTAACTTCAGCGTGGCCTCCAGGGCTTGTCACCCTTGCTGATCTCTGCAGAGGCAGAGGTTACCAGTAACACGCGAGCTTCTTGCTATAGACTGGCCTGGTACTGTGGGCTATTATTGTCTTCAAAAACTGGCTGTGTGTGTGTCACGCTGTTAAGGTCTTGAAGATAAGATTCTTGAAGCCGTGTGTTTTTTAAAACTTTCCCCTGCTTGCTAGGACCAGCAATGTCTGGAATTAGAAGACAGAAATTGATGTGCTTTGGAACCTTGGTTGCTTAACAAGTACAATCCTGGACACTGAGGGTTGGTTCAGTGTGGTCGATTTTTCTTAACTGCAATTTTTTCCTCCTCAGAGGTACTTTAAGTCCTCTGGCAATGCTCCCATATAAGGGTGGCTCTCTGGAGAAGCTTAGGCTTTTTCCTTCCTTTTATTATTATTATTTTTTTTTCCAGTTCTGGAGCTGGCAGTTACTAACTCCTTCCTGCCCAACCCCGGCCCCAGAGTTTCTGACTTATCCCCAGTGACACTTATTTGGAAACTTTTGAGCCAGTGGAGAATCAACTTAGAGGCTTTTCTTTCTTTTAGACCAATGGGAATATTGTGTGTCATGGATGGAAAGATTTGAATACTACCATTATCACACTGAGTCTATATAACAAGGCTATTTCCGTGTCTTGGCACACAGCCTGAGTTAACTTTGCTTTGCTGGATGTAGATACAATGAATTCTGTTTGAACAAGAAATCATGTGTAACAAATGTTTTTGCAAAACCATGTCTACTTAGCAGTTACTTTGATAAAGATGTGCTTCAGCAAGGGGTTTCAGAATAACAGCTGCATTTAAACACCTATATAATGTTTAACTTAACATTTAAAAAAATAAACTTCTTTAGAAGAGATTTTGATTAACAGGAAAGTTGTGATGTAGTACAGAAAGTTCCCCTATACTCCATACCCAGTTTCCATTACTATTAACAACTACATTTGCTACGATCCATGAACCAATATTGATACATTATTATTAATCAAAATCCATACTTGAATTTCCTTAGTTTTTACCCAATCTCCCTTTTCTGTTCCAGAATCTCATTCAGTATTCTATGTTACATATTATCCTCATGTCTTCTTAGCTTTCTCTTGGCTGTGACATTTCCTCAGACTTTCCTTGATTTTGATGACCTTGAAGGTTTTGAGAAAATACTGGTCAGGTGTTTGTAGAATGTCCCTCCATTGGGATTTGTCTGATGTTGTTCTCATGGTACTGGGGTTATGCATTTTTTGGAGGACCACAGAGGTGAAGTGCCATTCTCATTACATCGTCCTAAAGATATGCACTATCAACATGACTGACTTATCACTGTTGATGTTGACCTTGATCACTTGATTGACGTTGTGTTGGTCTAGTTTCTCCACTGTGAAATCACTTTCTCCCTCCCTTCCCATACTCTTCTCTTCAGAAGGTAGTCACCACGTGCAGCCCACACTTAAGGAGTGCTACATTTCACATTCTAGAGGGCAGAGCATCTACAAAAAGCATTTGTAATTCTTCTGAACAGGAGCTTTACTTATTCTTCCTCATTTATTTATTCATTCAATAACTTATATCAGCATAGGCTTGTGGGTATTTATTGTACATTTTGGGTTATAATTGAGTACTATTTTATTTTGTTGTTCAAATTGTTCTAATTTTGGTTACTGGGAACTTCTACAGTTGGCTCCTGTGTCAATTTGATAAACCTGATTACTGTGGGTTTTTAAAATTACTTCCTGACTTTCTGGCATTGCCAGTAGTGGCAGGCTTACCTTGTATATTTCCTGTCCCAGTCCTAGAATTCATCATTTCTCCAGGGAGTTTTGGTTCCTTTTACTGGAAAATTATTTTAGAACACAAAGGTCTGAGGGCTAGGCGTGCTCATTGCTACTTGGATATCATTGCTTTGAATGCTTAGGGCAAGAAAAGAAACAAATAAATACTCTAAACCTTGTATAAACACAACTATAAATAAAGCTATATTTAACCACCTGTATATTAAACTACACCTGAGTTCATACTGATGTCTCCAACTCTAATACGTTACCACATGGATCATTCGAGCCACCTCCTTATCTGAAACCTTCTACTCGGCAGTGAGAACCCTGACTCCTATTGTCATCCATTTACTTAATTATTTGATTCCAGGATACAGGCACAGTGCTCTCAGCATTATGAACCTGTACCCCCATGGGAAACAGATTTATCAAGTAGAGTAGTGTGCCTTTGTACAACTCCTTGCCTCAAGTCTTACAAACTTTGCTCACTTCCAAAGTAACGTAGGTCAGCACCCGTTTCCCCGATTCAGTGAGGTTGTTTCATACATTTGTAATACAGTTAGATTCTTTTGTCACAATCTACATTCCATTCTGGGAACCTTAATCTCTTGAATGACTTTTTTTTCCCTCAACAATTTTGGTAGGAATTTATTTATTCAGAGTGTCAATATTGTCTATTTCCTCTTGTAAGACATGAGAAGATCAAAATACAATCAATGTGGAGTTCCCTGGTGGTGTAGTGGCTTAAGGCTTCGGCGTTGGCGCTGTCAGTGCTGCGGCCTGGGTTCGATTCCCAGCCAGGGAGCTGCCCACATACCAAAAAGCAAAAAAAAAAAAAAAAAAAAAAAAAAAAATGCGATCAATGTACAGTTAATACTGAAGATAAATACATAGAAGTTTCCTCTTAACTCTTTTATAAATGTAGAAAAGAGTGTCAAAATTGATGGGTGGCTTCAATCCAAAGAGGACATTTTTTCCTCTGATAAGGACGACAAATGATGGTTCTGTGGTGGCATTCATGGTCTTCTAGACCCAAGCCGATCGGTGACCATTGAGTTGCTGTTTCCAGACTTTTCAAAGCATCTTTAGCTTTGCCCACTAAGTCGTGTAATTGTTCCATCTGCAACTAAAGCTAATCCCTGGGGTGGGATCAGGAATCAGTGTTCTCTACATTGACATTCACCACATGTTCAGGTCTATATAACTTATTAAGTTGATTGGTCTTTATCTGACATTCCAAATGCCAAGAAACATCAACTGAATGAGGGCAAGATCTTCCTGTAGGATTTCTAGAGAGTTGCTATTATTCTGATATTCTGTGCAAAGCTGTTCTATTTGCTCTTTATCGAATCTGCAGAGCTCTAGGTAAGTGCTTATTATTGCTAACTCCTTCCTGCCCCACCCTGGAAAGCAACAGCTCTCTGCTTTCCTGTTTCCAGTATGTAAGTTGTAATTGCTGCATGACAATGTTTTAACACCATTGGGCCCATATGTTTCAAGTCTGAGTGATCTAACACAGCCTCATCTGCCTGGGCATCCAGCAAAGCCTCCTAGAGGAGAAGCATGAAGGCGCTGGAGTCAAAGGAGCCAGGATGGGCTAGCAACAGGAAGCATTTCTGCACTAACCCTGAGAGCTTCATTGGGAGGGCGCCATGACCTTAGACACAAACACCCTGGATGACTTTTTAAAATTTGGATACATTTAGGTTCCTTTTTTTGTCCTCTAAAGTTCTATAGATTTGACAAACACATATTAAGTATCCACCATTATAGTGTCATACCGAATAGTGTCACCATCCTAAAAAAATCCTCTGTGCTTCACCTATTCAAACCTTCTCCCACAACAACGAATCTTTGGCAATCACTGATCTGTTTACTGTCTCGATTTAAATTTAACTTTTAAAAAATTTTAAATAAAAAATGTCTTCAAAAAAGTTTTGGAGCTTTTATAAATTGATTGCAGTTTTATAGATAGTGCGTACTTTCTTTGGAAATGATGTCTTTGGCCTTAAGTGTCTGCTGTGCCTGAAGTTACTCTGCTTGTGCTCTAGGCCTACTTTCCTCTGATGCTGCTGTTTGGTCACATACTTCCCTGCTTTGGAAGAGCTGGCCATTCTGCAACATTCAAGGGGTTCCTCTAGCTCAGCATTCAGAGCCTTCCTCTTTGACTACCGAGACCACCGACTTATCCTGGAAAGACAAAGACATGGGTAACCCTGGTCATACTCCACTCCTTACTGTTCTCTCTCAACACAGCCCCAGTCCCACCATTGCTGTTGAATATATAAGATCCTTTTAAATTTGGGGAAGTGGGTTGAGAGGTCCTTCGTGCCCGCTGAAGGAGGAGACTATTGTTCTCATTTCCTTCTGGTATCCTGAGTTACATCTGAAAAATAAATGGAAGGTACTGGAGAAGGGAAAAGTAAGAGACACAAGAAGAGAAGACAACATATTGTTTAATCTGAACATAGATTTGGCATATATTTGTTGAGTGCCAGCTATGTGCTAGGGTGTCCGAAGTTTTCACAAGCTTATCTTACTCTAACAGAGACGCTGTAAGGTAGATTTAAAGAAAAAAAAAAAACTTGGGAGTTCCCTGGTGGTGTAGTGGCTAAGGCTTTGGTGCTGTCAATGCTGCAGCCTGGGTTTGATTCCCAGCCAGGGAACTATCCACATAAAAAAAATAAATAAATAAAAACCAAAAACAAAACAAAAAAAACCCCACTTCATTTTATAGATAAAGAAACTGAGATTCAGAGAGGCTCACTAACTAATTTAAGATCACATAGTAAAGATTTGAACCTAGAATATACTTAACTCTAAGTATATTCAAATCACTTGGGTCCTTTAAAAAAAAAAACCAAACAAACCAAAAACCTAGTCTGGGTCCTACCCTAGACCAAATTAAATCCCAATAGCTAAGGGTGGTGAGGGGCATTAGCATTTTTGAGGCATCCCAAGTAATTATAATGTGCAGCCAGGGTTGAGAACCATGGTTCTGCTCTGAGAGACAGCTTCTCTCCCACTTTTGTCCTAAAAGAAGGGAAGGGCCATTTTCTGAGCCAATGTGCATCCCACCACTATTTTCTACTCCTCACAGGGGTTCTTACCATCTCGGGATAACTATAAGCAAGCAGATGGAGTTGGGGGAGAGGTTATTGATGGTAGAGAAGTACAACTTCAACTGAGTTAATTTAACTCGTATTTCTCTTTTGATAAGATGTGTATGCAGTGCTGATAGATTGCCACACAATGTCAAAAAGTGTCAAGAAAGTTTGGTATGAGTTAAAAATGTGCTGGCAATATTTTTTGTTGACTATTCATACATCAGAATCAAACAGTACTGACTTGGTAAGAAGATGGGGCCTGGGTCTATTATTGGGGGGCGGGGGGTGAAATCCTATGATTTTCTGAGATTGGATTTATCAATTGCCATGTAATATATAACATTTTACACCATGATTCTTGAAGTACTGTGATTTAAATGCCTTTGGCATTCCTATCAATGATAAAGCCCCCACATATTACAGTCTTCTTTTATCCATGAAACCAGCCATGAACAATGATTGCTTAAAATATATCAAGGTCATAATGTTTTGAACACTGTTCCAAAGATTATGAAGGACATTTTAGTTATCCAAATAGAATAAAAGTTGAATGGATAAATAAATACATTCTTGGAACTGATGAAACATGTCATTTTGTACAATGGCTTCCCTGGACATTCATTGTAATATACATAAAGCCGGAGTATGTCCTTTCATGAGTTTTATCAATAGAGTTCTATTTTAATGGAGAATTAGAAACAGTGTAGAGACCATAATGCCCACCTTCCACTCTATCCCACCAGCTACCCACCCCGGAGTCCCTAGTGGTGCAGAAACTACCATCAGTATTCTGTCCAATTTACGTAACTCCTGCATGGTCACTGTTGGGTATATGGAGAGTGCCTGAAGTTGTCAAACCCACTGTCAATATTGCATGTTGGACAAAAAGTCGAACTGTGGCTATGACCCTTCTGTTACTGAACTCAAGGGTTTGCAGCTTGGGTGTTCCATTCAAGAACGAGATCTGGTTGTAGTTAGGTAGTGTTATTTGCTTGCATCAAGTAAAGGAGAGAGTGCTTGGCATTCCAAGCTCTGTCTCCCTGAAGGGAGGCTTAGCCAATGCTTATATACACTATTTAGTTAATTGCATGTTGATTTTTTTCTTTGCAATGGGTTATTACTGTTGGGGTTCCTGTTTATAGCTGGGTCTGTGAAATACTGTTTCACATTTTTATATTTAGCAAGAACAGTATTTAGTAAGAACTTGAGACACTTGTCCTACCTAACACTTCCTCACTTCTACACTTAACGTTAAGTTAAACACAGAAAACTAAGAACATCTTGATATTGCTGCCTGGTTACTGTGCTATAGACAAATGGCAGTGAATACATTTTTCTGGCTTGCTTTGGCATAACAGCTTTTCAGTTTTGACCAACTTATTGTGTAGTTACTTTTCTTTTTCTTGAAAATAATCTCTTTCATCTGACTATTTGATTTTTAAATGAAATACTCAGCCTATTTCGTGATGATCATCTTGCCAGATTAGATCAGTTTTTTAAAATGAATCTTCCCATCCTTCAACCCCCAAGCCAATTTTGTATATGGCTACTGACTCAGGAAATATTCAATCATGTTCTTTAAAACCCTGAAATAATTCCCTAATATAATTTACCTGTCATCAGATAATCTTCCACTTTTTCCACCTAAGATTCTTTTAAATCTTTTATTGTAGAAAATTGCAAGTAGAGAAAATAGTAAAACAAATCTACAACTTCAACAATGATCACCTCATCTCTAATTCTGTTTTATCTATACCTCACCCACTATTCTTCTTTTTGAAGTTAATCTCAGATTTCTTCTGTACATATTTCAGCATATATCACCAACAGATAAGGACTTTTAAATGGTGATAGCCCCAATACTATTATCATGCCCTAAAAATGAATAGTTCTTTAATATTATAAAACATCCAATCAATGTTCAAATTTCTTCATCTTCAGAGTTTCTTTTAAATTGGTTTGAATCAGAATTTAAGGTCCAGATATTACATTTACTTGGGTTAGCTTTTATATCTCATTCAGTTTACAGGCACCTCATCCTCTTTTTTTTCTCTGCAGTTTGTTAAAAAAATTGAGTTGTATTATACTTTTTCCTCCAGACTAAATTTTACTGAATTCCTATAGTGTCTTTTTATCTGGTTTTCTGTGCCCTGTAAACTGGTAGTTAGATCTAGAGGCTTCAGTTTTTTAGAACTACTTCAGAGCGTATGGTTAGTGCTTCCATCACCAAGGTCTGCAATGCATATCTGTACTGCCTTTTGTGATATAAACAGTCATTATTGATGATTGCTTAGCTTCATTACTTTGTTAGGTGTTTGTGCAATGATGGTACTCTAATGCTATCAATTTTATTCTTTCATTATCTAGGTTACTTCAAAGAGAAACTTTCTCTCATCAAATATTTGGTTGTCTTGTGGTACAGTGTGTACAGCAAAGGCATGCTGTGTTGATATTTCCCCCTTTTATTTACTTGTTTTCAGAATAATGAATTAGTTTCAAAGGTGAACAATGATTTCTTTATAATACCTTTATGGACATCTGGGTGTTGACATAGCTGGTGTGTTTCAATCCATTTCAGTTATTATTTCTCATTGCTGCTCAAGTTTTTACTATTTTGGCTAGTAGGAGGCACTTGAAGTTGGCTCCTGAGTCCTTTCAGCACAACCCTCATAGGTTTAATAGGCTGTGTGGATATTTGGGAGAGCAGTATTCTAGGCAGAAGAAGCAACAGGTGCAAAGACTCTGAGGCTGGAACAGAGGGAGCAAAAAGAGGAAAGCAGTAGGAAAACAAAGTCAGAAAGGTGAAGGGGAGCAGGCCAGTTGTTTGGAATGAGATGGGAGTCCTTTGAGGGTTTTTCAGCAGAGCAAAGGCATAATCTTTTGTTTTGTTTTAACTGAATCACTATGGGTTCTGGGTTAAGAATGGACTGAACAGGGTTAAGAACAGAATCTGGGAGAAGGGTATCACAGCAAACCAGGTGAGAGATGGTGTGGCTTGGACCAGTGTGGTAGCAACGCAAGTCATGAGAAGGGGTCAGGTTCTGGATACATTTTGTAGATGGAAACCAAAGAATTTGCTAAAGAACTGGACTTGGATTGTGAGAAAAAAGGATTCAAATCTGATTCCAAGGTTTATAATCTGAGACATAAATGAAATTATAAAACATCATGATAATCTGGCACCTATGAATACATTTGTTGAGAGTCGGGGGAGGAGTGGAGAGATGTCAGGCAAAGCTTCAGAGAGGACTAGATACTTAAGCTGAATCATGAAGGATATGTTGGAGGACCAGGTGAACAAGAAGGGAAAGAGCATTCTGAGCATAAATGCAGAGTCATGAAAGGACTATGGGTTTAGAATTCTAATTTGTTTTTGGGATGCAGGGCCTATGGCAGGAAGTGAGTCTAGAGAGGTAAAGACCTTACATATTCCAGGATAGGAATTTGAACTTTATTTTATGGATGATAAGGAGACTGGACTTTTTTAAGCCTTGGAATGACATTATCAGTTATGCATTTCAGAAAGATTACCTTCTGGGCAGCAGACTGAAAGAATGAAGGTATAGAAAAAAAATGAAACTTCAATCATTCTAAGAATTTATCAAAGATCACTTTATCATTAAAAGATGAGTATCTTCACCTCTTTCTAACAGGTCCTTTCATCTCTCTGAGTGCAGTTTTTATTTTCTACTTCCTATTACAAATAATAATATAAATAATAATGATAAATTTTTGTTCAGAAATAGGATTTATTTTTTAAGATAAATTGTCAGGCCTTTAAAAAGACACACAAAATCCCCATCTCATTTTGTAATTATTCCTGGATAAATGAGAAGTAATATAGACTTAGCTATAGTGTGAACACCAGACAATATGATTAAATTGTAGTACAGAGCATGTTACCATAAAAGCATAAAATGTCAAAAGGTTCACACCGTATGACTTGGGGGCTAAAAGTATGCTTCTACTACTGTATATTCGACTTTGATGAACTTCAAATTTTTATGAAGTGCTAGCTAGATTTTACCTCTTCCGGTTGAACCAGAAGTTGGATACTTTATTCTAGATAGCTTCTCTATGATGAAATTGAAAGAGATTGAGTCAATTGTCAAAGTACTTGTTAGACGAGGACGTGATGTCTAAGTATAACATGGTAGGAGTCTTTGAATTTTAATTTTGTTTGAAATAGAGAACCATAACCCCAGGGCCCAAAGTGGGGCTCTCCTTGACATGTTCAGGTGCTGGTCTGTATGTCTCTTCCACGTAACCCCTCCCTCACTCTGGATCCCGGGATCATGCCTTGCTCCTTCTAGCTTTGACAGTCTGTTCTCTGTTCTGGAGTTCACAGGATGTTCGGTGGACATGCTCTTTTTCAAATTTTTCTCCAAAATAATGATGTCAAGACAGTCATAAACCCATTATAAAAATAAATTTTTTTTAAAATATCCCATTATGGTACTTAAAAACAGCTTTGCTACAAAAGGACAAATATCAAACTGATATTCTTTATTAGAGATGAAGCCTGAAATGCTCTCTGGAGCAAGCATCCATTGGATTTCTCATTTACTGTAATTAGTTGTTATTACAAATGCAGAATTCTATAACTGTAAACCATTTAGTAAGTTAAAGAGTCTTATTGTATAGATCTAGATTTATTAAAGCATCAAACATTTGTTGAGCACATACTATGTGCCTGGCACTGTGCAAGGTAACAACAGAGATGTCTAAACTAAAAAATGAGCTTCTTCCCTTATTGAAGTGTGATTGATAATGAGGTTTTGGTCAACAAACCGTATATACAAAGACAGTCCCATAAGGTTACAATGGAGTTGAAAAATTCCTATCGTCTGGTGACCTCATAGCCTTGGAAATATCGTAGCACAATGCATTCATTACTGATGTGCTCGTGGTAATGCTGATGTAAACAAACCTACTGCACTGCCAATCACATAAAAGTGTAGCAAGTACAGTTATGTATAGTACATAATACTTGATAATGAAAATAAACAGCTATGTTACTGGTCTGTGTATTTACTATACATTTTATTTTTATTTTACAGTGTACTCTTCCTCCTTATATAAAACAAGGTTGCTATAAAATAGTATGCCATATTACGCCAGCAGCAGCCTCATACGTCTCGTGCTTACAGTGTCTTGGTTGCATCATTTTCTCTTGTGCTTGATTAATCTTGTGTTGTTTTGAACAGTAACATGCTGTACAGGTTTGTAGCCCAGGAGCAAGAGGCTATACCATATAGTCTACATGTGTAGTAGGCCCTACTATCTAGGTTTAAGTGCACTGAATGATATTTGCACAAGGATGAAACTGCCTAACAGCACATTTCTCAAAACATATCCTTGTCATTAAACAGTGCATGGCTATAATTAAGTGTATACTTTCTATAGCCGAAAACAATCTTTGATGGTCCCAAATTTACTGATTTACAGAATGGGCTTTAGACAAAAACTCTCATGCTGGAGAAGCAATGTAGAAAAAGCATGAACGAGGAATCAGGAAACCAGATCTCAGTCCTGCTTTGCTACTCTTCACTCATTCATTCATTCAACCATTCATCAGATATTTACGGAGAGCCGGCACTGCAGGAGCAACTGTGAGGTGCTGGGGAACATGGCAGCAAATGAGAACAGCTACCTGCTATCTGTCTGTCCCTGTGAATGTGAGTGTGTGGCTTAACTTTTCCACATCTCTAAACTTGGTTAGACTAAATGTCTGAGGTTTCTTTCAAACGTAAAATGTTAAGCCTTCCGACAGCCTCCTGAAGGGACTTTAGGACTTACCTTCCTCTCCTGGATTAGCTCTCGTCCTGGATTCAAAATAACTTCCCATACACAATTTTAGAACGTTTTTGTCAGCCTGCATTTGGGTCATCTGGCAAAGCCTAGCTGTGGCACTTGCTGCTCAGAAGCCTTCAGAGGCCGGAGGTCACAGTTGGGTGTACAACTGGCGAGAGCATAGCTGGGGAGCTACTCCCAGCGCGCAGCAGCCCCTGCGGTCCCTCGCGACTTCTCCGGCCACGAGTTAATCGCTTGGGTGATCCGTCCTTCTTCTGGTCTAATAAGCCTTGTAACGGGATTTGCTCACCAGGGGACCAGAAGCGATCAGCTTTATGGGGCAGGAAGCACTGTCCTGGCGTCTCATAGTTTTTCCAGTGGATACCAAGGTAACAAATTTCTTGTTATCTGGCTTCAAAATAGCATTGTTGCTTGCAGCCAGGGTACGTTTTGTTGTTTTTTTTTTCCAAGGGGGAAAATGGGTTTCTGTAACAAAGAGAGAGGAAGAGAGCGCGTGAGAGATATTTGAACCTGCGTCGTTTCAAGAATACCAAAGTTACAATCTCGGGAAGCCTTCTTGTAGCTTTAGGGAAATGAGCCGCGGGATTCCTCCGCCAATCTGCTGTTTCTTGTCAATGAAAAAGACGTAGGGCTTGAGGTTCCTTCCGAAACGGGGCCGGCTGCGCTGGCCCCGCCCACGAGCCCGCCGCTCTGTTATAGCTCTGTTCCTTGAGTACCTCTCTCACTGAAACGGACCACAGCAAGCAGAGGCTGAAAAAAAAAGAGCAAAGAGGAAGAAAACAAAAGCTGCCAATTATGGAAGATGTGAAGGGTAAGAGCAAAATTGATTTGATCCGAATCCTTAAGAACAAAACAGAACAAAACCAAAAAGAAAAGAAAAGGAAAAAAAAAAAAAAACCAACCCCAGAAGCCCAGACCAAAATCAAGTACAGTACTTGAAAAAGCAAGAGGCAAAAAGCCCAAATGAACTTTCCCACCCTCTCCTTCGGAGAGGAGGCAGAGGAAGAACTTTGGGAAACTTTTTAGAAGCAAAGCCCCTGCGGTGCTAGTCCTGAACGGCTGCTGAGGCAGCTGAAGGGGCTCATGAATATTCATTACTGTTTGTATTCAGATCTGGTCTTTTGAGGCAAAGGACTTCTTCCGTCCCCCTTGCAGTTAAGAGGCAGCTGCCTCATTTACAGTCCAGAGTCATCTTGCTCCGGGTCTGTACCTCAGCGTATTTGCTTGCAGATGCTGGGCTCCGTGTGTAGATTTGTTTTGTTTTCCAATTTCCTGCGTGCTTTCCTGTTGTGAAATTAGCAAAGGCTTCTCCGCAGGGAGTTAGACGG
This sequence comes from Lyroderma lyra, assembly GCA_004026885.1. Lineage (NCBI taxonomy): Eukaryota > Metazoa > Chordata > Mammalia > Chiroptera > Megadermatidae > Lyroderma > Lyroderma lyra. Next base: position 26,628 of record PVJL010001804.1, read on the forward strand.
AGAAGTTAATGTGGCAAGAGGCTGTCACAACAGGACCCCAGAGTACGTCTTGGAGAAGACAAAGTTTCTTAGGATGTGTGTGGGAGTGTGTATGTGTACGGTGGGGAGGGAGGGGAGAGAGTGGTAGAGGGTTAAGAACAGTTTTATCTTAAAAACGCAAGGCATATGTGACTGACTATATTTAGATTTTGTCGCAAAACTACAAGAGCAGCCTGGTTTGCACAGATGGTGTGCACTCTCTGTCTTTTACCTCTTTTGGGCATTTTCTGCCTGGACGGAGAGCCAGCGGCTTGCCAGCCGGTGGGAACCAAGAAGAATCTCTGCAGCCCTGTGGGCGTGTAGGGTTGCAAACCTTCTTCATTATCTCTAATTTCTAATAGCCCCACATGTTTTTATCACATAGAATATGGAGTAGCCAATAGATTTCTTAATAAGGATAATAATGATAACTGTTAATGTTTATGAAGCCTTGAACACTGTGCGGGGAGCTGGTCTCAGCATGTTACACGTGTTATTTATTTCTCACATCGGCTTATGGAATGAGAGCTACATTGCCATCCCCATGGTTTAGATGATGGAGGTGAGGTAGTGGGATCCACAGTATGGGGTGAATTTGCGTGCAGGCGATTGGACACAGCTTCTGTGGGCCTATTTCCCTACACTGTTGCTCCACTCCCAAGGCTCTTACTACTGCCCTGACGCTGCCGATTCTGGGTTTGCAAACCCTTGAAGCTACTGGGGAAATGATACTGATGACATCTCAAGTCTGGGAAGGAAGTTGTGCTTTGTTATCTAGTTCACATACTTTTTTCTCATTTGCTGCTCACGGCCCTTCTCTGTGGTAGAGCCCAGGTACTGTCGTTGTTGTACTTACAGGACAGAATAAGGCATGAGGGGTTAGGTGACAAGAATCACAAAGCTAGACTAGACCAGAAATCCCCAGCTCTGGCTTCCCTTGTAACATGCAGAGCAAGCCCAGTCATCTCTGAACTCCTGTCCCCAGACCTCAGCCACTTTCGGTTCCCCAAAAGACTTCGCTTCTACTCCCACCTCTCAGACTGTTTGCAAATAGCTTAACTCTGCCTTGAAGACCTATCTGGCTCTCTCCTTCCCCTTTAGTCTGGAGCCAATCTGCCTGGGTTTGAATCCCAGCGCCACCATTTACTATATGCCTCACTTTCCTCATCTGTAAAATGAAGAGAATAGTAATATCTACCTCATGGGGGTTATTGTAAGAACTAAATGAGGGATTCATGCAAGGTTCTCAGAATAGGGCCCCATGCACATAGTATATGCTCAATAAATGCTAGCTGTTGCAATCACTCTTTCAAGCCTCATTTTGGTTGTTAGTTTTCCCCCTTTAAGCCTTCTCTAACCCTTCGAGCCTCAGGTTAGGCTGTCGGATGTTTCTACAACAGCTCACCACTTAATGCCTAAGGTGGGTATCATACTTGTCCACATTCCTCCCCTCTGCATTGTCTTTCTTCCTCCGATGATCATTCATTATTCACCTTTAATCTGCAATATCTAGAGCAATGGTTAGGATATAATGGAAACTCAATAAATATTTTGTAAGATAAGTATGATTTTAGTTGATGTTCACCCAAGAGTCAGGGAGCTGGTTTAAAAGGGGAACTTTAGTTTGCTATAGAGCTGGAACATAACAAGTCTTTTGTGCCACCTATAAAGACACCCCTCTCTAAGTGAGTCCACTGCAAAACAAAATACATCCCTCATAGTTAGGTGATATTCAGGGCTGATGTGACCCCATGCCAGGGCACCCAGTTTGGCCAGTCTAGCTGTGGCTGAACTTTAGCCCCCCATTCTTCCCCTTCCAGCTAGGGGACAGCTGGAGATTTTAGATGCCTCATAGCATAACCTGACCAGAACATCTGGTATCAGAAGTAGTGTCTCCTCCGTCCCATTTTATGGCATAGTCTAAGGCAGTGTCCTCTGGGAAGAGAAGACAAACAAACACTACAGAGGAAAGTCCTGAATAAAATCATAAAGTACATTAAATGGACATCTAGCGCCCTGCCTTTCCTTTTCCTGGCATACCTTCAGACCAATTCGACAAATATTATTGTGCGTCTACCATTTGTAAGTCCCTGTGCCAGATGTGTGGGATATAACAGTTTGCTCACGGTCTAGTGGAGAAGACAGATATATACAACCAACTCTAATTGAAGCCAGACTTGGGAGTGCTGGTACTAACAGCTAACACTGAGTATTTATGACATGCTAGGCACTGTAATTTTTAAATGCATTGTCTCGTGTCCTCTTCCCAATAAATCTGTGATACAGGTTTTTGCATCTTACAGCTATGCAGGGAAGTTACATGGGTAAGGTCACACAGCTAATTATAGGCAGGGGGTATTTAAACCCATCCAGTTAGGCTGCAAAGCCTGGGTTCCTGATGCATAAGTTCTTTTCCCTCCCTGAGAGTCATAATAGAAGTCTAAAGAAAATGCCAAGAGAAACAGAATGGGGAGTGATGATTTCTAGGAAAATTTCTCAAAGAATGGGACACTTCAGTTGGACCTAGAACGATGAGTACAGTCTGGTGCCCACCACAAACCCTTCCGGTGCCAGCAGTGCTCACAGACCCTTTCGCTCTCTTTTACCAAAACCATAGCCTAGATTTAAGAGTTAAAAGGAGACTGTTTCCAACCGCTGAGCCGGGAACCGTTACATGTCCATCCTAGAGATGTGAAGGCAGAAGTCCAAAGTTTAGCCCTGACAATGAGTTTGGGATTTCCAGTCATGTAATCACATAAACCTTTACAAAGTAATTAGCCGCCTAGTAAATGATTTCTTTAATCAGATTGTCTTGCATGGTCATTAGGCACATGTGGTAAATAGTTTTCACAAAAGCCGGTTGGTGATTGGCCTGCTGTTACTTGGCTAAACTTGCATTTTAAGAATATTTTCTTCCTTGTGGTGTCCTTTTGGTTACTTCTGCACTCTCTTTAACCAGTGATTGTGCCCATGGCATTAGCATGTCGTCCCACCTGCCACTGAGCTGGGTGGTGCTAGGCTCAGCCGTGCTGCGTGAACATGAGATCCGGGACAAATCACGTAGGGTCTGTTCTTCATGGGGTCTGTTCCCTGAAACGGTTTGGAGTGAGGCCATAATCGAGGGCAGCCCCTGTGGTGAAGAACTGTCAAATCCTGATGGTCTGAGAAGAGTGCACAGGAGCAGAGGCACTGGCTTTTGTCTTGGTGAATGTGTGCACGTGTTCTGAGGCCGTGTTTCTCAGACTTGAACATGCATGTACATCATTGAGGATCTTGTTAAAATGCAGATTCTGACTCAACAGCTCTGAGGTGAGGCCTGAGATTCTGCATTTCTAACAGACTCTCAAGTGATGTTAATGCTGCCCCTCCATAGGCCATACTTTGACTAGCCATGTTATAGGGTCATTGCAATGCCTTAGTCTCAGGGCTTATTTTGGTACCAAATGACCAGACCCTCCCCCAGTACAACTTCCTGCTTCTCCCAAGCCACCACTTTGATTCACTGATCAGCTATGTCATTATAGGATAATGGGAAGCCTAATTCATTCATTCAGTCATTGATTCAGTCAGTGTCAGTCAATATATGTCCAGAACAGGACGTCAAGGCCCCAAATTTGCTGAAACAAATTTAAATCTTTTTTTTTTTTTTTTTTTTTTTTTTTGTTGTTGTTGTTGGTATGTGGGTAGTTCCCTGGCTGGGAATCGAACCCAGGCCACAGCGTTGACAGCACCAGCGCCGAAACCTTAAGCCACTACACCACCAGGGAACTCCCACAAATCTAAATTTTTATCGCACACCAACTTGTTACACAGAAAGGCTATGTAGTGGTTTTCTCAAACATCTCCCACCTTTCTCCATGGTTCCAAGGTTCCCTAAGTTGCTTTCATTCCCTGCCTCCACCCTGAGAAGCACTGGAGCAGAACATTTGGCTGCCTCCAGAACCCTTTGCTGGGTGTTTGGAGTGTTGGGGAACTGGGGGTGGAAGGGACTCAGGGCTCTGAGACGGGCAGCAGATGCCTGGGTGTTGTCTCCATGCTGCACAAGTAAGGTGGGACTCATTCTGGGAGCAAAGAAGGGAAGTGGGTTTCTTTAGGTTTGGAAAATTGAGGGAATTATGAGGAAAAAAGAAGTTGTTGGAGAAAAGAAGGCAGGGGAGAGTTTACCTAACATGATTTCCATCGTGCAGTTTTTGTGCCAGAATATCAAAATGACTTTAGAGACGCAGGCACAATGGCAGTACACACCCTGCATAGAGGTGTTTCCTTTGATTCAAAGGAAGAATGTGAACAACTCCTTTATGTCCACGGGGGTGTAAGCAATATGGCACATGTCCATTGAAGAAAACACGAAAATACAGACTAGGGAGAGAAGAAAAACAATCATTTGTGACAATACTTTGGTGTATTTCCTAGCAATTCCTTTTACTACGTCTGGGTTGTTTCTTTCCTTTAACATTTACTTGACTAGGACCATGAAAAATTTTGAGAGGCCATTGTGATCAATCAGGCTGTATGCATGTACAACTGTAAAGCCTGGCGTTTCGTGCAGCAGTGAAGACAGGTATTAGTCACATAATTTATCTAACAATTCCCTATTATTGAACATTTAGGTTGTTTCCATTTCCAATAAACATCTTTGTGAGTGAAGTTTTTCCATATGTTGTGTTGTATGTTGAAGACAGAGTCTCAGAAGTAAAATTACTGGGTTAAACTTGTACTCGTTTTTTTTAAAGTTCTTGATTGCTATTGCCAAGTTGCTTTTCCTAAGGGTGGACCCTTCGTGCTCTCACTAGTAGTGCCTGTTTTGCTGCATTTCTGACAGTTTTGATGTTTTTGTTTTTAAAATAATCTTATCTACTATGTTGTTTTAGCTCGTATTTCATTCAGTACCACAAAATTAGACATTTTTCACATAATGTGCTTCTCTTTGTTATATAGTGTCTGCCTATATCCTTTGCCTTTTTATTACTTATTTGGATTTTATGTTTTAAATTAATTTATGTGAGCTCTTCATAAAATAGAGATATTCAAGTTTTTTCTGCCACACTTGCAATTGTTTTTGAATCTTCTCTTAGTGTTTTTATACAGAGACTTAGAGCTATATGAACACATCCATTTTTTTATCTGTGGTGGCATAGTTCTCAAAGTAGTTTGATACTGCATTTTTACTGTCTCTTTAACTCAGGATAATAATTTTTTTTAAGTTCCGAGTGATTGGCATTTTTGTTTAAACCATTAATTTTAATTAATTTTTTATTTTATCTCTAATAGAAAATATGGCTTTATAATTTCTGAGATGTCTTTGTACCTAAGCTTGTAGTGAGTTTTATAAATCTATGAACATTTATAAATAAATTATATTCTGTTTTTAAGGTATAAAAATAAATATTTGTAAATCTATCCAGTCATTTCAATTTATTATATAGGTAATCCCTCCCCCACCATAATTATCTATGTAAAATTATAGTGTATATGCATTTACTTTTGTATATCTTTATTGATGCCCATGAGGATTTCAGTTCCAGGAAAAAAAAATAAGATGTCAACCATTTTTATTATGGCTTATTAGAAAAGTGGAGTGGTGAGGGATAGTTGGGATACAAAAGGAAGATAAAGTAGATTCCGAGAAGAAGTCTTGGGCAATAAAGTCTTGGGAGAGATAAAAGAAGCTGAGATAAAGTTCTCAGATTGCATCTTAGGCAGTGGACCCTTGTATGGCTACACAACTTCAGGAAATACAGAGTGGTGTGAGTGAAAATTACTGAGCCTTTCCCTCTCAGATACCATGGAATATTCCAGGAGAGCCAGGAGAAGGGGGGTCCAAATGGCAGGATTTAGGAGGCCTTGGTCAAAATCTCTGAACCATAACATTGGAACAGTACTGCTCAGTGGATAAAGACCGAGACATATGCACAAAAAGACATCTGAAGTGATGTGTCATCAGAAAAATAATATCGTAGGCATCGCACTGAAAAGGTTAAGTAGGGAGGCCCCCCAAATTCCAGTGAACAAGCATTAGTAAATAGAAATTAATAGTGCAGTACTCATATTCTCTAATTTAAGCTGTGTAAAATGTTGTTCATACCATCTTTTGATTAATGTCTTTTTTTATTGCTTTATTTTGATGAGCTTAGAAATAATTATAAGGACTTTTTCATAGATTTGCTTTCTTTTTCTTCTTTTTTGTCGATATAGTAACTATAGTAGGCTGCAAAGATTATAGCTATTAATCTCTAGGATTTATGAATGTTACCTTATATGAAAAAACGTCTTTTGGGTATGATTAAATTAATGGTCTTGAACTGGGGAGATTATCCAAGTGGGCCCTAAATGCAATCACAAATGTCCCTTTAAGAGAGAGCAAAAGGGAGATGACATAGAAGAAAGCAATGGAACCACTGAAGCATGATGCTGTGCTGCTGGCTTTGAATATGGAGGAGGGGGTCACAGCCTCAGAATGCATGGAATGCAGTCTAGAAGATGGAAAAGGAAGAGTGGTCTTGCAGACACCTTGATTTTGGTCCAGTGAAACCAATTTCAGACTTTGGACCTCTAGAGTGTAAGAGAGTAAAGGTGTGTTTCTTTTTTCTTTTTTTTTTTTTTTTTTTGTGGTGGTTCCCTGGCTGGGAGTCGAACACCAGGCCGCGGTGTTGAGAGCGCCGAAGCCTTAGCCACTACACTACCAGGGAACCCCAAGGCGTGTTGTTTTAAGCCACTGGGTTTGTGGTAATTTGTTATGGCAGCCATAGAAAACTAATACAGTAAGTTTTTAATAAATGGAAGTAATGGTGGCTTTAGTTAATTAACCTACAGGTTTATGGTATGTATTGGGCCACACACTGTTCTAATCACCTTCCAGATATTAACTCAGTTCTCAAACAACTATTCGAGTTGGTACTGTTTACTGTCCCTATCTCACAAGTGAGAAACTGGTGAATAGTTAAGTGATTTACCAAAAGTCTCTCAGCAATTGTTGAAGTTGGGATTCAAACTCATAGTTGTTAATCTTATTATTTCGAGATACAATTCATGTAACATATAACTCACACACTTCAAGTTCACAATTCAGTGTTTTTTTAGCATATTCATAGAATTGTGCAATCATCACCACAATCAATTTTAGAACATTTTAACACCCCAAAAAGAAACGCTGTACCCATTAGCAGTCACTTTCATTCCTCCCCTACCAACCCTTTCTCCTCTACCCTCCCTAGGCAAACACCAATCTACTTTCTGTCTGTCGTTTTGCCTACTTTGGACATTTCATATTCCATATTCCATTGTATAAATATACCACATTTTATTTGTCCATTCATCAGTCGATGAATATTTGGGGTGTTTCCACTTTGGGGCATTATGAATAATGTTGCTATGAATATTCATGTACAAGTTTTTATATGGACCTATGTTCTTAATTTATTTTGAATATATACATAGAAGTGGAATTGCTGGGTCATATGTTTATGTTTAACTATTCGAAGAACTGCCAGACTGTTTTCCAAAGTAGCTGCTTCATTTTACATTCCCAACGGCAGTGTATGATGGTTCTAATTTCTCACCATCCTCACCTATACTTATTATCTATCTTTGATTATAGCTATCCTAATGAGTGTCAAGTGGTATGTTATGGCTTTGATTTGCATTTACTTGATGGCTAATGATTTTGAACATCTATCTATTCATGTGCTTAATGAGCATTTGTATATCTTCTTTGGAGAAATGTTTATTCAGATCCTTTGCCCATTTTAATTGGTTTGTTTTTAAAATTATTGAGTTGTAGGAGTTATATATTCTAGATACAAGTCCCTTATGATATATATATATGATTTGCAAAAATTCCTCCCAATATGTGGGTTGTATTTTTACTTTTTCAGTGGTTGTGTTTGCAGCACAAATGTTTTTAATTTTGACAATGTCCAATTTATCTATATTTTGCTTGGTTGCTGGTGTCCTACCTGAGAAACTATTACCTAATCCAAAGTCATGAAGATCTGCACTGATGTTTTCTTCAAAGAGTTTTGTAGTTTTAGCCATCACATTTAGGTCTTTAATCCATTTTGAGTAATTTTTGTGTATGATATGAGATAGGGGCTCAACTTCATGTGAATATCCAGTTGACTCAGTACCTTTCGTCAAAAAGACTATTCTTCCCCATGAATTTTCTTGGCATCCTTGTTGAAATCGATTGATTGTAAGTGTGAGGGCTTATTTCTGGCCTCTCAGTTCTATTCCATGATTTGTATGTCTATCCTTGTGTCAGTTCCACACTGTCTTCATTACCATAGCTTTGTAGTAAGTTTTGAAATCAGGAAGTATGAGTCTTCCAATTTTGTTTTCTTTTTTTCGAGATAGTTTTGGTTATTATAGGTCTCTTGAATTTCCATATGAATTTTAGGATCAGCTTGTCAATTTCTACAAAAAAGCCAGCTGGGATTTTTACTTTATTTTCTATGTATCCTTTGTAAAATGTTGGCTGTTCAAATCCAATTTCAGTTTCTGTTTTTATGGAGTCTATATAGCAAAAAGCATGATATGAGAAAACATTAAACACCAGAGAGAATAAAACAAGGATGGCAATTGAAATAAATGTAAACTAAATTCTTCTCTCTCTCTCCCCCTGCTTCTTTTCCCTTCCCTCCCCTCCCTTCCTCCCTCCTTTCCTTTCTCCCTTCCTTCCTTCCTTTTTTCCTTTCCTTCATTTATTTTTCTTTGTATTCTGAGAATATTTTCTTAAAATTGTGCTCTACATTACTGATCCAGTTTTTATTATCTCCAATATAAACTCTCATTCAGTTACAATGTTTTGGTTTCCATGAAATCTTTTTTTAAATCTTAGTTTGCTCTCTTTCCACAGCAACATCCTCTTGTATCTAACTACAAAATAAACAAAGATTTCCTTCTCATCCCTACATCATATCTATTTTGGAGACAAACTTTTCCTCTATTGTTCCTTCTGCTTTATTGAAAAAATTTTTTTATTTTGAGGCTTCATCCTTGAAAGAAAACAGATTCCTTTTGGATGTGTATGCAAGTGAATATATGTGTTATTCACCTTATTCTAAAAAGATTTAAGGAAGCAGGGGAGATACATTCCAGGTCAATGGCAGAGATGGCTGGAATGCAGGATTCACCCTTGGCTCCCTCAGATTCTGTTTGGGAGATGAAAGAATACAATCAGCAAATGCTAGATTACCTTTGTACGTGAGAAGACAATCCCCCAGCAAAAAAAAAAAAAAAAAAAAAAAGGTCATGCAGATCCAGGGAAGAAGGCAAAAGTTGCCATATGAGGATAGACAGGCTTGAGCTATCAGAATTCTGTCAATGTTGCTGTCTAGAGGGATAAAGACATTTAGAAGGACCCTTCTCTGGGCCCATTTTCTCACTTTTGCCCCTGCCCCACTGAGGGCAAATCTCTGTTGAACTGGGGAGTGAGCTCTTGTTCTATTTCAGGCCTTGCCTAAGTAACGCCTTCTGTTGGAGATTAGTTGTAATGTCTCTTTAAGCTCATGGTAGACACAGGGCTTCCAGTTCACAGAAGCAACATACAAACAAACAAAGCAAAGAAAGGCAAAACAACAAACCCAGGGCTTCCCAGAGTTCCCATCACACTTTGCTGTCTTCCCCCTTAGTGTGGTTTTGTTGTTCCCAACTTATAGGATGTTGGGAGGCTTATTTGGCCTTGGTCGTGCTACCTTGTCTCCAAAGAGGTGATACTGGCCATTAGTGCCATTTCTTAATTCTAATGCACTGACATTCAATTTGGGGGAAAAACATTTCTTTTAGGGTACAGATACAGATTTTCATAAGAATGTCTGAGAGGGTGACAAAGTATTTTCACTTATGCTATCACCATGTTCAGTGGTCATAAGAGTTGGCTTTGTGACATCACTCTGGCAGCAGTCTAGGGAATGAACCAAAACAATTGGTGGGCAATGGAAGGGCACCTGCAATAATAGTCCAGTAGGTGACAGATGACGGGGTCCTGCACCTAAAGCATTTAAGGGGGCGGTGGCAGGGGGATGGATGGGAGGAGCTGGATTCTGAACAATGGGACCTCAGGAAACACCAATATTAAAAAAGGGGTGGGAAGAGGAAGGATTTTACAAAAAGAGATTTGGAAAAAAATGCCTAGAAAGGTAGGAGAAAGCTGAGGAGAGAGTCTGATCCTCATAGCCAAGGGAGAGGGTATTTTGAGACTGAAATTTCAAGAAGTGCCAAAGTTGCAGAATAGGCTAAATAAATAAATGAGACTAGGCAACGTTTTTCTCCTCTTCTAGCGTATGAGCTTAGACAATGAATTTCACGAACTCATCCTAGAAAAAGTGCTCCATACCTCATTGCTGAGTATCACTACAGTCACCTTTGAAGTACTCCCCTTGGGAAGCTATGCACCAATGCCAGTGCCTAGTCCACACTTTAAAGCAATGTTGGAACTCTTTTTCTGGAATCAGAGCTGTTGTCATACCCAACCTTGCCAAGGTCAGGACACCTTACCGAGTTGTTTGTACAGTGCTGCCAATGTTAAACACATGGTGATAAGTTTGCGAACTTAATTGTCAGATTTGGGGGATGATGACAGCTCTGATGGCCATTGCAAAAAACGGGTGGATTAGGCACTGGCATCAGTGCAGGGTTCCTAAGGGGAGTACTGCAAAGGTAACTGTAGTGGTGTGCAGCAATGCAGCATGTAGCACTGTTTTTAGGATGAGTTTGCAAAATTTATTATCCAACCTTGCACCTCTTCCTGTCCTCTACCCCTGCCCCACAGTGTAATTAATGTATTTGGGAATTGGGAGGCATTTTATAATGTCTCCTACCCACAGCCTCTTTATCCCTCACAGCAAAAAGCTGAAAAACTCTAATGGTACATTTTATTTTTTTTTTTTTTTAATTCATTTTTATTGTTAGACTTATTGGGGTGACATCTGTTAGCAAGGATTACATAGGTTTCAGGCATACAATTCCACAGTGCATTGTCAACTTGATGCATAATAAGTTCACCACCTAATGTGACCCCTCTTTCCATCCCCTTATATTTAGCTTCCCCCTAATGGTACATTTTATAGTGGCAGAAATATGGTGATTGGGTTTGGAAATTTGGAGCTTATAATGTCCTTGGTGAAAATAAATTTAGTAGAATATTTAACAAATTAAGAAGTCAAAGAGCAGAAGTTAAGAAAAGAGGAATATTGAGTTTAGGTAACTCAAGAAGTGAGTTGGTGGAGGGAAGGAGAGAGCTGACTTGAAGGATGAGTTGGATCAAGGGAAGAATATTGAGGTTAAAGTGAAGATGCTAATATTTGACGGATAAGAGCGAGCAGAAGGGAGATGGACTCATTCATTCAACAAATACTTGTTGAACAAAGAATATGTGTCAAGCACTGCTCTTGGCACTGAGGATACAGGAGAAAACAAAACAAAATCCTTAACCTCATGGGGCTTGTGTTCTGGTGGAGGGGTAGGGGGAAACAGACAATAAGCAATAAATAAATAAATAAATAATTTAAAAAATGCATGGTACATTATGTGATGTTAAGTACTAAGGAGAAAATTAAAGCAGGGAAGGGAGATAAAAACTGTTGGGAGATTACAATTTTAGATAGGATGGTAAGCTAGAAGGTGATTTTAAAGAAAGACCTTAAAGAAGTAAAGAAGTCATTCATGAGGCTATCTTGGAAGAACATTCCAGGCAGAGGGGCCAGCAAATACAAAGTCCTGAGGAGAAATTAGGTGTTTAAGGAACAGCAAAGAAACCAGTGTGGCTGGGTTGGAGAAAGCAAGGAGGTGAGAGTTGAGAAGTGGGTTTGGTCTAAATAGATCTTCTAGGGCAGTGGGTCACAACCCCTTTGGGGGTTGAATGACCTTTTCACAGGGGTTGCCTAGACCATTGGAAAACACATATCAGATATTTACATTACGATTCATAACAGTAGCAAAATTACAGTTATGAAGTAGCAACGAAAATAATTTTATGGGGGTCACCACAACATGAGGAACTGTATTAAAGGGTCGCGGCATTAGGAAGGTTGAGAACCACTGTTCTAGGGCCTTGCAGGCCATTGTTTAGCCTTTGGCTTTTACTTATAGTGAAACAGGAAACCAATGTGGGTTTTGAGCAGAGGAGTGACTTGATAATCCAATTCACTTCCTTTAGTAGGATCACTCTGGCCACATGTAAAGAATAGAGTGAAAGGAGACAAGGGCAGAAGGAGAGAGACTGGCTGGGAGATGACTGCAATAATACACGTGAGAGATGATTGTGTCCAGTTCTAGGTGGTAGCAGAAGAAGTGATGAGATGTGATTGGATTTTGGATCTATTCTGAAGATAGAGCCAATAGTATTTTCTGATTGAATCTGGATGGGAAACAAGAGAAAGGAAACAGACTCCAAGGTTTTGAGCCTTACAAGAAACTGGTAGGATGGACATGCCTTGAACTGAGACAGAAAGACAGTAGGAGCAATAGGTTTGAGTGAGAAGATTAGGATCTCAGTTTTTAAGTTTGAGATGCCTATTTGGTAAGAAATACCCATTTGATGTGGAGATTTTGAACTAAGCAGGTGGCTATACAAGGCTAGACTTCGGGAGAGAAGACCAGGCTAGAGATAACAAAATTGGGTCATCAGGTGATCTTTGAAATGAGTGAGACTGGATTTAAATGCAGTAAGACTGGATGAGATCACCAAGGGAATGAGTATAGATAGAAAAGAAGTTTCAAGGACTGAGCCTTGGGATGCTCCAACTTTAAAGGCTGGGGACAAGAGGAGAAACCACTCAAGAAAATTGAGAAAGAAAGGTGGGCGGGGTAGGGAGAGAGTTAGTTAGTTTTGGGGTGTGGGGAAGGGGAATATAGTCCAAATCCCAGGCCCCTAAAACTAGGAGAGTATTGTATCCTGGGAGCCAATTAAAGAGTGTTTCAAAACAAGGAAATGGTCAGCTGGATCTAATGCTGTGCATGGGTCAAGTCAGGTAAAACTGGAAACTGACCATTGCATTTAGCACAGTGGATAATGATGGTGATCTTGATAAGAGCACTTTTGGAGTGCTTGGAGCAAAATTCTCACTGGAGTTTATCCTATTGTGTCTCCTTTTCTTGCTTTCCTACCCCCCTCTTCTGCCCCTGAACTAAGAAGAAATCAGGGACATCTAAAGAAATGACTGAATGCGAAGGAGGCATGGTTTTTCAGAGGAAACTCAGAGTTCTAGTACCAGAAGGGGAAATGAACTCTTGGCAGACAACACAGCAAATGTTCACTTCAGCTAGAAATAGCCTATTTCTGTCCTGTGTATTCTATTTACAGTCTCTACCATCAGCTGTCTGTAAAGTGTTTTAGGAATGGAAATTTTTATGAAAAGGTGTAATAAACCCCTGGTGTCAACAGACCATCCAGACTACAAACACTTTCTGTGAAAGAAAACCCAGGGTCCCTACAGGGCCAGGAAACATGTGGTCTTTTACTCACTCCAGAATTCAGACTGTGAAGACAGCCTGAACCCCAGGCCTCTATCTTCTGTTGCATTCCCCAGACTTGCCTTATGATTTCAGAGGGTATATCTGTTTGCAAAACACAATGATTTGGAGGATTTGCACTTTAAGGGAGAACTAGGGTAGGTAGGAGTAGGAAATCACAATTTAAATATAGTCTAGGTATCTCTGCAAATATTTGACATTTCAAAAAGACTCAGTGAATGTTAGTGCTTTATCTCTTCGTTGAAATAAAATGAATTAGGGAGCATTTGAAATCTTGCTCCCTGGCACGTGTTGTCAGTTTGGCTCAAATAAACTCTTACCACAATCAAAAAAATTAATTACATTTGGTATCTTTTTAAAATTACACAAATAATACAAGTTTATTAAGGAAAATTTGGAGCATATAAAGAGCAAATAAAATAAGTATGTTCTCTGTAGATTAACCACTCATAACTCTTTGTCAGGTACCTTTGTCAGGTACCTTAATCTCCTACTTTTTATCGTTTATTATTATTTATTTCCTAAAAATTTGGGGCCATGTTATGAATACTGATTGCAATCTTCTGTTTTACTTTATAATTTGTCATGACAATTGATACTATACTTGATCTTAGCCAAAAGGCCGAGAAGCGATTGTCATGACAAATGAATGGCTTTTTTTTTTTAATTTTTATTTATTTATTTATTTATTTTTCTTTTTTGCATTTTGGTATGTGGGTAGCTCCCCGACTGGGAATCGAACCCAGGCCGCAGTGCTGACAGCGCCAGCGCCAAAGCCTTAAGCCACTACACCATCAGGGAACTCCTGAATGGCTTTTATTGTATAATTTTTAGTGCTTGCATGTAGCATTCCATCATTTGAACATATACCATATATTTATTTAACCATTTCTTTTTGTGGAACATACAGGAAACTTCCAAATATTTCACTATTACAAATACCTGCTTGTGCATCAATCTCAGTGCATGTCTTTGAAGATTTCTTTAGAATAAATTTCTAAAAGGAGAATTTCCAAATTGCTCTTCAAATTACAGCAGTTTATGAGTGAGAGAAACACTGAAGTCTTGCATTGGGAAGCAGTGTTTCCAAGTTGCACAGCTGATGGGTGGCTGAATGAGTTTTGGAGCACAACTCTTCCACCTTTTAAAAGACCCCTTTCCTTGATACCAGGCTTCCTGTTACATTTAAACCTCATGTTACTGATGTCCTGTAGGACTCCTTGGACCTCGATGACATTATTTTTTTCCTGCAACCTCTGTGGCTCCCACTCATGCCAAGCTAGTTCTCTCATTTATCTGTGGTCATGACCTCTGAACAATTAAAGATACCTTTCTTTCATGAGAGAAGATGGTGTTCTTCAGATACCTTTCCCCTTTAGGGCTATGAATGTTTCACCATAAGTTAACAGCCATCACCCATTGGACATTCCCTCATATACCTGAAGCATTCCTGAAGTTTCTCTGACTTTGTAACCTTACTGGTTATACATTTTGTCTCCAAAATCCTACTTCACAGTAGTACTTCTCTATAGGAAGACCATCTTTCAGTGGACTTCAGTGATTGAGTCCCCATTATACCCCAGTTGGGGTTCACTTTGACTCACCTGACCCATCTAACCAGGCTAACAGTGTGGAAGACAAAAAAACTTCTTCCTTTACGCTTCTAGTTTCTTTCTGCTGGTCTTATAATTAAATAGACATGAGAGATTAATGAGAGAGAATAACCAAATTTAATTACATACATACATATGGGAACACCACATGCATGAGAAAGTCTGAGACCCCACGTGCACAAGCGGTTCAGAAACAGTTAAAATGACTATATGTCATTCAGGGGTGAAGATTAGATAAAGCACGTCAGGGCTTCAGAGGGAAGGAAGGTCATTCTTAGGATAATAAGAAGAGCTGATATTCGGTAATTATATGTTTGCTTTGCCCTATTATAAGGTCACAAAAAGTTAACTCTGATAATAACCTTTATTATGGGTGAGGCCCTAATTTAAATTCTTTAAGGGAAAGGTAAAAGTTTCTTATGAGCCTGCAGGGTCTCAGTTGCCTTCAGCTCAAAATAATTCACATGCCAAAATGGTGCATCTTAACGAGGCCTGTTCTGAACCCCTTCAGCAGAAGCACAGCAAGGCCTACACATGAGAGCAGGTTGTACTGGTGGCTCTTCTACCACTGAGAAACTTTTAAAAGACAATGATTATTTGGCCAATCCTTAACCTATAATACCTCTCCCAATTTTGCAAATATATTTCTTAGGTTGAACCGTTTTAAATGGATAGTTTTGTAGGTCAAAAACTGTCAAGTATTGGCGTATCTTACAATTCATCCTAATATGTAAAAGATCCTACATGTCAAGAATATGCTATTGAAAATAGCCTCGTTCATCCCCAAGATAGATTGTGCAAGGCCTGCCATGACTCCTAAGCACCCAACCAGGGCTGTATGTCTCACATAGCAAATAGCAAACTTTTTTTGTGTGTTTTTTACTTTAAAATGTCCATTGTTGTTGAAAATATGGGGGAAATTCATATTCCCAAATTGTTGGCCAGAGTACAATGGGTGCATTTTTCTAGAAGGATATTTGGCTTATTTTAAGCCTTAAAAATGTCCACACTCTAACTTGGCACATCTACTATGAGAACTTACCCTGGGTATGTGTATAGATGAACCCACAAGGATATTTATTAGAGCATTGTTTGAAATAGTGAAATGGAAATAACGTAATGTATATCCATACGTGAAACAATAAAGAAATGATATTGTAAAAATATTTCCAAGGAAAACAGAAATTATATTGCTAAAAAAAAACAAGTTATAAAGTTGAACAATCAAGACCCATTTTGTTAAACAATTTAATAAATGTGGATACTAAATATGCACAGGAAGAAGACTGGCAAGATATATAGTGAAATATCTTTAAAAACATTTTTTTTTTATTTTTCAATTACAGTTGACATATGATTAATTTCAGGTATATAACATAGTGATTGCACATGTATATAACTTATGAAGTGATTACCCCAATAAATCTAGTAGCCATCTGACACCATATATTAATTATTATAACATTACCTACTATATTCCTTATGCCATGCTTTTACATCCCCTTGACTATTTTCTAACTACCAATTTGTATTTCTTAATTCCTTCTCCTTCTTTACTCATCTCCCAACCCCCCTTCCAGAGGCAACCATTAAAATATTCTTTGTATTTCTTGAGTTTGTGTCTGTTTTTTTTGTTTATTTTGTTTTTTATATTCCATATATAAATGAAATCATATGGTATTTGTCTTTGTCTGACATTTCAATTAGCATAATACCCTCTAGGTCCATCCATGTTGTTGCAGTTGACAAGATTTCATTCTTTTTTATGACTGAGTAATATTCCATTGTATTAATATTTATGTACCACTTCTTCTTTATCATTCATCTATTAATGGACACCAAAGTTGCCTCCATATTTTAGCTATTGTAAATAATGCTGCAATGAATATATGGATGCATATGTCTTTTCAAATTAGTGTTTTGGGTTTCTTTGGATAACTATCCAGTAGTGGAATTACTGGGTTCTTCTTTGCCTCTTGTACTAGACTTTGTTTTAATGTTTATTTTGTCTGGTATAAGTATTGCTACCCCAGATTTTTTTGTTGTTTCCATTTTCATGAAATATCTTTTTCCATCACTTTATTTTCAGTCTGTCTACGTCTTTCAATCTGAAATGAGTATCCTGTAGGCAGCATAAGTATGGGTCTTGTTTTCTTATCTATTTAGCTACCCTATGCCTTTTGATTGGAGCATTTCATCCATTTATATTTAAAATGATTACTGACAGATAAGTAGTTATTGCCAGTTTATTTTTGTAGCTTTTCTCTCTCTCTTTTTTTTTCCTTAAAGAAGTCCCTTTAACATTTCTTGTAATACTGGATTGGTGGTGATGAACTCCTTTAGTTTTTCCTTCTCTGGGAAGCTCTTTATCTGTCCTTTGATTCTAGGTGATAGTTTTGCTGGATAAAGTAATCTTAGAGTTATAGGTCCTCGCTTTTTATCACTTTGAATGTTTCATACCAATCCCTCTGGCCTGCAAAGTTTCTGTTGAGAAATTAGCTGACAGTAGGCTGACCATACATACCACTTGAAATGGGACGGAAAACAATGGTACTGTCGTGTTTCAGTCATGTGTTCAGCCTAGGCTCACTGGGCTAAATTCGATGTGTCAGTAGGCTGACCACATGTACCATTTGAAATGACACAGAGCCGTTGTTTTCTATCTTGTTTAAAATGGTATGTCTGGTCAGCATAGCTGACAGTTTTATGGGACTTGCTTGTATGTAACAAACTGCTTTTCTCTTGCTAATTTTAAGGTTCTCTCTTTGTCTTTAACCACTGACATTTTAAATTTGATGTGTGTGGGTGTGGGCTTCTTTGGGTGCATCTTATTTGGGACTCTGCACTTTCTGGACTTGTATGTCTGTTTCCTTCACCAGGTTAGGACATTTTTTTTTTTTTTTTTCTTTTTGGTATGTGGGTAGCTCCCTGACTGGGAATCGAACCCAGGCCGCAGCGCTGACAGCGCCAACGCCGAAGCCTTAAGCCACTACACCATCAGGGAACTCCCAGGTTAGGACATTTTTCTGTCATTATTTCTTCAAACAGGTTTTCAACTCCTTGCTCTCTTTCTCCCCTACTGGTACCCTATGATGTGAATGTTGGTATGTTCGATGTTGTCCCAGAGGCCCTTTAAACTATCCTCATTCTTTTTGGATTTTGTTTTGTTTTGTTTTGCTGTTCTGATTGGGTATTTTCTGCTACTTTATATTCTAAATCACTGATTCAGTCCTCTGCTTAATCTGATCTACACTTAATTCCCTCTAATGTATTCTTAACTTCAGTCATCATATTCTTCATTTCTTACTGCTTTTTTTTATTACATTTTCTATATTTTTTATGTTTTCTGTCTGTTAAAGTTCTCACTTAGATCATTGAGCATCCTTATAACCAATGTTTTAAGCTCTGCATCTGGTAGATTATCTCCATTTTCTTTAGTTCTTTTTCTGGAGCTTTGTTCTATTCTTTTATTTGGGACATGTTTCTTTGTCTCCTCAATTTTGCTGGCTACCTGTGTTTGTTTCTATGTATTAGGTACAGCTCCTATGTCTCTTGCTCTTGGTAGAATGGCCTTATGTGGTAGGTGTCCTGTGGAGCCCAGTGGCACATTCACCCTGGTCACCTGAGCTGGTTACTCCAGGTGTGTCCCTTGTGTGTGCATGCCTATTGTAGTTGAGCCTTGATTGCTGTTGGCACCTCAGTGGGAGGGACTGACCCTTAGGCTGATTGGTTGTGAGGACTGGCCAGTGACTACAGTGAAGGAGGTGTTGTGCAGGGGCTGAACTTATGGAGCAGGATTCACCTTAGCAGGGCTCTGGTGCCTGCAGAGTCTGTCCTTCAGGTGCCTCATTTGTGGAGGTGGTTGGGTGGTGCTCTAGTATGGTCTGAAGCTGGCCACTGGGTGTGTTGGTTCTGGAGCCTCTTAGAAGATGATTTGGTGCAAGACAAAGTCAGCTACTGCCTAGGGCTACTTGGTATGAGCTATAAAGTAATCTTCACATGATGTCACTGGACTGGGCTTGAGGGTGCCTGGGAGAGCCTAAGATGTGAACTGTAGCCTGCTGCTGTTAGTAATGGGCTTGAGGCTGCTTAGCAAGAGATGTGGGGCACGTTGAGGCCAGATGCTGCTTGTTCAGGTTTTGTGAAACTTTGAGAGGTTTTAGGAAAGTGTGCAGCATGAGGCAAGCCAGGCCATTTGTGTGGAAAATCCACTGGAAGCGGCTTGGGCCCATAAGTTGCGCAGGGCAGGATCTCAGTGAATCATCAGGGTAAGGTGAACAGTGTTAGCCAGGTTGATGGAGAGTCAGAGATGGTGGCCACCTTCGTGTGCAGGCTGGGTGAAAGGAGGGCTCAACAAAGGAATAATGGCTTCTGCCAGCACTTGTGTCTGGGAGAAAGCTGCCCTCCAGTCTTTGCCCTGAAGCCAAACAATTAATTTCTTTCTCATATGTCCTTGGCACTCTTCCATCTGCTGACCTAGCACTGGGGCTCAGAGTAAGTGAGTGCATGGACCCTTTAAGAGGAGCGATAGGACTCCAGCAGCCCTCCATTCCACTGAGCACAATCCCTACTGGTTTTCATAGTCAGAAGTTATGAGGACTTCTTTTCCCAGTACTTGGAGCCTGGTGTGGGGCTGGGACCCCTCACTCTTCAGAGGGGAACTCCACAACCAAGATATCTCTTCCGACTTTCAACTGTCACACTTGGGTGTGTGTGTGTGTGTGTGTGTGTGTGTGAGAGAGAGAGAGAGACCAGCCTAGTCTGTGTCTCCATTTCTCCTACCAGTCTCTATGTGGCTTCTTCTGTATAACCTTAGTTACAGGACTTCTGTTCTGCTAGACAGAATCCAATGTTTACTTTAGATATCTAGATAAGTATTGTTTGTGCCTTAGATTTCCTTTCCTATATGACTTTTCATTTTTTTACTGGCATTAGTAAGGCCCCATTTCTTTATCCGCCAAATTTTCTATGTTTCTATCAGTAATTATTTTTTGTTAACCCTTTGATATAATTTCCTATGTAGTCAGTAATCGTTTCTTTTTTGTCTTTCTTTTTTAAAACCTCCTTTCTGAATTTGTTGTCCTGTTCTGGTTGCCTTCCTGGTCTGGTGCACAGTTGTCTTCCTGGGCTTTTCATGACCTTTTTTTGTTGATCCTCAGTATGTACTACAGCTCTTCCTCTTTCTAGGTTCACTACCTCATTTGGGTGGAGCATATCTTTTAGTAACTTCCCGAGAAAAGGTGCACTGGCGTAAAAATGTCGAGGCCTTTGTGTTGTTTAGAAATTTAAAGTCTGACGCTCTTCTTTTTATGTCACTTGTTTGTCCCACCCTAACCTCAGATTCCAGGAAACATTATAAGGATTTTTTCTTTATCCCTTACATGCTAGAAATTTATGGTGTGTGTTTTTATTTTCATCTACTGTGTTGAGTATTCAGTCCCTCTCATTTGGTGACTCAGGTCTTCCAGTTCTGGGAAATTTTCTCTGTGGTTTCTTTGATAATTTCCTTCCCGTGATTTTCTCTGTTCTCTCTTTCTGGAAGGCCTATTAGTCAGATGATATCTCTTGTATATTAATAATTTTAATTTCTTTTGTTTTCTCTCCATATTCCTTGATAGCTGGTGCTACCTTCTGAGATATTTCTCCAACTTTGTTTTTCAACACATTTGTTAAAATTTATTTCAGATATTAATAGTTTAAATTTTAAAAGCTTGTTTTTATTTTCTGATAGTTTCTTTAAACAAAACTGTACACTCCCTTGGTCTCATAGATGCAATATTTTTTCATCTTTCTGAGAACGGTAATTGAAGTTTTCTCTGTTTCTTCTATTTTGTTGTTTCTATTGTTTTCATTTCTGTCTTTGTTAAAGATTTTTTCTTATATTATTATCTTCACACAATTCTGTCAGGCTGAAATTATTATCATCCTCATTTTATAGTGAATGGATTTTAGCTTGTATATCATTGGTTCATTTTTCTTACTGTGGATGTTTGAAAAAGTTATCATGCACCAGCCAAGTCTATAGCCTAGCTTTTTTTTATCAAGTTAGATTCTCTATTGAATCCTTAAAGTCTCTTCTTACCCTCCTATATTTTGCCTCCCCCAAACCCTAGAGATAGTTGTCTTACTATATTAGACAGGTCTGTTAAAAAGACCTGATCTTTTCAATGTTTAATTGAATTATTTCTCCTTCCCTCTGCCATTAGCACTAGTTCTGCTCTCTGGGCCATGGAGATGGACGAAATCTAAACCCACTTCCATAAGCTAGTTCCTCAGGTATCTGAAAGGATATTGTCGTGATGTCTGTGTCTGTCACTCCAAAGCTTGAAGAGGCCTTGCCTCTCTTTGCTTTTTTTGTCAAGTTCTAGTTGTCTAACGTTTTTGGAATGCTTTGAATCAGCTCCTGGCTGTCAAGGTCTCACTTTAAGTGAGGTGTCTGTAACTTAATACAGAGTCCAGATGTGCTTTGAAAGGCTGAGACTTGAATGGCATACTGTTATTTTATTAATGTGTCCTGTAATTGGTTTAGTTTTAATGTGGGAAGTTTCATGTGCTCTAACATCTTTCCTAACAGGTGGTAGCTTTGATAAGTTTCCCATGAATTTTAATTCTAGGACTATGGGCTGCTTACTTCTCTACTTAATTCCTTTTTGATTAGTGTTTGTGTGTATGTTGTCTTTGTTGTTGGTTATTGTTTTTGCTTTTAATCTCTTTTTCAAGACCAATTATAGTTGACCTTAGATATTAATCCCAAATGGAGACACTAAAATGATACTGAAAAATGGAAAAACCTTGTTAATGTAACATGCATAAATAAAAACTATCATGCATTATTTGAAAAGGCAAATACAATGTAAACTGGATTTTCCCAGGCACCATTTTAAGCACTGCTTTGTTTTTGTTTCTTTTTAAGCATTGCTTTGTACGCATTACTTCATTTGACCTTTACAACAATCTTAGGAGCTGGGAACTACTGTTACACCCATTTTAGAGGTGAGGAAGAGAGGACAATGCCATATAACTAGGAGGGCCGAAGGTATGATGCAGACTTATAAATGCTAGACTCAAGGTTTATAGAAATGAATCCCACACCTTACATTTTATGCAAATTATAGTTGATACTGTTGAATGGAATTATCTTGTACAGTTGACCCTTGAAGAACATGGGGGTTAGGAGCACTGTTCCCTCCCACAGTGCGGTAAAAAATCCACATGTAACTTTTGACTCCCCCAAAACTTGTCACTTGGTATCTGTGGGGGATTGGTTCTAGGATCCCCTGTGGATACCAAAATCCAAGGATGCCCAAGTCCCTTATACAAAATGGCACAGAACGATGCATGCGTATAATCTACCAAGGTGTACCGCATCTTTCTCTTTTCCTTAACAGAGCATACCAGACATAAAAACTGCCACTTGATAGCTCGAAGTGATGCCATCGACAATCTGAACATTAATTGTTTTTCTTTTTGGAGGAAAGATATTTATTTTTATTTGAAACTGGTATGTTTTACCAACAAGTATCATAATAATTGTATACAAATTAAAAATTAGGGATTTTATAATGGTTCTTAGAATAATATTATTTAACCGAAAATATTTCTGACTGAATTTTTGTTAAACTACAGAAGCTAAATGAGAGAAAGTTCCATAATGGATCACAAGAACCCTGAGAAAGTGAAATCCAGAAGTTTAAGATTTCAGTAAAGCGAAGAATATCTTAATGCCTGTGTTGTATGTAATTCAATCTAGGTATGAACAATTTAGGCCTCAAAGAAGGAAACTCATTAGTTTCAGTTGAATTTCACTGTAGGAGAAATGGTTCCTTCAATCTTGAAATACATAATATAGTACAAATTTAAAACCCATTAAAATCAACTTGAGAAAAAGCCTTTAAGAGGATGTTTCATGTCTTTATACATTTGTGGCTGATGTGCTTTGGGTTAAGGTAAAAACATTTTATTTCTTTTGGTTTGTGGCAAACTTACTCATCTCATTCTTCTTTCTGTAACATATTTTCTCACATCCTTGGGAACATGGAACAGGTTTGATTTTTCTTACTATGATAGCCATCAATGGAACATTAATTTTGACAGTTATTTAAAGGGCAAAGATAAGGTCTTATTCATATCATATATACATATCCAGCACATTCCAGGCAATCAAATGTGATTCAAATCAGTACCAGCACAAGTATATGAATGAGTACATAATGAGTGAATGAATGAAAGACAGCAATGACTATTAAAGTTTTAAAGTCTATTAAAATTATTAGGTTTATTTGATCCTACACTAAATCCTCAATAGACTGCATTGCTTTATGAGCTCATATGCCTGCTCTTTGTAATTGTTTTCATTTCTCACTGTCAAATGTTCTAAATGGAACATCTGTAGACATGAAATATGCCTGAAGCTCTTTGCAGATGGGAGAGAGTCAAAGGAAGTTGCCCTGGTTAGCTCATTGTGTCCAAGAAAGAGGAATAAACTCATATTTGATCCAGGCCACGGCTGTATTGAAAGGGCTTTGATCCGAAGTGTGAGGTCCAGCTGCAGGGGCGTCTGGGGAATACATTCTTGGTCTTTGGCCAAGTCACTGGGCAAGGAGATTTGTCTGAATAAGCCCTGGAAACTGACTTCAGATGCGACATGAAAGGAGTGGACTGAGACCAGTAGGGGGAGTCAGCCCCCTACCAATTTGGTCAACATTTGCAGTCCGGCTCTAATGCTCGGGTAGACACGAAATGAGGACCAGGGCCTGGGTAGCCAGACAGACTATTACATACTCTGGAATGGATTAGCTAAAGAGGTTTACCCAATTCTCCCAGAGGGCATGTTAAGTTTCTTCCAGGACACTTGCTCCCAGGCCTGGGAGCAATCAAGCGGCTTCTGAGGCTCTCATGTGAGGGTGAGACAGTTTCTAACATATTCCAGGAATTAGGTGGGGGTCGATGGTCTGGAGATACCCTACTATGTCTTCACCAGAGCAGGGCAAAGCTGGCCAGGGGCAAAAAGAGAGAGACAAATTGCTGATGGAGGTTCTGTGAGCAGGAGCTTCTTTATCTTTTTGGACCTTCTGCCCTCCAGTTTGTTAACGTCTACTGCTCTAAACTGAGCATCATACAGCAGAGACAGTGCCATGAAGGCACTGACTTGCACGGGGTCCATAAAGGACTTCTGCTGTGCCACATCCTGTGGTAAATGCTTGACTTTCATATTTCATTTACCCCTAAAACAACCCTTTTTTGTCCCCATCAAGACATAGAGCATTTCCATCATCCAAAAAAGTTCCCTCGTGATTCAGTACATATTTACATACTTTTTGGTTGATTCATTGAGTGAAAAACTGAAAATCACTATGTAGGTGGTACATTTCCTTTCTGCATCACATTAGAAGTGAGATTTTGACAGACTGGGTGAGTGAGTACGTACAGAATGGGGAAAGATCCAGAGACCACGTCAAATAAGGAACACGTGCCAGAGGAGGTAATGACATGAATGTGACTGTACTAATATGGTAGTTCCAAGAAAAAATTGAGAACTTGCTCCTAGTCAATCAGGAAGTTTAGCCAAAGCATTTTAAGAGGCTATTCAATATTGGAGGAAGGGGTTATTGTAGGGCCATTTGGGGGCAGTCCTGGGTCTTATTGGTCGGACAAATGGTCATGAGCAGGGGCAGGAAGAGAGAAAATATTCTCCATTGTCTTAGTGACTCCATTCTGCTGTAGTTCATCTCAGTTCTTCCTGTTTATTTTTTTCTCCACAGTCTTGCCATAATTTTATTTATTTCCAAATTCATTTTACCTATTTCAGCTCTAAGCTTGCTTTTTAAACTCCCAGTGTGCTGTATCACAAATCCTATTGGTTTCAGGATTCTTGGATAATAGTGGGGATGGTGAGATGGAGACAGAGAGAACATCTAGGATAAAAAGACCTGGGGCCGGAAGGGGAAGCCTTGGTTGAATTGTACATCCAGCCACATACAAGCCGGGCAAGTTCTTTTGCTCGTTAGCCTTAGCATTTGTATACCTGCAAAACGGGATTATGTATGCATGTATGTGTATCCTCTGTTGTCCTAGGGAGTTTCTCTGAGGATAGACAAAAGAAAGGGGACATAAATGTATTTGCAAGCTATTACTGAGACTATAAACGTGTAAAGGTTTTATGAGCATCACTACTGCTACTGTAACACTGCCACTTGCTGGACCCTGTTTAATTTGGAGGCTCCCTAATTCTCAATGATTTATGTTGCCTTTAATGGAGACTTTATCCATGATTTCTGAAAGGTCATCCGCCCCAGAGTCACATGAGAACAGAAAGCAAATCTTGTTTGCTAATTGGTTTTCAGTACTGTCAGTTTCAAGTGGAGGTATGTGGGAGTCCTTGGCTGGAACATCAAGGGGCATTTCAAAGGAAAAAAGCTACATCTCGACTGGACCTCAGAGCAAATGTGCACTCTTTTCTTTGCTACTCCCTTTCTAAAAAGGAAAACAAATCCCACTGTTTGGGTGTATGTGAGCATTTGTGTATCAGCTTGTTCTAATCCATTTTCCCAAAGCCTTCCTTTGCTTCTTCCATTTTAAAGATGGAATAACCTAACACCTTCATTTTTATATGATCTTCTATTTTAGGACTTTCACAGTATTCCTAGAAATTTTGTCCAAGTAGCATCACACCTACTCTGTTTCATAGGTATGCATAACAAACCAATATCCATTTATATTCTTCCTGGTATCTTGATGGTAGGAAAAGTATCTGAGTTTATTTTTAGGACAAGTCACATGGCAGAAAGAATAACAAATATTTGTGGTTGTCTTGGGAACTCAGCTTCTAGATAATACTGATTACAGAAAGGAGGAACTGATTTAGGGATGGAACAATTTGGTGACTAAGGAACAGAACAGCAGGAGGCCCTGGGAAGAAGGGTGAAAAGTGGTAGAAGACATATGTAAAAATACAGGTTCCTAGTCAAATGTTTTCTTTTTGTCTGTTTTTGACTACTATGTCCTGTCTTCCTGAGGGAGGAATGTGGTGGCAAGCTTTCTATAACCAAATGACTTTCCTGTTCAGTTTTTGTTTGTTTTTTGTTTTGTTTTGTTTTTTATAGGAAAGATTAGGGTTTCCTGACAGTTTGCCTAATTGTCCACAAGACAGTAGGTATCAAAGAGAGAAGATACTGGACCCAGGAAATCCAGCTTTTTGTATTCCTAGATTTTTCCTGGAATAGCACATCACGCGTGACATCTAAAGATACAGTATCAGCTGCTCACGAATACAAGTTCTTTAGAATACAGACTTTAGGGGGCTTCCCTGTTTGTGCAGTGGCTAGGCTTCAGCGCTCTCAACGCAACGGCCTGGGTTTGATTCCCAGCCGGGGAACCCCCACCCCCCCTTTCAAAAAAAAGAATACAGACATTATGGGAACATTAAAAATGTCTTCATGGCTTGCTGCCAGCATTTCCAGCACTGACTCTCCCCAGCAGCTATTTGTTCTGGCCAACCCCAGAGACATGAGGACTCCTATGAGTCCTCATGTCTTGTGTAGAGAGTGGGGCTAACTGCAGGGTGTAGAAGGCCTGGAAAACAATTCTGGCTTTGTTCCACAGTTACCCCAAGACCTTGGTGGACCTGGGAAGTGGACGTTCCAGAGGTTAATACATGTATTGGCCTTCTGAGTCGCATAATGCCCGACTTGCTGCTCCCCCAGAAACTTTTGGTGTTCACTCAGAACACTTAGGGTTAGTTGGAAAGCCCCCTATGCCTCAGTGCTCCTTCCTATGGTGCTGGCAGACAATGAAGAAGGAAGCAAGAGAGTTACTTATTGGGGGGGGGGGAAGTAAAGCTGTAGGCTGGAGTGGGGGTAGGATTCAAGCATCAAGGATCAAGGTCTGTAAGTCTCCAAGGTGCCACTCCATTCATCAAGGCAAGATCTTGACAGGTTGTGTTGCAAGGAGTTCAAACCTAAGGGAGTGTGTATATGAGGCACAGGTGACAAGACTGGGTTTTGTTACCAGAGGTAGTAAGGGTTGACAGGCCCACATGGAAAAGTCAGGAAACACAGGTAACAGGCTCTACTGATGCACAGCAGCTGGAGTGGGAAGCCCTTTGATGAGGGCATAGCACCAACTGACATGACTGGACAGCCACTGTGGAAGTCACCCCCTTGATCACACTTCCCTTGTCAAAACTCAGCTCTTCTTTGAATCCGTGCTCTGTACTCTGTCTGCATCTCTGGCTGCAGTGGCTGGACCATTCCCCTCTGCTGTTACAGCTGCATTCAAGAGGGTATCTTGTTCCAGTTTGACTCCATTGATGTCCCCCAAAAAAAGGAGGTAGAGCAAAGTGTTCAAGCATTTGGATGAATGAAGCTTTCAATCCTAGTTCTGCCTCTTACTAGCTGTGTGACCTCAGGCAAATAACTTCAATTTTCTGATTGTCAGTTTTCCTACCTGTACAATGGGATTGGTATTAGTACTTAGTTTACATCTTTGTTATAAGGATTAAATGAGATAAATGCAAGCCCAGCCCAGACTTTGGTTCAAGTAGTAGTTTCTGAAAAAAATCTGCCATGGCCAAGATCATGAAATCAGAGGACATGACTATAAACCCAACCTAGCAACTTATGAGGCAGAAACTATTTGTAGTAATTTTTCTCAGAAGATGGCTATGTAAACTGGCACACTTGGATGAAGTGGGGTAGGTTGGGAGTGAAGGAATAAGAAGGCAGGAGAGTTAAATGAGTGTCAGTTCCTCCTAATCATTAAGGGCATAGAATTCCCAGAGTCAGGTTTGTGCTCAAATCCCAGCCCTGCACTTTACTATGAGCACATTACTAAACTTTTTGACCCCTAGTTTCCTCAAGTGCAAAACAGGTTAATGATATCTACAGTATTGTGAGGATTTCGTGAATAGTGCATGTAAAATAGCACATAACAAATGATGATGAGGATGACAGGAGTTCTGGTCTGAAGTCCTATGATGCTGCTCTGTTCACCTGAGCAGGTGGGAAGGAGATGGGGTGGGTACTTGGTGAAACTGGGTGTTATCTGAGGGCCTCATTTCTAAGTCTCTCTTCTACCTCCTGACTCCTTATGTCCTCCTGCCCTGCTGCCCAGTGCCTCGGGTCTGCCTAAAGCCCTATCCTCCCCAACCATCCCAAGGGGTGTTTTGCCTCTCCCCTTGCTATACTGCCCCCAAGCCCCTTTCTGTTCAGCCTTGCCACAGCCGGGTTTTGGGAACACAGCCCATCTCAGCAGTCCACTGTAAGGTGAGCAGGACCACATAACTCCCTTTCCCTTTTAGGGCCACCAGAGGTAGTTCTTCTTTAGCCCCTCCAAATGGGAAATTAGTAGTATGATGAGTAATGGAGGGCCCCAAGACATCCATGGACCCCTGAAAGACAAGCCTGGAGGAAGGGGCAGGAGCAGCAGGGGAGCAAGAAGGTATGGGTTTCCCCAGCCTCCCTACTTTATCCCCTTTTTCCCTTGAGAAAGTGAACCGAGCTTCTAGAACTTAGACCTAATGCTGCTCCCTAGGGAAGAGGGCAACTCAAGGCTGATGCACACCAAGCCAAGCTCAGTCCCAAATTCTGGCTCCCAGATACCCACTGTCAGCAGCAAAAGCTGGCTCCTAAAATGCTAAAAACAGTGAGGAAAAGTATCAGCAGATGCTGAAGTGACAGGAATCTTCTCATTCACTCTGGACTTTCCTATCATGAGATAAAGAGGACCCCTGGACATTTGGAAAATTTTAAAAATTTCAACACTATTTACAGATAAAAAAGCCTCTGGTTATTTGGGTATTGCACATTTGCAAATTTGATTTTATATATTGATTATAACTGAAGTTAGGGCCCTGTGAGCTATAATCATCATTATCATAAGCATCACAATCATTGAATTTAGAGTTCATATGGCAGTTTCTTATATTCAATTTAATTTAATCCTCTTAACAACTGTCAAGTAGCTATTACAGTTCATCCTCATTTTAAGGTTGAGGAAACAAAGGCTGAGAATGTGACTTACTCATGATCCCAGATCTAGTGACCTCTGGATTTTGTTTTGGTTTTTCGACTTAGGCAATGAGCGACCAACATTAGAATGAGGCACTGAAAGATGCTGGACGATGCATTATGCTTCCTCCAATGTGAAGCATAATAAAGTATGAATTTCCAGGAAAAGAGCTGAGATAGAAAAAAGGGAGAGTAAATCTGTGATTCATTGATACCACTTTTAGGGGCATTTGATCAGTTCAGTATGCCAAGATTTATTTTGATCATCTTCATTTTCTTTTTTTCAAATCAGTTTCATGTATGGAAATAGATATGCTGCTTCTACTCTAGATAAACATGAAGATCTACGTGTCACAAAAGGCTTAGAAGGATAGGCCCCCTAACTTAATAAGAACAGTGAAGACTATTTCTTATTCAAAGACAAAGATGCTTTTAGGAGAGTGAGGGAATGCTAAGATACTGTTTGTCTGCATGAAAACACAGAAGCATAAGATTGGCAGCTCCGTGCAGGTTTTTGGGTAATCACACAAAGTCGGGAGAGTGAGAAGGACATTGTTGGGTAAGATAAACTACCCCAGTCAAGTGGAGGCTCTGAGTGAAGCATTTCTCTTACAAGTTACAAAGCAAAGACAGAAGCGAAACCGGCTGTCGATGGGGTATTTCAACTAAAGAAAGGCTTGAATACTGGCTATGCAAATTATTAGTATTTTGAGGATATTCTAACACCTTGTCTTGGGGAAGTTGCTTAACCAATCCCATTTGCATTTTTAGGGACTAAAACAGTACTTAACTTTTAGGACCAGTAAGGGTATTAAATGAAAAAAATGATATGAAGTACAGTGCCCGGCATGAAGATGGTCCCACTGATGGTGGCAGCACTTTCCTCTTATCTTCCACCATAGCCCCTTCCAATTATGAAATTCGGAAACACTGTACTTTATCTAGATGTTTACTGGAAATCTAATTTTCCAAAAACAGAATGTGTGAAAAATTCTTGATTTTCCTTGCAGATACTTTTTGCAAGGTTAGAGGAAGAAATTGGTGCCCTTCTTCCTTGACTTAATTATGAGTCAGAAGAAAGTTGTGTTTGAGAAGGTATTAATAGTTCATTTAGGCGTTAATAATCCTGAAGGAGGGAAAAGTAAGGCAGTCAAGACACATGGCCTCAATTTTTAAGCAGGAAGATATTTTAAAAAAATCAGAAAGATGATAGGTGAGATCTCATGGTCAGATTTGCTAAAGAACAGGGCTCAAAAAAGGTAAGAGTCTAAAAATGGAATAATCAACTAAATGAGAAATCTGATTATGTAATTATAAGTAATCTTATTGGGTAAGAAAAGTAAAAGATGTTTAAAGCACTTATTTGACCAGAGGGACTTTGATAAGGAGCTCAGAAATTATGGGTGAGTTTAATTTTCTTTCATATATTTATTTTCTAAAAATTTCTGTGATGAACATGACTTTTATAAAATAAAAAGGTTTTCCCCAAGGATTTGTACAATAGAGAAAAGAGATGGTAAGTAATTGAGAAGAATGTTTAGACACTGGGAATGAGGCATGCAGGAAAAAATGCTGAAGATAACAAAAAAATGTTATTTTGGTTACCGTTCAGTGCAATAACATGAACAGGAAGAAGAATGCACAATGGTAATGAATTTTGCAAAGGAATTGGAACCTTTGAACTTCTATTTTGCTACAGTCTAGAAAATGCAGCTCAATCAATTCAAAGTAAAACATATATCACTAAGAAGTCATTGAAACAGATGGGAAGTTATTAAGAGAGCCCGTGACTTTTCTAAATGAATTTAAAGAAGTTTACAGAGATGATGTTCTTTAAATTCTGAGTTGGTAATCTAAATTATAAAATATGGGAAAAGATCTCCACATGAGGTTGATTCTTGACAAATCTTAAAATAAATATGGAAAATTTGTTAGCACCTAGAAAAGAAAGCCCCAATCCCTTGAAGCTGGCACGGATCTGCTGTATCAAGGTGTATCAAATTACCCACATTTGGAAGATGTGTAGGAGGGTTCTGGAGTTAATAAATTTTGTGAGTCTCTTAAATTCATAGGAATCGTATACTTTATTTTAGCAAGAAGTTCACGAAATTTTTTAGTTACCAAAAATTTCAAACAAAAACAAAAAGAAGAGAATAGTATAATATTAACCTCTGTATACCCATTACATATCTTCAACAGTGGTCACTATTCTGAGATTTTTGTTTCCTCTATTACTCTCCCCTCCACCAAGTCTTTTTGCTGTTGGTATTGGAATATTTTAAAGCAAATCACAGATATTATAATAGCATTTTACCGGTAAGTACTGCAGTATGAGAAAGATGTATAACAAAGTGTTTCATGATATGCTTAAAGCTCAGTTGGAGAACTATGGGCTGGGTAAGAATGAACTAAGAGAATTGGTATTAGTGTGAATTATGGCTAAGTCACGTTACCAAATGGTTTTAAATCCACCTTGAAAAAAGTTGATAGGGTGAATATACCCCCAGGTTCTGTCCTTTTCCCAGTCTTACATGGTATATTTTATGAATGATTTGGGTAAAGACATAAAAAGCATGCTTAGCAAATTTGCCAACAATGCATAGCTTTTAGTGAGCATGCAATGTATTATATAAAAGAATCAAGTATTATCAAGTTGGAAAGATGGGCTAGGACAGTAGGTTGACATATAAATGATACGCAGAGAGTGAGAATCCTGACTTGAAGACAGTTCGTGTGAAAAAGGTTGTAGGTTTTACTGGACCATAATTCTCAATATGAGTACCTAAAGTCACTAGTCATCTTTATTTGATGTCAGTTAAAGTTAAGCTTCCAGGTCAAGGATGTAATAACTCCACTATGTCTGCAGTATTATTCTCAGTTCAGATCAGTGTGTTCTGAGAGGACAGTAACAAACTAGAGGGCATGCAGTGGGGTAACTGGGGTGACATGAGATCTAGTCATCACAGTATGTAAAGAAAGAATGGTTCATGGAACTGGGGTTATTTAGTTTCAAGAAAAGGAAACTTGACGATGGGATTTAGATACTGGCTGTCTTTGGATTTGAAAAAGAATTTTTTTTTCTTAATGAAGAAATAAACATAATGAGTAGAAGTTAGAACAAAAGAAAATCTTGGGTCAAGATACAAGCTTCCTAGCAATTACGGGTATCTGGAAATGGTCTATATGCCATGGACATGCTCTTCTGTTCCCACCAGTGGAGGAGTTTACTGCAGAGGTTAAATATCTAAGAATTCTGTTAGAAGCAGGTTTGCCACTTTGAAGAAGTTAGAAAGTTTGGCTGTACATTAGAATTACTGGGAGGGCTTTAAAAATGACCAGCGTCTGGGCCCTACCCTGCACCCCCCGAGATTCAAATGCAATTGCTCTGGATAGGACTGGAAAAAGTCCCAGGTAAGTGTCCTATGCAGTCAGGGCTGGGCACTTTGGAGTGTGTGAACTCCAAGGATTCTTTTAACTGAGACTTTTATTTTTTAAATCTGAAAAAGATGTATCATTTTCATAGGGTATTTTTAAAAAGTTGGAATGGCAGAAAGCCTGAAGACGACAGTGAAGTCAGACACAAAACTAAGTTCAGAGAAGAAAAGACAATGGTTTGACACTAAAATTGCCAGAGGTTATCAGGAGAGAGGGAGGGTACGTGTGTAGTTGCAACAAGTAGGAATGGTATGAGGAAGGGAGTGTATGACTAAAGAAGATGGGGTCCTGAAGAAAGTGCTAAAACCAGGATGATGCTGGGCAGGCTGGGACTGCTGGTCACCCTGAGTTCCCTATAGGCTCCTAAATGAGGGCACCACAGGAAACCTTTCCTTAGTCTCGTCACGCCCCTTGCAAAGTAATGTGCTGCATGCACATTTGAATGCATCGCACTGGCATAGTGAGCAACTGCAAAGGTTAAAAGTCATGTCCACTCTAGCTCTTCATCCCAGGGGTAGTGCTTTGCTTGCTAGCCCGGCATCTTGCCAGGGTGCTGGTGTTGGACGCAGTAGCTTCCTTTGGGGTGACTTGGAATTCTTTATCTTATGTCTCACTCCCAACCCCTGCTGAAACCTCCTAATGTGATTTTGAAGCTAGTTTCTTTGAAGAGCTCCTTAGCAATTTCCTTGTTGCTATTTCAGTCTTCCTCCCACCTTTGTGTTATACAATCCTGAAGGGGATTTCACAAAGCTGGCTGGCTTCAGGAATGGTGAACAAGGGCTGCCTTTAAACACATCGGCTGGAGGGACTGAAGGAATTGCTTATTAGGAACTGATGGGAGGCATGCTGCCCCCACAATCTCTTTTTATAAAGAGAGAAGAATGGGTGAGATATGTTGATTTGTTTACAAAAATAGCACAGAGAAAATCCCTCTGAATTCATGGGAGAAAGGCCCATGTTCATGCTTTAAATATAAAGAATAAATTGGGCAGTGTAGATCCACTGTACCCCTAAGAGGCCTCACAACTGCCATTTCTCTCTCTCTGTCTTCATTATCAGACATTAACTAGAAGGTAGCTGCGGTGCATCAGGAATTAACACAGTGGTTTTCGAAGTGGGATCTGTGGGCCAGCAGCAGCAGCTGGCAGCTTGTTAGAAATGCACATTCTCTGGTCTCAGCCCAGACATACTGAATCAGAGACTCTGAGGTTGGGGTGTAGTTTTTGTTTTAACAAGCCTTCCAGGTAATTCTGGGCTGGTTTATGGTTGAGAACTGGGCCACAGAAACTATGTCTTTAGAGAGTTCTCTAAACAAATTGTCCAGAATCTGCCCCTGACACAGGGCTTAACAGGAAAACTGCAAGCCAAAGAAACTTCAGTCCTAACCACTGGCCAGGGTGGGCAGTGGGGTTCACATTTGCTTAGTAAAATAAGTAAAGTGTCAGGAGAAAAACATTATAACAGAGAGGAGCAAAATCAAACAATCAGAACGAGGAAGCAGAGACCAATTAACTCATGTCACTACAAAATTAGAAAGGCACTACTCAAATGACTGTAATTACTAATATATCCCTACATAAAAAGAAATTGTATGATGTGAATTGAATTTTTTAATATGCTGCATTTTTGTTTCACCTTGGAGATGTGGCTTGTTGTGAAAACATTATGTCTAGTAGGTTCTCGCCAATCCTTAATTGAAGCTCTATGTCGACAGGAAAATAGGAACTTGCTGAATTTTAAGAAGATTATTTGACTGTTATATTTTCATTTTCTTGGAATAACAGATGCCAAAAATGTGAAAAAAATTATGATCTTAATCATAACCATATCAACCATAACAATAATCGTAACTACAGTTACTGTTTATTGAGTGCCTACTGAGAGCTGACAGTGCTGTGTGCTTGGCACAAGGGATAAAGTTGTGGATAAGCAGACATGGTCCTTGCCCTCTGAACCTGTGGTTCCCAACCTTGGCTGCACATTAGATGCACCAAGGAGCCATTAAAAAATAGCAAAGCCCAGCCCCCACCTCAGTGATTCTACTTTAATTAGTCTAGGGTGGGACTCTAGAGTTGATACTCTCACAAAGTTTTCCAGCAAATCTAATGTGCAGCCAGAATTGAGAATGACTGGCGTGGTGGAAGACTTAAGCATGTAGATAATTAATTATAATAGCTTTAAGTGATATGAAGAAGTAGTTTAGAGTGCTGTGAGGAAAGCCAGCTAGTATGGGGTTTATGGAAGGGGTCTCTGAGATCCTTGAGGAAGTGACTTTTCAGCTGGGATCTGAAAGCTGAGTGGAAAATAGCTAAGCAAAGGGAGTGGGGCGAGAATGTTCTAGGCAGAGTAAAAAAATTGCTCTAGGGTCCTGTGGCAGGGAAAGAATGGTGAAGTGAGGACTCAAAGGAGACCCTTTTTAAAAAAGATGATTTGACTGCTACAGTTTTACTTTCTTAGAGTTATGTGGTGAAAAACCAGAGACCCCAAAGTGTGAAACAAGTTGTGAAATATGAAAAGAGTGAGGGAAGGGTTGGTGATAAGAGGCTGGAAACCTGGGAAGGGGCAGAACATGTAGGACATATGGGTTACATAAAGAATTTTGGTCTTTATTCTAAAACAATGGGAAGCTATGAAGTGTTTTAAATAACTAGTGGGTGATGTGACCATATAGACACTTTGAAAAGATCGCTCTGGCTACAGTGTGGAAAGCAGACTGTCAAGAGGCAAGAATGGATGCAGGGAGACCAGTTCGGAGTCTGCTGTGGGAGGTGGTGGTAGTTGGACTAAGAAGGGGGGCAGTATGGTGGGGGGATGGGTGGGCACCAGAATCTTTGAGAGGTAGAATCCCAGGACTTGACACAAGGCAAGGTCTCAGTAACATTTGCTGAATAAGTGGGTTGATTGGATGTGAAAGGCAAGGGTGAGGAAGGAATGGAGGATGATGTCATTGTTCTTGGTGTCACAAATAGGATGAGTTGTAGAGGTGTTTACTGAGCTACAGGAAGCTGGAGAAGGCTCTGGTTTGGAGGAAAAGGAGATAGCATGAATTCTGTTTGGGCAGAATAGGTTTGAAATGCCTGTGAGTCTTCCAAGCTAAAAGATCAAGGAGGCAACTGAAAGGTGAAGAATACATCAGTCTGGACTAAATATTAAAAGTTAGCATGTTTCCCACATATGGAAAGTACTAACTGAGGCCATGGGACAGGTTGGGGTCATTCTAATCACTCCTTTCATATAGAGCTGACTACATCTTTATATCGGCTTCCCAAAGTACGTGATGAGTGTCTTTAAAATTTTAGTCTAGAAAATGAAGATTTCGAAAGGTTAAGTAACTTGTTTAAATCACACAGCAAGAAAAAGCAAAATTGAGGGTCCATACTATAGGATCACTGCAGAGTCATAAATAAGGAGATGCATTATTACCTAAGTGTACCACCTCTCTTTAATCAGAGTGACCCTTTCTCCGAGACAATGCAGAGTTAACCAGGCTTGCTTAGAAAGGACTAAATTATAGTTCCTTCTATTATAAACATCATTGGAGTCTATCATTATTGGTTATTCACTGAGAAAATATTCCATGGAGTTTATGACTAAGCTCTGGGATCCAATTTTGGATTTACTGCCCAAACATCTGTCCTCTTGCTTCCCTACAGTACATGCAAACTGAAGTTGAGATTGCTTGGCAGCTTACTAAAGCTAGAACCATGGAGTTGAGAAGTTAAAACGGATTTGTACAATGTAGCCCCAATAAGTCTAACAATAAAATATACAATAATATATATATATATATATATATATATATATATATGGAAAAAAGAAGGAAAAAAAGGATTTATAATAATCAAATCCCCACCCTTTTCTTGATGGGAACCATTGCATACTAAAAATTCATATCAATTTTATCCATTCATTTATTCAACCAACATGGAATACTGACGTAAGCCAGACCCTTTGTTGGTTTTTGGAGATCTAAAAGGTATGTTGTTAAGGTGCTCAGTTTCATAGAGGACACTGGCCCAAGTGAAAAGCTATTATAGTAATTTGGGAGGGGTGCTATGAGACAGATGAAAAGGAGGGTATTTAATTCATCATTAGAGGAGGGGCAAGAGACTTTCAAGAAGACTTCCTGGAAGTGGTGACACATAAAGTGAATGATTCTCAACCTCAGTTTCCTTGAGTTAGCTAGATAAAGAAAAGAGGAAAGAAGATTGACGCAAAAGTAAGAAGCTGGAAACATTGTACAAGGCATCAGGATATGAAGAAGGAGGGCCAATTTAGAGACTAAGACTTTGAACTACACCTGGATTAGTGGCCTTAAAATGTTGTTAAAATGAGTTCAGCCTTTGAGACACATGAAGATCAATGAAGAAATTCACACTGGTGGGTTTGCATAATCAGATTTGCATTGTTATATTGATCATATTAGCTTCAAAAGAGAGGGTGGATTAGAAGGGAAAGAGCCTATAAAATCTGCTATAGGGGTCCAGGCAAGAAATAAAGAGATGAACAAGTGGATGTGAGAGATACTTAATGGGTAGAATCAGCAAGACTGGGAGTTTGATTGGAGGAAGATGAAGCCTAAGGAAACTGGGGGGATGGTAGTGACCTTCACTGAGACAATTACGCAGAAAAATTAGAGTGAGAAAGAACGTTAAAGTTTTAGACATGGTGAGTTAGGCTGCAGAACATCAAAGCAGGTGATTAGAATTATATAGATTGGGAGCTCAAGAGCAAGTCCTGTACTGGAGATACAGTTCAGGGCATCACTGCCAAAAAGACTAGGGAGTTTCAGTTGGGTATATGCATATGAAGTGAAATAAGCCAAAGTCCCAAGAGGGAGCACTGCAGAACATCCCTATTTAAAGGGTATGAGGAGAAAGAGGAGCCAGCAAAGTAGAGGTCAGAGAAGCGGGAGAACTACTAGAAGAGCCTAGTGTCATGGAAGCCAAGAAAAGAGAGTTTATGTAGTAGGAAGTCAACAGTGTCAAATTCTACAGGAAGTGTAGGTAATAAAAACTGTTTATTGGATATATGTGTGAGTAGCTTTTAGTGGAATGGTGGGTAGAAGCCAGGTGTGGTGGATCAAAGAGTGAGTGGGTTGTCGGGAGGTGGAGTTGGGAGTGCACAGAGTGAAGGAGAAAACAAAACAAGTTAAAGGCGATCAAATAATAAGTACTGGTGTGACATGGATCGGCTCACTGGGACTGCTGAGGGAGAGATCTGAAGATGAGAAAAGTGGAATGAACATACTAGCACCATATAAAGCTCCAAGAAGAGAAGAAGTGGTCTTTCCCCACCCGTCCTCAGAGAATAGATGGAGGGTGGGCCCAACAGTGTCTCTGTTATTCAAATGAACTATCCCAACCCTAAAGATGGGTTGACCAATGCCTCATTCCCAGAGGTCAGATACAGGCAACAAAGACTTTCCCTGAAGATGGAGTAAAGTTTTCCTCTTCAAATCATGTGTTCCCTGGAGTCTTTGGGTTTGCAAGAATTTCTATAAAGAATTTCAAATGTTTTAGCCATTATATCCAAGTACCATAATGTATGTGTTTTGCTGTGGGTATCTTGAGCTTTTGCTGAGGTGGATACATTTTTCCTCTCCAGTCAGATCATTACTGTAATTACAAAGAAGAAACAGCAAATGGAAGCACTTGTCTCTTTTGCCCTCCTAGTCGACTTCCATTTCTTGCTTTACCCCTCCTACACTGGTGAGTCTGAGCAAATACGAAAGTAGACTGACTGGCTGTGAGCAACAAGTGTCCAGATTGTGCTCTACATGTGGTTCCTTTGGTTTCTGCATTGCATCTGTATGCTACAGGCAGTCGGTGTCTTATAGGGAGAGACAATCTATTTTTTAACTGGTAGAATACAAAGAATGAGAAATCCTGTGAAATCAAATATGCAAGAGGTGGATACATAAAGCACAACACCTACTTATTTAATAATGATCAGCTCATTTTTCACCCGTAGAAAAATCATGTCAAAGTAGTTTGGTGAACATCAAGTCATAGTGGGGACAGTCAGTTTGATTATTTTAGAGGAGTCATCTTTCATTATTATGGAGAAAGAACTCTCGGGAAGTGGCATACTTGCATCCATGGGCCAAGGCACCTTTCTCCTTCCAGACCTTGCTACAGACATACCACATTGACCAAGTCTTTTTGTTGTTGTTGGTGGTGGTTCCCTGGCTGGGAATCGAACACAGGCTGCGGCATTGAGAGTGCTGCAGCCTAGCCACTACACCACCAGGAAACCCCCCTGACCAAGTCTTTATTTGCATTTTTACTCCATGCAGAAGATCCCATCTCACCATATTCACACATTCTTTCTTCATTCAAGGCACACAATTGATAGGACACCTCTTTCTTAGTTGTATTCTGGATTTGAGGAAATACTCAACTATTTCCTCAAGACTACATACTTTTTAAAAATGTGGGCAATTTTATTAGGAGCTGCTCTATTTTGTTAATGTGTTGGTCTTACTAGTTTTTCTCTTAAGAGGACACTCCTTTCTTTAAGGTGCAGGGACCTCTCTCTAACCCCTCCTGCCTTCCACCTCACCAAATGAGTACAGGAAATATGCTTTTAAAAAATCCAGGAGACGCTTGGATTGTCCATCCCAAGTACCAGTTGTATTTGTCATACTCTTTACAGGAACTAGATACTAATCAATTTAAGATTGAGTTTTCACTTAAGTATCTAATATGCAGATACTCAGTGTTGATGGTTAAAGAGAAAGCCAGCTGCTTAGATATCAGATGATCTATGACGAAGTTACCATGGACATTTAGAAACTTGATCCTATCTTATCTAGAGAGCTGTTCCCTCTTGTATTGACACATAACAGCAGAAGTGCCTGAGAAGAGGTGCCAAATTTCTCTCAAATTAAAGCTTTGAATCTCCCCAAAGCCTGGCCAAGTGAGACCTGATGATTCTGCCCCAAAGTGTACAAAAGAGATGACACTGATCTAGAAAGAAAGAATGCATGGGAACCCAGAGATGGCTACTTTGACTAGTCAGATTGGTGAGCGGCTGGTAGGGTGGTAGAGTGGTCAGAGAATCAGCAACATCAATGTCAAGTCACCATTGTACAACTTGCCACTTACCCAATACCTATCTTTCAGGCTCCTACCATCTTTGCCATTTTACTCCAAACTGGAAGCCCTCTTCCAACTCAAAGCCTTTGGGTTTTCAGGAATTTCAATTAAGGATTTTAAATTGCTCTGAGAATTAAGGAAGGAAGATACAGGGGAGGGTGAGAGGAAGAAGAAAGAAAGGAGGAGAAAGGAGGGAGGAAGTAAGAAAGGTCATGTGGTAAAGTATTTTAAGACTTGCTCAGTGCAGAAGAGAATTAACATGTAGGCCTTGGACTACTATCTATCACTGGGGAGACCTTCTTGCAGGATTGGCCAGTGGCTAGTATCTGGGAGCTTAGAATTCAGGCGGGTTCTCACCATTCTGACTGCTGATGGAGATGGCTTGCTGTGCCTGCAGAGTTTGTGCAGGTAGGTGTGGTTTGCGCTTGGACACCTGCTTTCCTTCTGGAAGTCTGGACTGTTTGTGTTTGCTGGATGGAAGGTGTCTATGTGACTGGCCCCCAGTTCAAACCCTCGGAACTGGCTCTGGTGAGCCTCCCTGACAGCATTTCACGTGTGCTGGCACAACTCATTGGTAGGGGAATTGTGTCCTATGGTCTCGACTGGGAGGAGACCCTTGAAAGCTTTCACTTGGCTTCCCCCAGACTTTGTCCCAGTCCTGTGAGTCCTCCTAATGAATCTATAACCTTCCAGAGATGTCTATGCCTTTACCCAGTGGGAACATACTGCACACATTGTTCCACGTCTTGCTTTTCACATATAAAATGCTTTGAAGACAGTTTGCATCAGCATTCCTGGATCTCAATCTTATCCATGCCTGCACAGTACATAATAGTATGTATGTAATAGTACAGTTGTACTAGAATTTATATATCCAGACCTCAACTAATGGACCTTTAGTCACTTTTAGTCTTGTTACTTATAAATAATGTTGCTGTGAATACCCCTATACATGCATCTTCTCATACATTAATAAGTATTACTAGCAGGCAAAATTCCTAGAAGTAGAATTCTTGGGTCAAAGGGTATTTGTACTTTGCTCTTTGATGGATACTGCAAAACTATCCCACCACACCCCAAGGAGACAGTACGTATTTTTACTCCCACCAGCATGTAAGAAGTGCCCGTTTCCCCACATCCTTGTTGATATACACAGTTTCTTTATTGAATTTTCAGTATTACCCTTTTCAGGTATACAGTCATATATAGGTAACTATATATGAATATATTTATTAAATATTTTCATATATAGTCACCTAACCATCACAATCAAGATATAGAGTATTTCCATCATCTCGAAAAAATTTTTGTGGCCCTTCATAGTCAATTCTCTGTGTCGGAACCTTTGCCCACTGATCTAATTTTTTGTCCTTAGTTTTTACCTTTTCCAGAATATCATATAAATAAAACCATACAGTCCACAGCCTTTTGAGTCTGCCTTCTTTCACTTAGTATAATGCTTTTGAGATTCATCCATGTTGTTGCATTTATCAAAAGTTTATTCCCTTTTCATTGCTGAGTAGAAGTCCATGACTGTATCACAATTTTGGTACATTCACTAGTTGATGGGCATTTGGGTAATTCTGAGTTTTTGGTGATGAATAAAGCCATTAGAAATATTAAAGTACAGGTTTTTGTGTAGACATATGTCTTACTCTTCTAGGGTAAATACCTAAGTGTGGGATTGTTTGGTCATAGGGTAAGTACAGTGTACGTTAAACTTCATAAGAAACTGCCAGACTTTGTTGTAAGTGTCTGTGCCACTTTACATTCCCAGCAGCAATGCACAAGAGTTCCCATTGCTCTGTATCCCTGTCAACATTGGTTATTGCCAGTATTTTTATTTTGGCCATTCTAATAAGTGTGTAATGTTTATCAAACTTAAAAAATTTGATATTCTGATAAATGCTAAAGATACATCATATTTTTCATTTACATTTCTTTAATTAATATTATTAGAATACATTTAATAGGTTGAGAATATGTTTCTTCCTTTGAATTGCCTATTCATATTCTTTGCCCATTTTTCTATTAGGTGGTTTGATCATGTTCTTAATGATTTTAAATAACTATATATATTAAGGAAGCCAACTATTTCATGATTGTTACAAACATTCTCCCCAGTTTGTCATTTTAAAACTTACTTTATGGTATATTTTGCTGCAGAAATATTTTTATGTTGCTTCTGACTTTTGTACCTCAAGGGTACAAAGATGAGGAAGTAGAAATGAGAGAATTTATGAATGTGAGCTGTAGAAGACAGGGGACTGTAAGGCTAGGTGCCCTGGGTGAGTTTACCTTACTCTCACCATGACCCCCACACCAATAATATATGGCCAGTCCAGATTTCTCAGTCTTTCTCATTGGTTACAAATAACCAAGGCTTGTGGAGAAATGCAGCTGCTGTGAGAAAGTGTAGAGTCCCCAGGGCACAATTTTTCAATTTCGGATGTGGAAGAGGATTCACTTAGTGGAAGCAATGTGCTTATTGCTGAGACAATCAACACATGAGACTGTTAATGCTTGTTGGCCAGGACACAGGGAATTCTGTCTGCACTCTCAATGATACCACTCTCATGGAAACAACCCTACTCCTTGCCAACCGTATGGCAAGGGATTCCACAATGACCACAAAGACCTATTGTGCTCCATGCAATCTACAGGCAAAAAATTCAGGAGAGGCCAGAGGGTGTGGGTGAGGAGGTAGATGGTATGATGGGAAGAACTGAGGAGGAGAATGAGGGATGGGGACATTTTTGCTTTCGTATTTTCCCATGCAGAGCACCTATTGGCATTTGAATTTTGCAGTCATTAAAATTTTTGGAGTCAGGCACATCAAGTGCAAAGTCATTTACTTGCTGATAATCTGAGAAGTGCACAGCCCACAACAAGAAGTACTGTGGGGTAGGGAGTGTGGGGTTGGCAGATTCTGATGTGCAGGAGGAGCTTGTTCTGCACACCCACCTGATCCACTGCGCCATGTGGGTGTCACTACATGGGCTCTTCCTACCCAAACCTGAGCCTCTGAGGTGTCCCCCCAAAGCTAGTTTAAGATACATGCACCCCTTTTCTCACTAAAGAGCTGTGAACTCTGAGGATAAACAGACAAGTACCATTTCAAAGAGAAGAAATAAAAGATCATAAATAAAAGCAAGGAAGATCTATGGAAAGGACATGGATTATTTACTCAATTAGTTGTCTCTCTACCTCTCTTTCCATTCCCCTCAATGCACCTCTCTCATCTCCTCTTATTCCTTGTCTTGCCCGTGTCCATCTTATTTTCCCTCCCTCTCCTTTGCTTTTTGCCCTTTAACTAACTGGCCGTCACTGAGGACTCAAAGTTCAGGGTTAGCATTTGTGTATCTGTACTGACTTCATGACATTGTACTGACTTCCTTGATTTAAAAACAGGCAGGAAGTACCCTACCAAATTAAACTGCTTTATCCTTAAACTTGACTCTGGATTTATTTGGGAAAATATGGAGGGGGTGTGAAATAGAGTAAGATCTTTGGAACCGAACTTTGGATGAGTTCTTTTGTATTGGGTCACTTGAGGAGGAATGAAGCTGAGTAATTTTTACACATCTCTAATTCAGGGTCATGGTTGAAGGAGTGGAGTGGAGTTGAGAGACTTGCA
Source organism: Lyroderma lyra (assembly GCA_004026885.1). Taxonomy (NCBI): domain Eukaryota; kingdom Metazoa; phylum Chordata; class Mammalia; order Chiroptera; family Megadermatidae; genus Lyroderma; species Lyroderma lyra. The sequence goes on from PVJL010001804.1 coordinate 69,907, forward strand.
TCAAATCCTTGCCTCTGCCGTTTGCAGGAGTTAGGACTTTGAGCAAGTCCCTTAACCTCCCTGAGAAACACAACCTCAGCCTCTGCCCCTTAGCTGTAAGCTTCTGAGTATTAGGGACCAAAGACTGTATTTTAAAAGGTCCAACATTGTCTGGTATTATCAGTGACAACAGTCCTGACAGTCTCTCCAGCCAAATCATCAAAGTCAGACGCTTTTCATTTCTGGATGATGAGACAGGCTCCCACTCACAGCACTGCTGCCATGACCCAGCACGACACTAAACCTCAGCCATATGCTACTGGGCAGGGTGGTGGCTGAACGCCTAGCTTGTGGACCCAGAAGCCTGTGTTTAATTCTTGGTCCCAACATGTACATCAGTGTACTGAGCAACTTACTTAACCTCTCTGTGACTCAGTTTCCTCGCCTGTAAAGTGATAATAGCGGTGATGATAATAGTACCTGTAATTGTGACCTTATTCAGAAGTAGGGTCTTTGCAAATGTAATTAAAGATCTTGAGATGAAATCATTCTGGATCTAAGGTGGGCCCTAAACCCAATGACCAGTGAGTGTCCTGACAAGTCAAAGGAGAGGAAAAAAGGCCTGTGAGGACAGAGGCAGAAAGTGGAGTCATGAAGCCACAAGCCAAGGAACGCGAGGAGCCACCAGAAGCTGGAAAAGGAGAGAAAGGAATCTTCTCTGGAGCTCTTGGCCCCGTTGACACCTTGATTCTGGACTTCGAGCCTCCAGAATTATGAGAAAATATATTTCTGTTGTTTTAAGTCATCAAGTTTGTGGTGATTCCTTGTGGCAGGCAGCCCTAGGAAACTGATATAGATAACACTAGTACATTTACCTTACAGGATTGTAGTGAGGGTTAAATTAGGTGCTGTATTTAAAGTGCTAAAAGCAGAATCTGGAGTGCAGTAAGGACTCTAAGTGTCGGCTGCTAGCTCACTGGAACTTATCCAGCAACGGTATGAAGTAGGCACTCTTATGACTCCCATTTTGCACACGAGGAAATGCTGTCGCTTGAGGCACCCCTCAGAAGTCTGTGGAGTTTGCCTTTCTGCCGATGGATCCCGGTGCCTGTTGGTTTGGCAACCTCTCATGATACTGCTCTCTCAGTCAAGGTTCTCTAGTCCTGAGCTACCAAGAAGACCACGAGGTTAAGGGAAGACCTCCCATGTGACAGTGTTCACCCCTCCTTGATGCATCTTCCCAGCTCTGGCCTTGGCACAAGCTCCACTCCGACAGAGGCAGGCTCTCTTCAGACTTGGCTGCATGGTTGTCCTATGACCTGACCTCACTGGGGTAGCTTCAGTACCTCATCACAAGAGGCAGGGTGTGCTGTCTAAAAGGCCACACCCTACATCTCCAGGGACTTCAAAGGTCCCAATGGTTCCTTGTTTACTCCTGTTTTGCTAAGTGTAGCTTATACAGATGACTAGGAATAAGTCAGATTACTTCCAGTAAGGGGAAGCTCTCACTGGAACCTCCAAGGTGCTAAAAGCAAGGGAACCGATTACCCCACTGACCATCTCATACTTTCCGCCCTCCCCCAACCCCATCACTTTTCCAGCCACACTGTCCCCACAGCCAGGCACTGTCCCATCTCAGGGCCTTTGCACATGCAGTTCTGATGACCTTAAATTTTCTTGCCCTGGAAGTACTTGTATGCATGCTTTCTCCTTACTCCCTTGACTCTTAGTATCACCATCTCAGATGGGAAAGGCTTACATTTCTCAAGGGCTGAGAGGTGAAGTTAGACCAGTGTGACTTTCTATCTGGAAAGTAGGAAGCTACCTTTGAGTCCTAATTGGGAAGAGCTCTGGGAATGTCAATTATGGAAGATTTCTGCAGCCACATGAAGGGTGGATTCTGATAGAGAAGGAGATTAGAAAGGGTGGGCAATAACAGAAAGGGCTGTTACAGAAGAGGTGGGGGTGACTAGAACAAGGGAGTGGATATCACCATAGGAGAGGGTGGGTCTGAGGCACCTGGAGTGAAGCAACTGAGAAAGGACCTAAAGCCCCTGGGTGTGAGAACAGTTTAAATATGTGTCACCAAGAGCTCCCTGATGGAGAGGAAGGGAGATGGCCGAGATGGTGCAGGGACTTTGAATCTGAGAACTGGGAATGGCGCAGCCAGATTAGCACCAGTCCTCGGAGCTGCAGTGACTGTTCTATCACTGGGCTGTGTAAACACAGGAAGGCCCCCAGCACTACACTGTTTATTCGCCAGTGCTGCTCCATGTTTGTTCTCCATATGGCAAGTCAAGCTTAGCCCGGATGTGACCCTCAGAAACTGGAAACAATGTGAGTCTAGTGAGTCACACTGGATCTGCAGAGCAAAACTTCTGTTTTAGCCTGAAAACCACCACATCTGCCAACACCCCAAAATTTTTTATGAAGGGAATAAAGTGTTAAAATATTACATCTTTGATGCCACGAAGTTGAGGTGCTGGGATTTCTCTGTCCAGCAGAATTTTGACTAAGGATAAAATTACATAATCTTGATCTTCACTTTAAAAGGATGCTAACTTCATTTTCATAGGCTGTCATGATGGAAATTTTTGTACAAATAAAAAAGCCCCTTTTTAAAAATGTGTTTTTTTTGCCTCTGACATAACTAATTGGCTTGAAATCAGTCTGTGTTTTCTCAAAGCTTGGGTTTCCTTCAGTTTCATTTCTCTGTCAAAATGAAGAGATGAAGTTTCTACCTGGCTCTCTCACCTTAAACAGGAAAGCCTTCTCACTTGTCACATGAAAGGAAAAAAGTGGGAGGGAAGCAGTACTCTTGGATTCTCCAGTACAGTGAGACAATTCAAAGGCAAACACAACACTTTGCCATTAGATATTTTTGGTGAAAATATTTCTTGAAATTGTTTCACATTGTATGATAGAAACCACATTTCTGTGATCCACAAGGCAAATGAAAGGCTTTTTAGAGGGAAGAGAGTCATTGTGAATTTTTCATAACAGAACTTGACCGAATAGTCTGAGCTCTGGGGGCTCAAGAAGACGGGGCAGTAACCTAAGTGGTTCACTTTTTATGAGCACATCCTGGGTAAGCCCACCTGGACCCCCCACATCTAGAACCATTTCCTAAGAAGAGTCTGGCTTCCTGCATGTGATAGGGCTTTTTAAAAACTACCTGCCATTGTCCATAGAAAACATACACAGTAGACTCCCTTAACTGGAACTCAAGCAACCAGCAGTTGTCAGTTGCTTGAGTTCTGGTTAACGGAGAATCTACTTACATTTATCTGGCATCTACCAATCCCCATGGGTGCTGGTTAACTGAGAGTCTAATGTATTTTAATTACTCCTCTCTAGGTAATCTAGTTGATTACAAGAAGAACAAACTTAGCCATTATACTTTTTTGTTAATAAAAGTTTTAAAAATTGTGTATGAAAAATTCCTAAACTTTCTGTCTGATCTAAATTATTTTTCTTAACATTTCTTTAATAAGAAGAATATAGTGAAAGGCTTGAATATATTTTATTAATTTGGATATCATTGCAAAAGCTGGGCAAATGTGGAAAAATAGACTTTCAACTGTTCAGGGACAATAATCAATTAGTAAATATTCTTATAAAAAAACCCAAAACAAAACAAAAACAAACCAAGAAGCAGTCACACCCAGCTGTCTCCCACCTCAGGACATTTGCAGTTGCTATTCCCTTTTCCTGGAATGCTCTTACTCCTTCTCATAGCTGTTGTTTTCTCATCATCTAGGTCTCACCTCAAATGTCAACTTCTCAAAGAGGCTTTCCTGACCCTCCTTTGAATCCCTCCACCCTCTGCTACAAGTCACTGTATAGCATTCCTTGGTTTTAATTTCTTCTAAGCATTTATCATGACCTGAAGTCACTTATTTATGTACTACTTTCCTGGTTTATCTATCTCCCAACTAGATTGTGAACTCCAAAGAGCAGGGACCTTGTTGGTCTTTTTCACTGGATGCTAAGAATAACCCTGGATAGATGTGGGAGGAAAATGAGACAGAAAAACTGTCAGACAAAAGAATGAAATAGGTCGACCTTTTGGAACAGCTTGAGGGAGTAAAACATTTAAGATTCCATTATAGTAGAAACACTGCTGCAATGTGCTGCCCTTGGGTACTAGAGTTGCAACCGTTCATCCAAAGCATGTGCTTGTTATGAGCTATGATTGACAACATCACATCTTTGGGAACTGAGGTAGGTAGTACTTAAGGGGTAGTTCTTAGGGGGCTCTCTTCCACATTCCAGAGCTCTGGCATCAAGCAGAACATTTCTGCCATACCAGTTGTAACAGGATGTTTTGGCTTCAAGGTGTTAAAACCCTGACTGTCACTGGGTCAAAGCATAAATTTTATGAGAGGATTGGATAAATTAGTAAATATTCTAATATTTGGTTGTCTTAACAGCTCAAAATGCCATTAAGGACTCAAATTCTCTCTGCTCTGCCATCATCTGATGTCATCCTATCCAGGCAGGACAATGTCTGAGGAAGAAGAGAGAATGTCTCCTTTCTTTTCCCAAACTTGCCCCAGCAGACTTCCTTCAGGGTCTCATGAGCCATTTTGGGGTATATACCTATTGTTGAACCAATCACTGGTGAGGAAATGAGATTATGTAGAACAATCAGTCCTGTCCCTGCTTTGGGGGGTGTGTCCCTTGGAGAAGTGGCAGGCATCGGAACAAAATTGAAGTTCTTCTGGGAATGGAGGAGGCAGGAAGCACTGTATACGTCACCTACTCTTCCTTTGCTTTGAAGCAGTAGATAATGGTGCTGTTACGAGTAAAACGTTTTCTCCTAAGTTTCATATTGTTTGATCTGATGGGTAAAAACTGGTTCAAGTTCTAGAGGTTGATGCAGACTGGAGACCCATCCAGTTCCAGTGCTTTGGATTAAGTCCAAGCTTCTGCTGGAGAGCCTGAGGAGGAGCTGCCATTTCAGCTGCTGCTGCTGACCAGGAGGGGACAAGGAGGGGGCGGCTCAGCTCCTTTTCAGATGTTTTAATCCCATGGCCTGTCCTTAGAGAAGTGCAATCTATTCTGGAGAACCATCTCATTTCCACACGCATCCTTAATATCTTATCTTATCCTCCTTCCCCAAAGTCTAAGAAAAAAGTTTGGGAAGTTGAGAAAGGAAGAGAGAAAGTTGTCAGAATGGAGGGAATGGGGCCACCATTCCACTTCCTGTTCACCTGCGCTATACATTCTGTTTATTTTGATCAAAGTCAATTTTGTCTTTTATGTAATTCTCCTGGAGCTTTTTTTATGTCCCACAAAAGGAAAGACTAAGAACAGAAAAGATAATGTGAATGATGAAATAGTCAAAACCCCATAAACTCTACACACTTTGACCAATTAACATATAAATGTGGTTGAAATGCAAGGGGTCTGTCAAGCCAGGAAATCTCATGGAGCTGTGGAACTTCAATGTTTGATGATATAGGAGGGCTGTCCAGAAAGTATCCAGTCATGCAATATGAAAAATAGAAGCATTTATGGCTGGATTTTTTTTTCCAGACAGCTCTTGCATTCTAAATACTTTTTCACATCTTAAACATTTTGTGGTAGATTTTTAAAATGAGGAGAACTGTCCTTGATTTTTGTTATTTGTTACTTTACCTTGACAGACCTATGTGAACTATTAGATAACCTGCCAATTTGGGATTCTTCCCTCTCCTCATTCCATATCTGATTACTGATCTAATTTTTCCCTTTTTTAGGCTGACCAGACATACTGTTTCAAGTGGGACAGGAAATGACAGTACTCCCGTTTAAAATGTCTGGTCAGCCTACCCATTTTCCTTATGCGACCTCTAATTCAGTCTTGGTCCTTGTCACAGTATAGACACACCCTTCTGTTCTTGAATTATGTCCTGGTTATTTTGCAAGTGCCTCATAAATTATGGTTTTATCTATCTCTAATGTCTCCAGATAGCTAGCACTAGACCATACAGAAAAGGGAGAAAAATCAATGTTTGTTGATTTCTTGTTAATATTTTCTCTTCTGATTTTGATTTTAGATTCTTCAATGAAGAGATTTTGTTCCAGAAATATACTGATCATCCTTGGCTTCTTCTCTGTCATGGCTGTGATTTCTTTGATAGCTGTGGGGCTGACCCAGAACAAACCATTGCCAGAAAATGTTAAGGTAAGAGTGTGTGTGTGTGTGGGTTGGGGGGGGGGGGGTCTGGGCAGGGTGCAAAGGAAGGTTATGGCAAAATCAGAACATAAAGGAGGAGCTGAGGTTTTTGTGGCCCAGGGGAAAGTTAATATCATTGGATTAGGGAAGTAAAATAGAAGTGGATGCTCATCCCGGAAGAGGGATTGCATTGAATTAATTAATGGTAGTAAGATAATTGTCTTTATGATTGTTCAGCAAATTAATTAAATAAGAAAAACAAAGACGTTATTCACCCCATTCCGATCTGTGCTACACTGTGCTGATCTTCTACTATGTGATGCTATCTCTATTTCTTACTTGTTGTTTCATTGTGGGTATTAACAACACTGCACTCTTTGTTCGTTTACTCCATCATTATCACTATCGCCAAAATATTATAATACAATGTTTTGGACAGCTCTGTATAAAGCATTTTGGAAGTCAAAGATTGTGAAGAAGATGTGTTCCTCGCCTCCAAAATATTAAAGAACATAGCAAAATCAATTTTAAAAAACCCCAGAGAACACGTACATGCATCAGATATAGTCATTTGAAATGAATTTGTGGATGGACAGATTTCTTGTATTCCACATTTGAAGAGCTAGTTAGTATCATTAAAAATAGTTAGGGTCATTAACACTGCTGTGATTTTTTTTTTCTGCTTCCTTTCACATTCATTAAAGTAAAATTTCAAAGACATGAATATTTTGCAAATACCTTGTAATATGGTCATTATTTTATGTAATCCATTCATTAGGAAGTATGTGGTAAATTTAAATTTTAAATATAGTATTTTATTTTATTTTATTTTATTATTTTTTTTGTATATGGGTAGTTCCCTGGCTGGGAATCGAACCCAGGCCGCAGTGTTTACAGCGCCAAAGCCATAAGCCACTACACCACCAGGGAACTCCTTAAATATACTATTTTAAAGTTTCATTGAAATTATAGTAAATAAATTTACAAGGGCCCAGAATATACCAATCTGCTAATGAGCACATATGTACATGTGGGCAGTGACATATCCGGAAGTTAACTTGACCATGGAGGCCCTGGAACACATGTGCAGAAGTATACTTTCTTGTGTGTGAAGATATTAAACTGTAAGCCTAGAAATATAGGTACATATGCCAGGCTGCTGAAACATTTGCCACCTATCCACATCACTTGCTGTACTGCAGAGGCCTGGAAGTTGCATTGGCATCTGTCTGCCACACAAGTCAGTTCACTGGGCCTCTGCACAGCAGCCCCTTTGTAAGCACAGAAGGCTGATACTATCTCATTGTCCATGGTCTCTTGCCTTTTAATTTGAATGATGTCGGCTCTCTTGGCAAAACTTCACTCACAGTTGAAGCCTCATGACATCTCCGTTCTGCTATTTGTTTACCAGTTCCAAATGTACATGACTGCCTTCTTGATTTGAACTTTTTGCATGTTCATTATTAAATCATTACAGAGGGGTACTGCCTAGGAGGCAAACTCCATGACAGACTTGAGCTCTGTGTTCCCAATGAATGCTTGCCATGGATGACCTTCTCTCCTTCGCAGTGGTCATTTTAAAGTCTGCTGTGATTCATGTTTTGTTTTGGCATGGCAAAATGGAACAAGGTCTTTGGCAGTCTTTAAATAAAAGGTATGAATATTTGAAGAGCAGACACTGACATCTGAAGTGAATTTTTATAGTAATATCACTGGTTTGTTTTACACAAAGATCATATTATATATGCAAAGTAGCCATTTGTTGAGGTTATACACTAATTTAAATAAGATTCCTGGTATTTATTGAGGGCAAAAATATTTTAGGAACTTGTCTTTGGTGATGGCTTTAAGTTACATATGCTGTCCAATTTGACAGCCATAGCTACATGCAGCTCTTTCAACTTAAGTTACTTGAAATCAAATCAAATGATTTTCACTATCCACGTTACTAGTGCTCAATAGCCTCATGTGGCTGGTAGCTACTAAACTGGACAATACAGACACAGAACATTTCCATCACTGCAGGAAGTTCTATTGGACATTGCTGCTTTAAAACGTAGGCTTTGATAATATCTCTGAGATTATTTGAGTTTGATGAGTAAGGTACATGGTAAAGCATTTTATAAAATCTTTTGCATATTTGTATCATGAGCTACTAAATTGTTTTGAGTAGTTTAATAAATATATTTCCTTTCTAAAATGCTGATTTAAAGATAACACTTATTTAGATATTTGTAACTTGTATATGTTTCAAAACACATCGTCTCTTTATAACCATACCTCATTTAGCATCCCTTCATTTCTTCATAAATTTGTATATCAATAATTATTTTTTAATTATCAGGCACTGGGATACACAATTGGAAAGCCAAAATAGATGTGACTGAGCTTACCATTTGGGAAGGAAACACATTTAACAGATGACACAAATTATTAATCACAATTGTGAAGAATGCTACCAAATGGAAGTTTTAGGGGTCAGGGAGATCTTCCCTGGAAAAAGTAAATGACATTAACAATAATATCTGAAGGATAATTAGAAGTTAGCTGGGGAAGAAATCGATAAAGAGTATAGTACACAGCAGGAAAGCAAGTGCAAGAATCTCAGAGCAGGAAATAGTTGGCTATCTACGGAAACTGGTTGGAGAGTAAGAGTGGGCCATGCGTGCACTGGGTAAAGATGGTAAGGGGATGTGGGCAGGGCCTTGCTAGCCAGGTTGAGGATCTCAGTTTTAGCCTTAGAGCAATGGGAAGTCAGTGAGTGATCAGGTTTGTGTTTGGAAAAGAACACTCTGGCTGCAGTGAATTAGAGAGCGGGATAAGAGCAGATATAGGCAATTAGGTAAGAGGCTGTTATAGTTGTTGGGAAAGAGGGGGAGGTTTGAGCTTAATTTTTAAAGAATCCAAGGGGAAATGTCAAAGAAGCCATTGGATGTTCAGGTCTGGACCTCAAAGAAGACCAGGATGTAGGACCACACGGTTCAATAGGAATATTTCAAGCCACATTTTAATTTTCTAGGAGCCACGTGTTGAAAATGTAGAAGAGGTTAAAGTAATTTTTAGTAATATAATTTTGTGTAAGCCAATACATCTAACATATTAATTCATCAAAATAAAGAATTACTAATGAGATATTTTGTATTTTTTATACTATCTTAAATTTCAGTATGATTTTTCACTTAAAGGACATTTCAATTCAGACTAGTTACATTTCGAGTCCTCAATAACCACTAGTGGCTATGATATTAGACAGCCCAGGTCTAGACTAAAGATATGTCTTTGATGTCATTGATGTATTGAAGCCTTAGAAATGGATGAGATCCTAGGGAAGAGGGTAAAAAGTGAGAAGAGGGCAAGGACCAAGTCCTGAGGAATTCCATCATATTAGAGGTTGAATAGTAAAGGAATTACTTCTAAAGCATAGTGGTAACTTTGCTTTATATAGTGCTTTGCAGTTTATAAATCATTTCCACACACAGTTCAATTTCTTCTTCCCAGCAGAGCTGTAAAGAGTGAAAAAAGTTTATACTCATTTTATACATAACAAAACAAGGGTCTTTAAGGCTCTCTTGCCCAAGGTGAAGGTGAGGCTAAGTTTAGAATGCAGTTTTCTGACCCAAAGGATTAATGTTCTTTACATTTGCCTTAGTTTTTCCAAACAATACATGTTAATAATAGGAATTGAATGCAGAATTTTTATACTGAGAAGTGATCCCAAGGAAAAAGGAAAGGAGGGAAAGCCAGCCCAAGAGGGTGTTGACATTGGGTACCTGAGGCTTGATCTCAACAGGACCCTCTTGAAGAGCTGTGGAGAAAGCACTTCAGAATTATCTGCACTGGGGATTTATCCCCTGGTCCTCATCCCTGTTGGCTAAGGGTTGCCATATCAGGTGTTAATTGCTTGGCCCTTCTGGGTTTGCGCATGTATCAGAGAGGCTATGTGGGTACCACAGGTCACTTACAAGGCATCAGGAGAGAAGACCCTGTGCAGAAATAGGGAGATGAGAAGGTATAGCTGGGCCTGAAGTAAAAAGTCACAAAGTTGTGAAGTGGCTACAAAAGGTATGTGAAACATCATCATGCCTATTGCTTTTTGTGGGAGAGCCATGTGTACATGTGGTTTCAATACAGTAGCGAAATGTTAATACAGAGATGGTGCTGGTAACTGACATCTCCTAGATTACTCTAAGAATTAAGTGGGATAAAGTAAATGCAAATGTGAAGTGGGAAGCAAGAGGCTGGCCCACTGTGGACACTCAGTGACTGGTAAGTCATGTGCTGCCATCTTTGCAGCCTGTCTGCCGGGTGACAAATTGCCACTTGTCTTTATCCCTGCCTTTTCCCATCTGACTTGCCCTTAACTAGCCTTGTTCAGGTCAGCCCTTCAGTCCTGATGATCCAGTCTTGTCATCCTCTTGCTTGACCCAGCTCGGGTTCAACCTTGCTGGGTATGTGGTGGCCTCATGCCTGGGCCACATCTGGCAAAACACAAGAACTCTTTATTGTGCTGATATGTTTACTGCCCAACTACTTAGGTTGTAAGCATATTGATGACAAGAACTGGGTTTCACTTTATTAAAACTAATACTCGGAGTTCCCTGATGGTGTAGTGGCTTAAGGCTTTGGCATTGGCGCTGTCAGCGCTGCGGCCTGGGTTCGATTCCCAGTCAGGGAGCTACCCACATACCAAAAAAAAAAAAAAAATTGTAATATTCAATATATACCAATAACCAAAGATGAATGCAAGTCACATTTGACGTCTGCAATGACAAGAGGTGCTCAAAGTGGTTACTATCAGCATCCAGACACTTCTGATTATGGCAAACTACTGCTTGAACCACATTGGCCAAAGTGTCCACTTGTGTTGCTGCACATGCCATTTCAATTTCTTCCCAGAGTACTGCCAGTGTAGCCCGTTTTCTACACTACACCACATCTTTTTAGGTCCCTCACAGGTAGAAGTCAAGGAGAATGTGGGGGAAATCTGAAATTCTTGAATTTCAAATACGTCAAAATGGTCTTGTGTTCCTCCAATGATGAGCTTCTGCCATTTTCTTTGACATTCCTGCCTGTTGCACGGGCGATGCTAACATTCATTTGATTAATGCCATCTTTTGAGTGAATTTCATACTATGCATTGCTACTGTAATTCAATTCAACTTCAAAAAGTAATACATGAATAACGTCTCAAATATGTATATATCTTTTTGGCACTCCAGTATTTTATTATTCATTCACTTAATCCATTCGTTTAACAAATAGTCATTGACCATCTACTTTATTTTAGGCCCTGGGGATATAGCAGTAAGCAAGGCTGACAAAGTTCTTACCCTCATGGAGCTTATAGTCTAGTGGAAGAGATAATCATTAAGCAAATAATCACAAAATAAATGTTAAATCACAGCCAGTATAGCATCTGACTTGGGCGGTTACATTATAGGATGTTGCTGACTCAATGAACAGAGTGAGCCTCTTAAAGAGTAAAACTGCTCCCTCCTTGGCTGTGAAGAGTATGTAAAAGGACCAACCCGAAAGCAGGCTTTGTCAGTGATGGAGGCGCGTCCCTGCCTCACGATCCCCTAAAGATCCTAGTTCCCCATTCTCATCCCCGGAGCCCACCTACTCAGTTCCAATCTCCAGGGTGCAGGGCCTGGGAATCAATACTTTTGACAAGCATCCTGGGGCATTCTCATGACATTAAAGTCTGGGAACTGCTTCCCTGTAGACATGCAATGACCACTTAAAAAAAAAACAACAGGCCTTAATGAGGTTTCATTAGCTGTACCGAAGTGTTCCCTGAGAAAGTGCCTTTCTCCTGGTGAATCTGGGTGGGAAGGTAGCTTTGAGGTCTGCTTGGTTCACCACTTCCTTAAATGCCTGCTCGTCACTGAACAATGGCAGTCAGAGGGTTGTCAGATACTCCTTTTAGCACAAACATTCCATATTCTGAGCCCCACAGGGTTATATCAAAGGCACCAGACTGACCCCACACCAAACCACATGCCTTCATTAAAAGTTGTCCACTTCTATGAAATGCCAGCTCAGGGACCAGAAGGCTTTGATTTCAATTCCAGGTCTGCTACTTTCTAGCTATGCGACTATGGGCAAGTACATTCCTCACCCTGTACCTCAGTTTCCTTGTGTGTAAAGCAGAGAGATTGTACCTACTTTGAGGATGGTTGTGAGGATTAGATGGAATAGTCCCAGTGACTCACTCAATAGTGTGCCCCGCACATCAGAAGCCCTCAGTGGAGACCAGCTGCCAATACTGCTTTGAGGGAGATGAGCTCTAGGCAAGGCCCTGAACTGTTAGTGTGCTATGGTCACAGAGACGGGGCTCTCAGGGTTTCCAACTGCTGCTACAGGGCAGTGGCCTGTCCCCAAGCATCTGCTTTATCTCACAAGGAACTAAAGTACTGTGCTTAGATAAGTATTTGTGATTTTATCGTTTTGTGGAAAATTTTGAGGGATTTGCTCTAATTTTCAACCTCAAATACTCCTGGAAAATATCAGTACTATTTTGACTCCACTAGATTTTAACATCTCATTTAAAGAACAACACCTGGAGATGGATGGATGGTGGTGGTTTCACAACAGTATGACTGTACTTAATATACTTAAACTGATTAAAATGGTAGATTTTATGTTCTGTGTATTTTACTACAATTAAAAAGATAAAAACAAACAACAAAACTGTGGTTGGTACTGAAGATCTAGTAACTCACATTAAAGGGAAAAGAAAGGGAAAAAATGGTCTTGAATTGTTTACAGGCCCTGCCAGCATTGCTGTAGCAATGGAGACTTGGTTTGTTTATAGAGCACTAGAGTCACAGTCAGAAGCATAAGTTTTGTTTATTCAAGAAGACTCACTGAGACAAACTGATGAGGTTGCTGAAGTAATTATTAAAGTGACAAGAATGTTAAAGGAAGATTATGAAGGACCAATATGTCTATAGGGACCAAGAGAAGTTAATTATCACACTGTTGTCTATACGATCTGGCTTATGGTTTTTGTTTGTTTGTTTGTTTTGTTTTGTTTTGCGGGGGGTGGTAGTGGTGGAGCTCAACCCTAATGGCACTACTTTATATTAGACTGTGAGTATTAACCTCTTGTAGGACTGGAAGAAGTTTAAAAGCTGTATAGCTCTAACTGCCCTCATTCACTCATTTGACTCGACAGTTGTCTGTTGAATTCCTTCTTCATGCCTAATGCATAGTAGAATATACATGGTGGATGCTGCATATACCTTGGGAAGCAAAACAGACCTGCCCTAATGTAGCTTACAGTCTGATAAGACAGACAGACAGGAATCAAATAGCCACATAAGTTTGTACTTACACACTGTGGTAAATCCTATCTTTAGAGGATAACTACAGGCACTCTGAGACATGAAATAGGAGAATAGACTCTAATCTGAGAAGGTCAGAGAAAGTTGGGGTTTCAGGTGAAGGGCTTTCTGGGCGAGGGCTCTGGAAGAAACACTGCCTGGCCCACAGGGAACTGAGAGCAGGGCATGTGAGGCTGGGAGTTTTCTGAATGAGCAGACTCAGAGGAGAGGGTTAGACATCCCACTTATGCAGAGCCAGGAATAGAAGTAGGTCAACTGAGGCTCCAGCATTCTCTTTCTTTGCAAAGCTAGGGAGACTTACTCAGAAGCCTGGGCCTATGACATTTGTGCAGTTAGAATTATTTCCATCCTAAGTAGGGGTATACACCACCTCTACATGGCCTCTAGTCTCTGTGAGCTCAGGGTCTGTGTCACCCACATCTCCGCATCTTCACCAAGGCCCCCTACATTCGTGTCTCCATGAACCAAGCATGGTGATTTTGACACTTTATTTTTCTAGACCACTGCTTCTGTTCACTCAACCTAGCTCATGAAGATCAGTTATGACTTAAAATTATGTGCCTGATCAAAAACTAGCTTAGAACAAAGTTGTCTGCATAGTAAGATTACAAGTCTATGAAAGTCATGAAGCATTTTTAAAAGCCTAGAAGGAAACAAATAAAAATAATGATGTCTAGTGGTGGAATCTTAAATGTCTTAATTCTTTTTCTCTTCATTTTCAAGGTACTATTTAATAAACTTTAAGTAATCTTAAAATAAAAAGCTATATTGAAATAATAATATTAAGGAAATGTCAGCTCTCTCCCTTCCCACGCACGTCTTTGACTTGAATATGAAGGACATACACATCGGGGCTTTTAGGAATGCTTTAAATATGAGGTACAGAGAAAGATTGGGTAAGGGTGATAGCATGACAAAGCACAGCATTTCTGTGGGGTGAAGAGTTTATTCGAAACAGAATTCTGTTGTCTCTGAGTCTGGGGGACAGTGGCTCAAACAAGGTTAAGTGGGTTTCTCCACTGTCAGAGTTCCCTGAGGCATTCACTACCTCTTGGGTTTGTGAGCTCAGGAAGGGGAGAGAGCACACAGCATCTCCCCCAAAGTTCTTGGGAGGTGTATTTTCCCAGATCCTTAGTGCTGTCTGGAACATGCATTGGACAAGACTGGTGATTGAAGAGGACAAAAGGTGGTGGCTACCTGGGTTCTAGATGGATCTGCTAAGGCATTAACTACTGCATCTATTAGGCAAATCCCTGAATACTTCTGGATACAGTTTCTTATCTATAAAATAAGAAGATGAGGTGGAATGAACTTCTAGCTCTAAAATGGACCAGCTATGAAAAATGAGTGAATATGCTGACAGTTTTGTAACAATGAGAGGCAAACTCCGAAAATTCTCAGACTGAGAGTTTTCAGACAATCCAGCTTTATCTGCCCCCCAAGCAGCAAGCAATGTCAGTTGTTTTTTTTTTTTTAATTCTGCAAACCATTTAGAAGACAAAAACATTTAGCACAATTCAACGGAGTAGCTAGCATTCCAGGTTGCTGTATACACAGGTGAAATGTCCTCAATTCCCCCATTAGAGTACGCTCTACCCTCTTCTCAGACACTTGCCAAATGGAATGGGGTAAAGGCTTTCATTTCTCAACCACCTAAGGCTGGTTCCTTTGTGCTACTGGAAGAGTGACCTTCATGTCAACAAAGTCAGAATAGAACGTCCTGTTTCCAGATAAAGGCTGCTTGCTGCTGCCTCACTAACTTTCATCGTAAGCTGCTGTGGTTGGAACATTTTCTGGCAGAAAGAATTCAGAGGCCATGCTAGGGAACAACAGAATTTTGTCCCGTGTAACCCTTGAGCCTCTTTCTCCACCCCAGGAGGTTTCCCATGGTTCCAAAGGCTCCAGACCTCAGTCAGACCCCTCTCAGCCTGCAGCGGTCACCACCTAAGTCAATTCTTGGTTTCCTCTCACTGCAAGCCTAGCTGCAGAGGGGTCTGTCCAGCTTGTTTCCTTGCTGTGCCCAAAGCAAGCACTATACAGGCCCTTTCCTCATAAGGGCACAATGCTAATTACCAGAGGGAACCCCCCTGTATGTAACAAGGCAGAGAACACTATGGAGGTTATGGAGGTCAAGGATCCTCTCATAACCCCGTGTCTGTGGTGAAATGGAGTAAAACATGACACCTCACTAGACTCCACTTTTAGCCATTCCCAGTGGTCCAGGTAAGTCTCTTAGTCCTTACTCTTGTCTCCTTTTCTCCCTGCAAGGTCTGAGGTTCTCAGCATGTGATAAGACAGTGTGAGGGGATATGCAGAAGGCAGCTGCTGGATAGAGTGCCACCAATGGCAGACTGCACTCAGAGGCTCACAGCTCACAAAAGCAGCATGGCGCTTGCTCTGTTTCCCTCCTTTTGCTCCCCGGGTTGCTTTCCTCCATTTCCCCCTCCAATATAAGGAAGATAAATAAAAAGTGCATGTACCTCTCACAAGCCCATGGCAGACACTGCTATTCAATCATGCTATTCTTTTCTTGATTAAACCCAGGGATGTAACCAGAGATGAATATTAAGTGATGAAAACAGACATTTGCCAGTCTACTTCTGGGTGAATACCCCAAAGAAATAAGAGCTTGTGTCCACAAGATGAAATGTACAGCATTGTTCCTGGCAGCTGTATCCCCAGTAGTCCCAAACTGGAAACAACCCAAATGTCCATCAACAGTGTGATGGATAAAAATATAGTATATACATATAATGAAATACTCTACAGAAATGAAAAGGATGAGCTGCTGATAAACAGAGTTTGAGTGCATCTTAGAGACACAGTGTGGAGTGAAAGAAGTTAGACATAAAGGAGGTGCTATGTCAGTCCATGACTGCAGTTCAAAAACAGGCGAAACTCATCTGTGGTAATAGAAGTCAAGACAGTGATTACCTGTGGGGGATACTGGCTGAGAGGGGCACCAGGAAGCCTTCTGGGGACTAGAAAATGTTCTGTACCTTGACATTGGTGGTTGGTGCACATAGGCAAAAATTCAATGTGATGCACACCTAAGATCTGCATACTGTGTTATACTTAACTGTGATGAAAAGTTCCTAAAAGGGGACATGAATATGAAAACTTTTGTCTGGCCCTTGCTCTTCTATTTCTCTGCATAAGGAACATGAGGTCTTGAGTCTGACTTTGATTCAAATCCCCTCTCTGTTACTTACCAATTGTGTCTCTTGAGTAAATTATATAATCTCTTTGTACTTTACTTTCTCACCTATGCAGAGGGGATAAAAATAGGACCTAATTTACAGCACTGTTCTAAGAGCGAAGTTAGATACTTCGTCTAACAACTGCCTGGTGCATTTAGTATATGCATGAAATGTGAGCTGGGGACTTCGTTCTTCTCCCATGCTCCTCACCAGCTAGCTCTTACGGTCCTGTGTTTTTCCTCCTCTCCCCTCCACATTCTTTCTTCCTTTCATTTCCCCTTACCCTTGATAGCCTCAAACATGAAGTTAAAGTACATAGCTCTTAAATTTTATTGAATAAATTTATAGTTATATTTGTAATTGAAAAGCAAGTAAGCTTTACTATTTTCCATGTCTCTCTTCCAAAGACCAGACCACATACCAGACCAATTAAATGACACATCTGGGGGGTGGGACATAGGCATCAGTAACCGTTGAAGCTTCCCATGTGATTCTAATGATTTTGATATGCATACAAGTTTGGGAACTACTAAACAAACGTCTTTCTATTCCTTCCATATTGTCCGAACCACTTCAGCATACAGTTCTGAATTTTGGCTACATATTAGAATAACCTAAAAAGCATCTAAACAATACTGATGCTCGGGCCCCGCCCTGGGTAAGGCCTGGATATTTCTAATGTGTAACCAGCATTGAGAGCCATTGTGCCATAGCGGTCGGTGTTCTGGTAGATCTTGTGATCAGGGCAACTCCAGGCACCACCCCCAACCGGGGCCCTCCATGTTCCTCCTCATGTTCCTGAAAACTCCTGTCTTTGTCTTTTTTCTGTTGCAAGCTGACTGTGGAGGAAAACGACGCAATACTGACAAGCTCTTGGTTTGTTTTGCCCTCAGTATGGCATTGTGCTGGATGCAGGCTCTTCTCACACGACCCTGTACATCTACAAATGGCCAGCAGAAAAAGAGAATGACACAGGGGTGGTGAATCAGATCGAAGAGTGCAAACTAAAAGGTAAGAGGAAGAAAAAGGGAAGGGGGGACAGTGGGCCATGAGAGGTATGTGGCAAGTGGAACATGTGAAAAAAAGCGAGTCAAGTGAAGAACCCAGTGGAGCTGCTATTGTTATTTTATCATGATAAAAATAATATTGCAATCAGTTCTTAATGATTGAGCCCTTGAAGCATATGAAAACTTAAAAAATAATTGAGTAAGAGTACCTCCCTTCAATAGGACATTTCTGTGTGCCATGCGCCAATGTAAGCACTAAAAATGTGTTACCTCATCTACACAATCTCCCTTTGAGGTGTGTCTTAGTAGTCCTTTTTTTTTTTTTAATGAGGGCACTGAAATTGAAAGACAATATGCCACTTATTTAAGGTTGCTTCAACTAATAAGTGATGGATCTGAGATTCACACAGATCTGCAAACACATGTCTTAGCCAGTAGTTCTCAAATTTGAATTGGCTTCAGAACACCTGAAGGTTTCGTTAAAGCACAGATGCTGGGCCCCACCCATTCTTGAAGGCCAGACTTTCTGAATTAAAGCAGTTAGCTGTAACTTAAAGCTGATGTTCTCATTATGATTAAGTAACCAGGTTGTTTCAAAACTTCTGAATGATGTGGATAACATATCTGGATAATTATCTTTAAAGCAAATCCTCACTATAAAGCACTCACAGTGTAGATGCCTGTGTTAAAGTGAACCCAAACTTCAACTTCCAAAAGCTTAAGGAATCTTGGTTCTAATTAGTTTTGTTCTAACTGGAGTCAGAGTGGAAAAATCACTGAAGAGACATGGATTCTATTTCTATTTCTTCTAGCAAATGAAGAAACTCCACTTCAGAAATTTTAGAGGACTGGCCATGATTACATAGCTAGTTAGCAGCAGTTCCTATCTTTTCAGTAAAAGTCAATGTGCCTGGTGCTTATTTTAATATTTGTTTCAAATGTCTTCCTTCTCCTTTTAAATGTTCCAGGAGTTAGTGTTGTTAATTACACTTTTGTGGAAGAAACAAAAAAAGTAGTTATATAAGCTATCTATAAGATTCCCATTAAAATTCGAGAGAACCTGTTAGGAATGTTATGCAATTGAACGTGAGAATTGTGCCATCCAGTGGCAACGTTATTGAACAGCAGACAGACCTTGCACGAGGTCTGAAAATAAGTCCTACCAAGGCCATGCTGGTTCAATGAGTTACCCTCTTAGTTCAGCAAACTAATATATATCACATCAACAAATTGTCTTCTTGAATTTTATCAGAAAACACAAGTATTTTGCTCTAATATTATTAAGTAAAGTCTATTCCAAACTTTTAAAAAACATTGTTATCTGCTTCTACATCTTTTCTTAGGTCCTGGAATCTCAAAATACGCTCAAAAACTACATGAAATAGGCATTTATCTGACTGAATGTATGGAAAGAGCCAGGAAAGTGATTCCAAACTCCCAGCACCAAGAGACACCTGTTTACCTGGGAGCCACGGCAGGCATGCGGTTGCTCAGGTATAGCAGCATGTAGGGACCAAGAGCGGCTGGGAGTTAGATTTGGCAGTGCAGGAGCCTCTGAACTTAGGGGAGAGTGTGCCACACTCCCCTAACACCTGAATTCCAAGTACCCTAAATGTACGCACCTAAGAAAGAAAATTACAGCAAGTGGGTCAAACTCCCAAACTCAGTATACGTAACTTTGGAATTCAGCATTTTTTTTTAAAAAGGCCCTCTTGCCCTTTTCCCCACAGGGAACTCAAGGTGGTGAGGGCACAATGAGAGAAACCTGAGCCTATATACTCTGCAAATTGAGGCTATTGATTTAGCCATGCAATATCTGGGAGGGGGAAAAACTAGAGGAGACTCACAGGTGTCCCAAAGCACAAATAATCTCAACTAGCACCTTTTATTGGTCACCCTTAGTATTTGTGTGCATTACTCATTTGCTTGTTCATTCATTCATTCATTCAGCAAGTACTGACTGCCTACTCTGTCCAAGGATATGGAAGTAGGTGACTTCACCCTCAAGGAGATCAGTTTCATTACAGGCTAGTCAGTTTTTTCATCGAGGAATGCTCAGAGCTGCTACAGGAAGGAGCACACTTTGTCTTGCCCAGAATGGGAGGAGGTGAGGAGGATTTGCCAGAGGAGGGGACATGTGTGCTAAATCAGGGAGGATGAATTGGAGGATGAGGGAAAAGCAAAACAGGCAGAGCATACATCATGCAGTCCATACTCTTTGTTTATTCGGCACCTATTACATGCCAGGCGCTGTTCTAAGGGCTGGGGATACAATGGAGAGGACAAAATCCTGCTTTCTGGAGATTGTGTTCTAACAGATGTGCAAAGGTTGGTGTGTGTGAAAGACCAGGATGTGTTCAGAAGACTCTAAGTACTTCTGAATAGATAGAACATAGGGTGCATAGAGTAAAATAATAATAGCAGCTTGTATTTGTTGAGCCCTTACTATGTTCTTATTGCTATGTTTTAATTTAATCACAATAACTCTGTGAGAGGTTATTAACCAGATAAGGAAGCTATGGCTTACAAATGGTAGGTAACTCATCCAAGGTCACACACCTGGTAAGTGGTAGAGCCAGGACTCTGATTGGGATTCTGGGAAGGCAAGGCCTAGGTCACAAAGTGCCCTGTAGGCCATGCTAGGGGGTTGGAGTATATCTGGGACATAATGGGAGGCCATTAAGTGATGTTACACATTGGTAACACTGGTAGAGAAGGTGGATTGGAGGGGAGAAAACTAGGGATAAGGGGCCAGTTGGTAGGGTAAGGAAGTCCTACAGATGAGAGATTACAGGGGTCTAATGCCAGTTGGAAGGCAGCATCTTCTGGCCCAGAGGCTCTCACTATTGAGTAGTTTACATCTTAGAAGCAATTGCATCCCATCTTCATTATGACAATAGTGGAAAATTCCTCCCTTAGGTCTCAAGGTCTCAGATGGACCCAAGAACTGAGGCACAAATGAGGAATGTTTTTTCCCAGTCTGGCACCAATGGAGGTTGAGTATTTGATTTGCCACCTGGTGTCTAGTAGAGCCCTCATTAAGAACTCAAGCAAAGCCTGGGCACATAAGCAGCTAGGAGACCCTAACAATGGCTGGTGGAGTACCCATATTAGCTCTAGGTGTGGTGATCAAACAGTACCCAGGTACGACCATCGCAGTAATTAAAATTACTTTGATAATTTCTGTATCCAGGAAATAACAACAAAAGTGGTAATTTAGGAAGACCAACCTATTCAGGGATTGGAAGAGAGGGAGCCAGAAGATAGTTCTACCTCACCCCAAAGGAGGGCCCTCAGATAGCCATGAGTGGGTATCATCTCCATCTCTCTTGTTTATTCCAGCGAGTTATGATTCACTTCCTGGGAGAACTGACTGGAAGCTGTGGCTGAAATGGGCAGTTGCAGTTATTAAAACAAAACTGGTAACCTCAGTTCTTCCTTTGTGTAGCATAGAAAATAAATTGTTGGCGGACAAGGTCCTGACTATGGTGACGCGGAGCCTCAGCAACTACCCCTTTAACTTCCAGGGTGCCAGAATCATCACTGGCCAAGAGGAAGGTGCCTATGGCTGGATTACTATCAACTATCTGCTGGGAAAATTCACTAAGGTGATTATCTCACAGCACACCCACGGGGGTGACGCCCTGGGACCCAGTGCCGTTGCAATCTCAGGCACTACTTGCATAGCTAGCCAGGGTGAATGATGATGAATGAACAAATTAATTTACCCCCACATTTGCAAGGGTCACCTGAGATATCATTCTCTTACAAGAACTTTTATTATTGGAAAATAAGGAAGCCATATCTTCACCTCAGAGAGACAAAGAGAAAATTAAAACTCTATCATTAAAAATAATAGCTAATATTTGCCTAATGCTGTGTATCTTGTGCTATGCTAAGACTTGTCATGTACTGTATGATTTCATCTTCAGAACAACCACATGAGGTGTTCTCTCATTTTAGAGCCCAAACTGAGGCCTAGAGAAGGATAATTATTTTGCTCAAGGTTACACAGCTAATGAGCAAATGAGTGAGGATTTGAACTTGAGTCCTTCCAGCTCTGAATCCCTTCTTCATAAACACTGACTATACTGCTTCTATATTGCTGAAGTCTGCTATGTCTTTGAAACCCCCACTTTGCTTGCTATTGATCTGATGTGGATTCAGGAACCTCCAGGGAGCTTTGTGTCACCCCTTATGCCCCTCCTCCATCATGTTAGGAAGTCCCTGAGTCCAAGAAATAGTGTGAAAAGGGGGATATCCAGAGATTTCTACCACTGGTAACTGTACTCTCTTTCAGAAATTGAGCTGGCTCAACCTGATGACAAATGAAAATGATAGTCAGGAAACTTATGGAGCTTTAGACCTTGGGGGAGCCTCTACGCAAATCACTTTTGTGCCCCAAAACGAGACTATTGAGTCTCCACAGAATGCTCTGTACTTCCGTCTGTATGGCAAGGACTACAGTGTATACACACACAGCTTCTTGTGTTACGGGAAGGACCAAGCGCTCTTACAGAAACTGGCCAAGGACATTCGGGCAAGTATAACTGAGTCCAGACCTGCCTTCCCCACATCTGGGCTGCCAGCCCCACATCCTGTTGTTTTCTCTTTCTACTTCAGTAATTGAGCTGAAGTTGGTTACTGTACTTTCCAAACCTTTTCAGACAGGATATCTAAGTACATCTGGTAGACCCTTATAAATCGTTCCATCCAGACATCACCTCCTATGTTTGTTTACTGCACCATCTCCAAGGACACAACTCAAATCCTTTCTTGGGAAGTAATTTCTCACCCCTGTGGGGTTGGCAATGAGAACTACATGCCAGAGTATTGTTGCAGGGGAGGGTGTGTGCAATTTATAACCTCCTCACTGCTTTTTATCTCCATTTTCTACAAACTACAGAAAAGAGTTGTTAGAAACAACCTGGAGAGGAGGAGAAAAAAACACTTCAGGGAAAACACAAAATTTATCAATCCACACTTCAAATCTTGTCCCCAGACGCCTTCTGTATTTTGAAGGCAAGAAAAGTTAAACATACTTGAAATCATGCGAGTACCAGACACACCCTGATAAACAAACACAGAGCAAGGGTGTCACATCCAGCTGTTCCCTGTCTGCACTAAAAGGACAACTAGTTCTCTGCTTTCCTCCAAAGCTCACTCTCTGGTTCTCCATATGATGACTACCTCTGGAGCAGGGGCTGCTGAGAGATGACTACTGAGTCCCAAGGCTCCATTAAGCTTCTAATCCACAGCAATCCCCTTTCTTCTCTTAAGTATACTGAGTGGGGGTTAAAAACCCAGTTTGATCCTCCTGGCTTAAATGATCTAAGACACTTCAGCTCTTGGAGCAGAGCGTTTCACTTTTTTTTGCTTGGAGGTGGGGGTGGGGTGGAGGCTGATTCCTGGAGAACTACCCCAGGCTCAGAATTTTGAGAGCCTTGGGAGTTGTCCCTGTGAATCTGCTTCTGACCTATGTGATTAGAACTAAGCATTAGGTAATATCCCAGATTAATGGCATTTCTTGGCACAGCTTGGACTCTTAGCTTTCTCCGATTTGAGAAAGTTCATTTACATGTGCTATCACTTATGGCTTCTGTTATACAAATCTGACTACTCCCAAGGCTGAAAAAGGCAGGTGAGAGGCATACTGATGCCAGTGCTGAGTGCTGGGATATTGTACAATTCCTGCACAGTCATGAAGTCAGACTGGTGCTTTTGTACCCAGAGCATTTGCACATGACCTCTTCAAGTAATTTTTCCATTCAGGGTACAAACGGAATCCTGAGGGACCCGTGTTTTAACCATGGATACAACACAGTAATGAATGTAAGTGACCTTCGTGACAGCCCCTGCACCAGGACATTTGAGATGACTCTTCCATTCCATCAGTTTCAAATCCAGGGCAATGGAAGCTTTCAACAATGCCAGGAAAGCATTTTTAAACTCTTCAACATCAGTTACTGCCCTTACTCCCACTGTTCCTTCAATGAGGTTTTCTTGCCACCACTCCACGGGCACTTTGGGGTAAGTTTGTGAAATGATAAGGTATATTGGTTAGGATGATTTTGGCTGCAAGTTATAGAGTATGTGCCTACAAAGAGCTTAAATAATAGGATTTACTTTTCTCTCATATGATAATAAGCCTTGAAGTAGGTCATTCAGGGTTAGTACTTTGGCTTAATAATGTGAGGACCTGGGATCAGCTTTTCAGTGATCTTCTTGGTGATGCTAAGATGGCAGCTGTTACTCTAAGCCTTATATTTTTACATGGAAAGCCAAAACAGAAAGAAGGAAGCTTCTCTTGCATACATCTCCAACTTTGTAGAAGTGCCAACAAACAGCTTTACAGATGCCCCTGGGTAGAATTTGGTGAAATGCACATCTCTAAACTAACTATGCTAATGGAGAATGGGTTACTATGGTTGGTTTAGACTAATCATTGTTCATCCTCTAGGTCTGGGGACTCTGTCCTAAGCACATTGCTACCTGGGTAAAATCAGGAATCTGTAAGCCAGAAGAAGGGGGCTGGATGTTCAGTAGGCATCCATAAGGATCTGCCACGGGTAGCTTCTCAGATGTCAGAGAAGGAGAAAGCAGCAGTTGGATGTCTCGGCTAAGGTTTTCCTCTATAAAGATATGTAGGAATAAGAAACTCAGGAGTTGGGAAACTATTTGAACCCTAATTCCAAATTCCTTCTTTTCTTAGTTACTCAAAAATAAGACAAAATGTTTGAACAGAGGTCAAAGAGATACCCTTTTACTTACTTTCAAATTTCATGTTTCGGTCCTGAAGACAAAGCATTACTGTTATTATAGTTTAGCAGTATATACATGATCTTACTTAATCACTTAAGGTATCATTTAAAGAAACAAGAGCTTTTGTCTGCCTTTACACTCTTTCTCCTTTTTTTTCAGAAAACAGATCAGTGTGTCAGGAGGGAGGGTTGACTCTCTTCTAGAGCCCCAGCAGAAGAGTCCTCCCAAGGTTTCTGGGCCCAGCCTGATATCACAGAAAGAGCTCGCTTGAGAGAGCACATGCTCTGTAGTAATCATCCCTGATTTTAATCCTGACTTAGCCACTTGTAAACTATGTGAACTCTTTCTCCTTTGGTCTCTGGGAAACAATAATGGGCAAGGTAATCTGGGTTTACCCTAACCGTGTGTGATCCAGATCACATTTTCCCCTCCCCTCAACATTCCTGAGAGAAATAAATGATTAGACAAGGACTGGCAGAGTAATATTTGGTTACTGGTTGGTTTCAAACCCAAATTCAGAACTTCACCTGGACTCCCTATAGCTGAGCTGCCAATGGGTATCTATCTATCCATGCTGGGCTTTCTTAGGTCAAGGCACTTGCTTTGGATCCAACTGCTTGAAGAGAAAGGAGGGTGTCACAAAGGGGAGGAAGGTGGCCAGGGATGCTGGGGATAGCCAAGGGCCCTTTCTATTCCAGTCACTGCTAGGAAGTACATCTGAAGGAAAAGGAATATATTCTTGTGTGTTGACTTTTTAACTTTTCTGAAAGCTTTGCTCCTAGGAAACATGGCCCAATTCTTGCCTTCAAGCTTGAATTAATGCTTCAAACTTGACTAAACCATCCTTGGGGGGGTGCAGTGGGATGGTGGTGGTGGAATTTCTTGTCTTTAAATGTGATTCCTCCAACCAAGGTTAAGGAGAGGCTGAGTTGGAAAAGGGTGGAAAAGCCTTGAACTTCCCTGGGAGGCTTTTCTGTTTTGTCCCTTAGTCTCTCATTAAAATTGTTCTTCTCACGGCCTTCTAACCTTCAATTTGGCACTCTCTTTAGATTATCTCATTGCATTCATCTGAATAGGATCTTTCTTCTCTGAATATAGCCCTTAGGGTCAGTATTGTACCTGTACCTACTCCTGCTTTGGCAGTTTCTTTCTGTTTTGAATTTTTCTGTCCCCTCTGTAATTTCTCCCTAAATCCTAAAAATTTTTAAAATCTCATTTATACAATAAGGACAGAAATACCTATCCCATGGATAGGTATGAGTGATAAGCCAGACAAACAGAGGTGGACTGATGAGTGTCTTACAACCAGCTCTCTGGGAATAGAGGGGCTGGTGTGTAGCATTTGCCAATTTGCATGGTATAAGTACTTCCACCATGACATCAACTGGCTCACAAAACTGAAATTTTAACAATTAGCTCTCATGAATGGTAAGAGCCAGCTCCAGTATATCACTGCAAATAGTGAAGTGAAAAGCTAACATACCATTCCTAGTAGCCAAGGAGGAAAATAAGACATATGCAGATACATGGTTTTCATTATACCCAGGCCAAAGCAGTTATTCCGAAATCTAATCCCAAGGATATTTTAAAAAGATTTTATTAGACAATGTATTTGACCATATGTTTTAAATCGCAATTTAAAATTTCTTACAGCAACTTTAACTGGAAGCACAATAGTAAAAAGCCAACTCAGTGATAGCAATTCTGTGACGGACTGAGGCAATATAGGTTTTTGATAATCATCTCAGTAGAAGGAAAGAATTCAGAGTAGTTGGAAGAGGGGAGATATATATATTCTTCAAATTTTCAATAAATATTGATTACCAAAGTTACCAATTGAAAGAAGATGAGGGCTGACATTTTGAGGCTATGTTCTCTGAAGATGGCTGAGAGGATTCCTATTTGAGAGAGGTACTGCCTAAATACAAACTCACAGACTACAGACACCAATCAAGTAAAGGTTTATAAAGTAAGGTTGATTCTTAATATGGACATTAGGGAGCTGATCACAAATTTTTACCTCAATGGGAGAGCATCTCACATGCCCCTAAAGGCAAAGTCAACATTTCCCTCCTGGATTGCCTTCGGATCCATTCTGGCAAAAGAACATCTGATGGACTGAATCTTCAAAGTCCTACCCCAAGAGTAGAATCAGGATGATATTTTTCTTAAAGACATTTAAAGAGTCACTTACCACAGCCACAGGACGAAACTTGGTGATGTGTCCCTAGAACCATCTGATTTTGAGCAGTGTATCTTCCTAGAGGATTAAAAGAAGAAGGTAGTTTCTGTCATTCAGTATAGTTCTTGGGATTAAAGTCAGAAGCATTATGAATAAGGTTAAGGTTTCTTATTCTTATACCATATACAGTATACATATTCTTATACAATATACATAAATCAAGGGGAAAAATTTATGCTAAACCCTATCATTCCATCCTATTAACACTGTATTTTTCTGGGTTCAATTCCAGTGCATGTTGGTATAAGCAATAGTCCATTGTAGAAGAGACCTTTCCAAGGGATTTAAGAGGCCTGCTTAGCTAGTAAACCCAACCAAGTGGATTTCTGAAGAACATATACAGACAAGAAAACTACCATTTAGGCCCTGGCACATAGAAGACATTCAAAAAAGATTGGTAGGTAGATATAATGAAAAAAATGAATATAATATGAATGAATTGGTCCTAGAACAGGGGAAGAGAAATAGACAGCTTTATTCTGGAGCTCCACTGTCTAAGAAAGAAAGATGAATAGATGAATTACCAGCTCAGACAGCAGGTTTCACACTTGATTCTAAGACTTGGGTCTCTACTGTGACTAAGAGAAATTGTGTGTGTGTGTGTGTGTGTGTGTGTGTGTGTGTGTGTGTGTGTACAGATATATACACACATGTATGTATATATGAAGGCTGTCCAGAAAAAAAATCCAGCCATAAACATCTCTATTTTTTCATATTACATAGCTGGACACTTTCCAGACAGCCCTTTTGTGTGTGCGTGTGTGTAAGTAACAAGATTACCTGAGAAATATTTAAAAATATATAAAGCAAAGGAGATTTAAAACATTACTTCAAATTTGATTCAGGTGTTTGCAATACAAGGCCATATTTATTTTATTTTCTATTCCTTATATAATAATATTATTTCATGATTGCCTATTGCTTATTTGATTCCATTTTGAGAGAGGACTGTAAATCATAGCCTGCACAGTCTAGGAAACAGCTAAAAGCAAAATAGTGAGGTTGTCTAGACTAGTCATTCTGTGTGTGTATGTGTGTGGGGTGGTATAACATATACATAATAGAATACCATTTTAACTACTTTTAAGTGTACAGTTCTGCGGAATTAAGTACATTTACATTATTGTAGAACCATCATCACCATCCATCTCTAAAATTTTTTCATCTTCCAAAACAAAAACTCGACCCATTAAACAAAATACAAACTCCCTGGGCCTCTTTTCCCTCGTCCCCTAGCAACCACCATTCTACTTTCTGTTGCTATGATTTGACTATTCCAGATATTTCATATAAGTAGGATCATACAATATTTGTCTCTTTGTGCATAGCTTATTTCACTTAGTACAAATGCCTTCAATAGACAAGTCATTCTTAACTCTTCAAGGGATCACAAGACTTTTTGAAGAATGTGATGAAAGCCAAGGATCTTTTGAGCAGAAAAATGGACATAGAAAGGTGTGCCGAAAGTTTTCCATACAATTTAAAAGACATCGTGGTCCCTTGAGGGGGACCTACGAACCCCACATTAGAGACCTTAATCTAGAACAAAAAGTACATAATAACTAGATATTAAAGTAGAACTATGAGCCCAAGCAGGGCAGTGGCTGGAAATGAATGCCACACACATGCCAGAAGTGGGATCTATTTAGAAATATGCAAAGCAAATACAGACACATATGCCAGAGACAAAGAAACCTGGAACTGATGCTACTCCTGCCTCTAAAGTGCTTCCTGCTAGGATAGAGCCAACCTTACATCTGGTAATATAAGTTAGAGAAGCAAGTTAAAATGAATAATCAAGTTAGAATAGGGATTACAGGAACACGTCAAGTAGTTATTTGGGGACAGAATCTTTTATTTATTTATTTTTAATTATTTTAATTGTCAGGATTTTTGGGGTGACATTGGTTAGCAAGAATTACATAGGTTCCAAGCATACAATTCTGCTGTGCATTGTCAAATCGTCAACTTGTTGCATTTTAAGTTCACTACCCAGTGTGAATTCTCTTTCCATCACCATGTAGTTAGCTCCCCCTCTCCTCTCCCACCCCCTCCCTCTTCTCCCACCTGCTTCCCACTTGCCCCCGAATAAACATTAAACTATTGTGTCCAGAATCTTCAGACTAGATGGGTAATGCCTGTTCCTTCTGTGATTTGAAATGCATCATTTAATCTTTTTTCCAAAGCATTTCCAATGTGTTTTTTATTTGATCTTTGGAAAATAATTGAACAAACATTTCTTCCTCCTTTATGGACAAATTTGCCTTAAGGTTAACTTTCTGAATTTGTTTCCCTGGAAACCTGATAAAGGAGGAATGTCAGTTATATTACCAGGCAACAGTTCTCATGATAAAAATGACCCCTGAAATAAACTGCATCTGGCCTGGAAGAAATGATAAATAAACTATGCCTTCTTTGTGGCCTTCTCTAATGTGCAGAAAGGCTCATATATGTGAGATTTGTAACAAAAGGCTTTATTTTCATAGAACGTGGTACCGTCCCTCATGCCATCTGTTATTTGTTGGAGTTTTGCTGCCTTTCACTAGAAGGCAGGGGTTTCCTCTGTTTTGATAATTCCAGGTTTTGGAAGAAATTAATAGCCCTGTTTGGATGGGCATATAAAGGCCATCTCTGAGACTCATAGAAAATAGAATGTATGTTAAGCTCTAGGGTAAAAAAAAAATTATCTTCTACAGTTATAAAGTGATCCAACCTTTTGAAAGAGAATCTGACAAAATATGTATGGATATTTAAAATATGCTCACCTCCATTTTTAAAACTGAGGTCTAACATAACTTTAGTAAAATGTGCACATTTTAAAATAATTTTTCATTTTGCAATTACAGTAGATATACAATATTATATTAGTTTCAGGTGTACAGCATAGCGATTAGATGTTTATATAACTTAAGAGGTGATCACCCTGGTAAATCTAGTACCCATCTGACACCATACATAGTTATTACAATATTATTGACTATATTCTCTATGCTATACTTTACATCCCCAAGTGTGAACACTTTAAGAACACAGATTGATAATTTTTAAGGGATACACCTATGAGCCCATCATCTAGATGAAGATATGGAACATTCACAACAGCTAAAAGGCTCCCTGGTCCACTTTCCCAGGTGATAATACCTCCTCCAAAGACAACCACTACTTCAACATCTATCACCATAGATTAGTGTCGCCAGTTCTTGAAATTAGTGTGTATTCTTTTTTTCTGAGTTCTTTCATTCAGTATTGTTTGAGATTTGTCTCTGTTGTTCCATGTAGCAGTAATTTATTGTTTCATTGCAATGTAGTATTCCTTTGCATGACTACACTAAAGCTTATCTAGTCATTCTATAGTTCATGGATATTTGAGGTTGCAGTTTGAGGCTATTATAAACTGCTGTATGAACATTTTTCATGTCTTTTAGTGGATAGTTCCACTCATAAAATATATTTACCTTATGATCAAACATTTTACTGCAAAGAAATTATCCCAAGGCAGATGTACAAAGATGCAAGTACACTGGAGCATGTTTATAACAGTGAAATATTACAAAGCCTAAAAATTCATGAGTATGGGATTATTTAAGTAAATTATGATAGATCCATACATAGTAACATTTTATAGTCATTTAAGTGGGTAAGGTAGAAATTTGACCATGATGTATTATTATCAAGTGAAACAAAGCAGGATTATAAAAACACTGTATCCAGTGATATTACATTTAGGTAAAGATATATACATATATTTTAATTTTTTACATACATACAGTTGCTGTAGGTATTAAACAGTAAATTGTTAAGTGTGTTTTTCTGTAGGGGATGGTTAGATTAAGGAGAGACTTTCATTTTTAACTTGTAGGAGTTCCCTGGTGGTGTAGTGGCTAAGGCTTCGGCGCTGTCATTTTTAACTTGTAATAATGAAATTCTATAGGAAATCATGTGTTTATCTATTGTGAAGGGAAAGGAATGAAGAGGGCAAATCTCATATTTTGAGAAATGAGTAAGAGCAGGGTTCTGAGATGCTAATGGGAGGCTTCTGATTGTCAGGAAAATGTTTTCAAGAGCCTGTGGCATGCAGATCTTTGAGGGTAGGGATTGGCGTGGACCGGGAGGTCCTGCTGACTTGATTGCTATGTATCACACGGAAGGCTCAATTTTGCTAAAGTTACCCAGAGAAATTTTCTGTTTGTTCATGTTTAAAAATAATTTTTACTTATTTAGAAAGCAAATGCAAGGGTGCTCCTTTGACCTCCAAAATGATTTCCCCTAAAAACCTTTGGGGCAGGAAAGAGAAAAAGCACTAGAGTTAAAGTTTGAGTTGCCTCATCCAGCAAGCTCTGCTCAATTATTTTTTTCCTCTTTAAATTCATGATATTAAAAGGGTACAAAAGGCAGTTATAGCATGGTATAAATCATGAAAATTAGATGCATATATTAGAATGGAGGAAAAATATATATTTCCCTAAATATCACATTTAAGACCAATTAAGTGGTAAAATTTGGGTCACTTAATCAAATGTTCCCTTTCTTACTCATTTGTACTTTTAACTTTTTCTATAGTTCTCATGTATGATGATAATGATTTTTAAAAACTTTTCAGTTGTGCCTAGCTCATGGCAGACTTGCAATAAATATTTGTTAAAGATTGGCTATTCAAAGAACACAGTACAAAAATACACCTTAAAATTGCCATTCAGAGATAATTCTTAATACCTTTGTATAGAATTTTCCAGGTTTTATTTATTAAAATATTCATATAACAGACAGTTTTTTAAAGATGGCATTTTTATAATGTTTTCCTCTTTTCTTTTCTTCTCTTCTCCCCATCTTTCTTTCTCCCTGACTCTCCCATTAAAATTATAGAGAAATTAATGACCAGCTGGTTCAGAAATACATGTCAGCAGCAAAGTGACGCCTCTTCCAGGGTCTGAAGTATCAAAACTCTTGTTAATTTACTCAGCAGAGATTTCCAGGCACCTTCACAAGGGGTACAGCCTTCTGGAAAGTGAGTCACTGTCCCTCCGTGTTGGACACAATGAAAACCTGACATTTTCTCTTGCAGGCATTTTCAGCTTATTACTATGTGATGAAGTTTTTAAATCTTACATCAGAGGAACCCCCCTCTCAGGAAAAGGTGATTGACACGGTAAAAGAGTTCTGCTCCCGGCCTTGGGAAGAGGTGAGTAGAAACAGCAGCTGTTAACCCTGCCCCATGCCCTTGACAGCATGGAGGATGTGAGTCTGCCCTTGAGGTCATGATAATTTGATCAAGATTCAGCACAGATGTTGAAGAAACCTAAATGGGGCACTCAGGAATGAGTTCATCAGCATTCCTTGGTAACTTGGCATGCAATGGCTTAAATAAAAAAAGCTCTTATTTTTCTCACCTCATATGAAGTTGGCAGTGGGCAGCTGTTGTTGGCATGGAGTTAGCAGCTTGGCTTTATGTCAGCCATTACCTCTTCAGTTCTGTTGTTATGCCTATTTCCTCATGGACACCAGATCTAGCTTCAGAGATCATAGCCATGTTCTAGGTCAGAAGAAGGGTAAAGGCAGATACATCTGTTCCTTTTTACCAGAAAGCAAAAACGATTCCAGAAACTCCTTAGTTTCTCTCATATCTCATTGGCTAGGACTGGCTAGGAAAGAAGGGTGCAGAAATTTATGACTGGCTTAGAGCCTTAGATCCACCACGAGCTGCTTCCTAAAGCTGGGCATGTAACTGCCCACTCCTCTCTCCAAACCCCCAAATCAGTTTTATTAGCAAGGGAGATGGGCAATTCATAGAATTTGCCACAGACACCATTGTGGTAAGACTCTTTCTCCATTGCCCAGGTCCGAGATATCTCCTACTTCCTCATAAATTTGGAGCACAAATTTTTTATCTGAGGCATTGAGTCATTTATGATCTGGTGCTATTCGATGAAAGTTTTCCAAAAAAGACAGAGGTATGAAGTCTACTCTGATTTAAAAAGATAGATCATCTAGGGGTAGCTCAAAACAGCAGCTGTTTTAAGTTGACAATTGCAAAAGTGAATGGTGCTTTCATTATGAAAAAATGCTATTAATTAAAAATGAATGCTGCTCTCATCGGCACTGACAAATGATGAAGGAAGGTTGTGCAAGAGCCTAGAGGTCTGGAGTTCTCCCAGAGTATTATGTCTGAGTTAAAACATGAAGGAAGGGCTGCTCCAATATGCCTTGGCACTTTACAGTCTACAAAACACTTCGGAGAGGCATTTTGCAGTTGGTGGCGATGTGTGGAGGAAGAGCATATTGGAGTCAGGCAACCTGAGATCAGGCCTACAAAATAGTTTCCGAGGAAGTAGATCTGCACTGCTCTTTGAAAAAAATTATTTGTTTAGAGTGAAAGCTCTGTCAGTTTTTCTCCTTACCCTCATCTACTGTTTTATTTCATCAGAATACTTTAGGTTGGGAATCTTACAGTATGCAGACCTGTAGGTCTGCTCAGATAAGTCTTATGAGGAATTGCTCAGAGGGTCTGGGAGTAAGTTCACAAAAGTCTGCACTTGAGAGAAATTCTGAAACATCTGGGGGTGGGGGTGGGGTAGTAGGGATTATGTGTGTGTGTGTCTGTGTGTGTGTATGGGACAGGGGGTGGGGGGGGTGGAGCTGCAAGTTTGACCCAGACTCTCACCCACACCTTAGAATGTTGAGATGGGTGTTATGAACCAGTGTTCATTTTTTTCAACTGCGCCGTCCATTCGTGTAGAAAGCATAATTTTGTCAAATACCCTGTTACAAGGTAACTCGTTTCTTCTTTTCCTGCCAACTTCAACATGAGGAAGGACTGCTACCCCAGTGTGACTTAAATTTGGAAATGTTCCTCCTAGACACCTTTGGCAGACAAAGAACTAACAATTGTTAGGCATATGAATGTATTATGTCCTGAAAGCTTTACTCATACTCTAATTGTGCTGCCTTCCCTGCTTTGGCAGAGGAAATAAAATGTAAAGGAGGGCAAACCATGGCCCCACTTGGAGAGCACATAGGATAGTAGTATTGAGTCCACGAGCATTAACATGATCAATTCTGAGATGAAAAAGGTGATGGGATTAAGAAGTACAAATTGGCAGTTATAAAATAATCACAGGGATGTAAAGTATAGCACAGAGAATATAGTCAATAATATGGTAATAACTATGTGCCAGGTGGGTACTAGACTTATTGGGGTTATCACTTTATAAGTTATGTAAATGTCTGATCACTACGTTGTACATCTGAAACTAATATGATATTGTATGTCAACTATAATTGAAAAAAAAAAAAGACCAATTCTGGGTTGATAAACCAGGTAGATGCCTTTGGCTTCTATATTGCTGGTTACTATCATAATTAATCCTCAGCAGGTTAGACTGCATAGCTAATGTATGGCTTCCCGTGAAAAGGAGGGGGATAGGAATGATGATGAATTTAGGGAAATTAGGACAAAAATGGCATTCCCCCAGTGGACAGGCCAGCCTTCAAGAACCTACAGGGTTGCAGCAGTGGATTCTTAGAATTCTGTATCCCATAGTTTTTAGTTTGACAGGCCTGCCAAGATTACAAGAAATGGAAGAAGAGGTCTTTCCACAAAGGAGAAGCAGATAGCAGTTACCAAAAGAAAGGGGTAGGGACCTGGACAGGCGAAGTCAATCGATGTCACACCAAGTTCTCAAGGACTGTTTTTTAAGCTGGGCCATTCAAATTCCACCAGAGCAGGACAAGGCAGGCTAGGTGTGGACTTAGCCTTCCAGAGACTGTGGGCTGGCAGGAGCCATGTGCGAAACAGACTGCAGCTAGCAGTTAGAGTTTAGAGATGGGATGTTCCTGTGAGGGTAGAGAAATCTGGGCAAAAGTGGGGGCAGCCAGCCAGGAGGCATCTGGCATAATTCCTAGTATATGATACATGCTTAACAAGTATTAGTTCTCTCTCTGCCTAGGGTGTCCAGGAGGGAATGCCTATCTCAAGGACTGAGAAAGAGGGCAGCAGAAAGACTCTAAGCTGCATTAAAGATCTCCTGGCCTGCTGCCCTCTAACTGAGGGCAAGAGAAGAACAGAGCAAGCTGTGGGCATCTGGGCATTAATTTACAACAGCTTGGAGAGGTGAAGGCAAGGGTTGGCAAGCAGCCCATAATACCTTCATTCAGGAGTAGGGTAAGGAAACACATTAAGGACTCAGGAGGACCCCTTTGCATGACTCAGATACAATTAAAAAAAAAAAAAGAAAGAAAAGAAAAAGTTAGGCAAGGACAGAGGTCAGAAGGTGAGATGTTTGCCCTTTTAGCAGCCCTGAGCAAAATGCTTCCTGTGTTCCAGAGCTCTGTTTCTCAAAATTTACTGTACAGGGTCCAGCACAAATAACACCCTTTTATGAGCTCGTAATCTATACCAAATCTTTTATTACAAAATCATAAGCTTGTAATTCTGTAACGTAACAACAATACACTTAAGCACACTTTAGGTGACATTTTAGGTGAAATGTTCAAATTGCTGTCCATCTCACACAAGACATTCATGTATGTGGTCCAGCATTACTTCTGCTGGCCCCTGTATATGTGATCCCATTCTGCATTGGTAGTTCTGGGTGAGGACTAACAAGCTTCTAGGACAGTGGTTTTCAACCTTCCTAATGCCACGACCCTTTAATACAGTTCCTCATGTTGTGGTGACCCCCATAAAATTATTTTTGTTGCTATTTCATAACTATAATTTTGCTGTTATGAATCATAATATAAATATCTGATGTGTTTTCCAATTGTCTTAGGCGACCCCTGTGAAAGGGTCGTTCGACCCCCAAAGGGGTTGTGACTCACAGGTTGAGAACTGCTGCTAGGAGATGCCGATGCTGCCAGTCCAGGGCTTAAACTGAGTGGCTTTTTATGACACTACTTCCTTAAGATGTTTAGAGGCTCTGAACCAAAGAAAGACTCTGGTCAAGAGCAGATAGAAAAACTGATTAATCAAAGTCAATGGATTTCTATCATGCAAGATTTTTCACACCTTTGACATTCTAATCTAGTTGTGAAACTCAAGTTTCACAAGGCATGAAAAGGTATACTAAAATTCATTGTTTCTCAACAACAGAAATGACTTTTTTCCTGAAGTACTGATTAGTATCTCATAGAACCCTGTGGAGGCAAAGTTCCTTAGACACTAAACTAAAAAGCCCTGCACTCACTGAAGGAGCACAGCACCACTCCCAGAGTCCTCTGGAGAGGTCATCACTTAGGTGTGCATGAGCTGGGACTTTCTCCTCTTAGAAGGTATGCAGAGGTACCTGTTGTACAAGTATGATATTTTCTTCACTTCATTTCCAGCTAAAGACATATTTTGGCGAAGTGAAGGAGAAGTATCTGAGTGAATACTGCTTTTCCGGAACCTACATTATCTCTCTCCTTCAGAGGGGCTATCATGTCACACCTGATTTCTGGAAGAATATTCATTTCATGGGCAAGGTAATTTGGGTACTTGTTGGGTTGGGGGTGGTGGGTTGGGTGGTGGTAACTGAAGCAGCTTGGAGCCTGAAAGGGCAGGAGTAAACCTGTAAGTTTTGGCCTGATGTCCAGTTCTACCATTTCACCTCTAACCTAAGCTGGCATTTTGTGTCAAATCCTCCTGGGTTTGTCAGCCAGCTAGTTGTGGATATCCCATCTAATGACGGCTACCTGCATTCTCTCAGCCTCTTCCTAATTATGTAACAGTGACAAATTCCTTGTAAAACAAAAAATGAGATATTAAAATAACGTAATAGTATTTTAGTAGCCACAGTGATTTTGTGTGCTGACTTCAGCCTTCATCCCAAAGGCCCCTTCCATGAATCTGAAAAGGATGATCGTGGTTTCTCATAAGGGGTGAAGGCTTTGTTGGTTGTAGCTTCAAGGCTGACCAATCTGAAAGTTCAGTGTGAAGAAAAGGATGAGTAGCTGTGAATGGGGGTCTTGGCTTAGAAGCCAGCCTCACCTTGAGCTCTAAAGAAGCAACCTCACTGCTGTTTTACCATAGCGCCACCTGTAGGTGTAGAGAAACACATGGACTGAGTGTCTCATGGGCAACACATGCTTGAAATATACCAAGAGCATTGTTTCTCTACCTTTCAAACACATACTCACTAATGGCAAAAACAAGTTACCCACTGTATTAAATATAGTGATTTAACTAAAACAAAGCCTTGAGGCAGAAGACTGTGGCAGCTTTGAGGATACCAGTTGTAGTACACTCTTGTCAAGACTGAACTTGCTAATTCAGACAAATCTTTCCCTTGTTTTAATATCCCACTCTTCCTTCCATTCTATCACAGTTCATCTGTTTGAAGGAGATGTCTATGTCAAATTTGAGTGATCTGTATTCTTTGAATTCCAATGAATGATCCAATATGTCTAAATCTTAGGTGATAACTCTAACTCTGGAGCTTTGACACACAGTCAGATGAGGTTCCCATCCCGCATAAAGGGAAGCGGGCTCTTTACAAATTACACATTCCCAGTAATGGTGAGGGGTCAGGGGAGAGGAACATTTCCACCACTGATATTGGCTGCAGTGTAAATTGGCACAACTTTGGGGAGACTGTATTGGCAATATGTGTTAAGAGTCTTAAAATACGAGTATGCACTTCATTTTATCCAATTATTCCATTCCAGGATGTATAAATAATTGGATAAAGTGAGTAAAAAGATCATATAAGGCAGTTCATGCCAATGATGATGTTACAGAAATCCCTTAAGAGATATGCAATGATTTTTAAGATGTTGTTGAGTAATTCTGCATACAATTTAATTTTGTTTCAGTTTCTGTTTTTGTTTCATAAGAAAAGGCATTACAGAGAGGACTGGAAGGATATGTCACAAAATGGTAATAGCAGCAACTTCTAGGTGGTTTTTATTTTCTTTTTTAGGATTATCCGTACTTTCTAATTTTTCCACCATGACCATGCACACAACTCAAGTAATAAAAACATTTTCAAAATCATTTATTATTCACTACCTGTATTACAGTAAGTTTTGGGGTGGTTGGAAAATATTCCTGGGAAGATGGCAGGGTCAGAGCACATTTTATCATTTAGTAAGAATCTTTTCTCATGCATATGCAGTCTTCCAACTTCCTTTAAGTAAGACTAATTTGCTTTATTTTTCCCTAGTTGAATTGTAAAGGCGTCCTAGTTTTATATGGATGAAGATTCCTGGTCCCAACATAGATGTAAAAGGCCAGGGACAATTATTATTCTCTTATCCTTTGCCAGTTTCCAGTCCCTCCAACTCCCACTCCCCACATTAACATAAAACAAAAGGGGAATGCAAATCTCCAAAGGCCCATTTAAGTTCTATGCAAGAGAACTGGGCAGTCTATCATCAAAATTCATCTCCAAACTCCTTAATCATTTGCTCCTGTTCCATTTTCCCCACAACCAAATTCCCAGTTTATTATAGAACATAGAAGTAATCCATTTAGAGAACTGAATGTGGTGCTCTCTACCTCCTGATTGCTAAGTGTTATGGATGGGGTTGCAGAAAAGCTCATTTAATCCTCAGACCAGAAACAACAAACTTTCCCCACTGTTTGCAGATCCGGAGCAGTGACGTGGGATGGACTTTGGGCTACATGCTGAACCTGACCAACATGATCCCAGCTGAGCAGCCACTGTCTGCACCTCTGTCCCACTCCACCTATGTCTTCCTCATGGTCCTTTTCTCCCTGATCCTGGTCGCAGTGGCCATCATAGGCTTGCTGATCTTTCACAAGCCTTCATATTTCTGGAAAGACATGGTATAGCAGGAGCAGCGGACATCTGCTGGCGGGAGTGAGAAAAAAACCTGCCCAGGGAGCCCTTTCCTCCACAGTGGTGTACAAGGTCATCCTTCTTTGTTCACCAAGACCAGTCTTGACCAGTATGAAGCTTCCTTGGCTTTGCTGAAGCCTTTGCTTGGGAGGCAGTCACCACCTTCTGCCTCAAGAACTTCCCGGCGAATGTTGTCTCTTCTGTGAGTCTTTCCCGACTCCCCCTCTCTTTTGTATGCTGTGCTCGTTAGGTCTTAAAAACCTGCCATCTTTAATGATCTTTGCTTTGTAAAAGAACAATACTGGCTTCGTTCAGAAGAACACAGTCCTGCAAAATTGTGGTGGCTAAAAGAAGAATCTCATCTGTGTTCTTACATACCCTTTATTTCTCGTTTCCCATTTATTGAGAAAGCCATACAATGCCTTTGGAGAGGGCAGACACACATTCATTTCCAGCCTGTCCTTTGCACAGGAGAATTTTCTATACTAGGCAAGTATATGCTAGGCCCAAAGTCTGGGAATTTATGTGCTTGTGCAGCTAATACAATACTCAATCCAGTTCGTAACAGGGATGTGGACGAATCACATATTCCTGGGTGATGCCAAAATGCTAATGAGTGGAACACCCAGACCAGAGATTTTTAAAAAGCTGATGTACATACAAGCATTCAAATATCAGGGCATACTACACAGTAGGTATATACATGTCAGGAAGAAAAATATAGTTACAACGCAGGTTTGGGAAAATGCATCCTCCACTGCATTTATTGGGGTTTTGTTTTTATTGCAGTAGAATACATATATAATGTATAATTGACCATTTTAACATGTACAATTCAGTGGCATTTAGTGTATTCACAATGTTGTGCAACCATCACCACTATCTAATTCCACAATATTTTCATCACCAAGAAATTGGCTACAGACAAGACCACTCCTGGGTAGGCTCAAACCACAAACCTTTCAGTTAATAGGCAAATATGCTAACCAACTGCACCACAAAGATGCTACTGAGTTTGAAAGCCATGCCATATCTTACTGTTCCAGGGTTTACTTTAGTGAGTGCTACATTAGTGCACTCACTAAAGTGTCATGGTATTTATACATCAAAATGTGCCAGGAACCAGATCTGAAAGTGTTGATGTCACCTTGTCACACAAGTATGGGCTCTATTATTCCATGGAATATTTTGCAGCTATGGACCTTATCACAGAACATGAAGAGGCCCTGTTCCTCTTTTCTTTAAAGACTGCCGCAAGAGTTATCTGCTGAGCAGAATGGAGTGAAATGTTCCTCTGACCTTGCCTTGGGCTCTCCATCTCTGGATCTGGGGACCGACTATTGGGTGGATATGGGGCAGTGGGAGGTGGGGAGAAGGAAAAGCTCTCCTGTAAACTAGAAGCCAAATATCCCTATATCTCTTGAAATATCATTTTTGACAACATCCATGTGAATATAAGCTTAATAAAGCTGTGGACAGGAACATTTTATTTTCTGATACTCACAACTGAACTTGTACCTTGACTAGGAGCAAAAAGCCAAATTAGGTCATGTTTAAACTCTTTCTAGCAGTAGTTGGTTGTATTGTTATAGCTAGTATTTAATGAGCATTTATTGTGCCCTATGTTCTGTGCCCAAGGGCATCATATTCATTTTCTCATTTAATCTTCACAACAATCTGAAGGTAGGTACTACCATTCCACTTCATAGAAACAGAAACTAACACTTAGAGGTTAAGTCACTTGCTCAAATGGCTAAGCTAAAGCCTTGCACGCACTTAACCATTATTTTCTCTCCCAAATATATTATGAGACTGTCTCCTTATAACTTCTAAGCACACATTTAACTCTGCATGAATGGGCTTATGGGCATGGTGGAAAGAGAAGTAGACAGATGACCTGTTTCCTTATGGACTTGTGATTAATATTGTTTTAAGTCCACAAAAGCTTCATGACTACATTGATACTGTTTGTGTACTTTGCATGGTAACATACATGGCATATGATGCTAATTAATGATCCCCATCCTCCTGGCTTCCAAATTATACTGCTTGCTCACTGCACAGTATTTCAGCATCAAATCAATAGTAGTTGAAGATAATGATGAAAATAAAAGGTCACATAAATAGAGCTCCTTTCTTCCTTAAGTCTTCATATACAAAACACTGTCAGGTACATTATCTATACTGATCCTAAAAAACAACCTCACAGTGTGTTAAATATCATTTTCATTTTATAAACAAGGGTCATACAAAATAGTTCATGGCAGAGCTGATACTCAAATTCATGTCTTCTGCTCCAAGTTTATTGCTTTTTCTTTTCTAAACACTGCCCTTCAGCAAGGTAGAATTAGAATTCATAAGTTTCCTTCTATAAACACTGAAATATTTCTTGTTGCCTGGGTCCAAAAACAAAAAATCCTTTAAAGTACTGGGAGCCAAACTCCACTTATTAAATATCTCAAATCATTGAGATTTAAGCAGGTATAACCTGATCTCATTTCTGTTGGAGGGAAAGATGGTTTTGAGGCAAATCCACGAATCTGATGAAGAAAGCCAAATAAAATTGGATTCCTATCAATTAATTTTAATATGAATGGCCTACTAATTATAAATAATTAGCATTTCTTCCTGGACTTTTACCCAAACTTGGTTCTGGTGACCCCATTCCTTTAGAAGGTGGGAAACTTTTTATTTCTATGAACTCATTAGGGGGAAAGCAAAAGTGGTTACTTCTGTAGACAAAAGAGTTGAAGTTAATTAGTGTGTGTGTGTGTGTGTGTGTGTGTGTGTGTGTGTGAAAGAGAGAGGAGAAAGAAAAATAAAAGTTTTACCTTAATAAGAAATATAAAATGTGATTAAAGTATACTTCATTTTAATTTTTTATCAGTCAAGACCTCTATAAGAAAAATATGGTACAATCGAACTGAGTAACTAAGGAGAGTTTAATAAAGTGACTATATCCAAAATAGTAACATTTCAACAGGTAGTTAATATAAAAATTATTAAGGAGATGTTACAGTACATCTTAATCAGGACTAGCTACATTTCAAGTGCTCAATAGTCACATGTGACTTGTAGCTACCATACTGGACAGCACAGGTATAAAAATACATTCAAAACTACAAGGACACAGACAACAATCCTTTGTCTTTCTCTTGAGGAGGGAATTTTTTAAAAACAAAGTTATAGATGCTATAACATTCTTGCTATTATTTATTATATATGAAGTTTAATATTATTCTTAAACAAGCTTTTAAGATCCTGGTTCCAAATTTCACTTTATTTCTCAGATTTTTTTGCCTTTTTTTGGTGAAGGCAAAGATGCCTGTTATTTAGGCCAACATGTCTGATAAAAGACTTGCGGAAAATTTAATCTAGATTCAAATAGAAGATTATTTTAATGCCTGTATTTTATACTCAAAATGTATATTTGAATATTATAGATAAGTCTCTTAAAGCTCACAGAGCAAAGTTTACCATAAAATAGTAAAATTACTATTAAAATATATTTTTATTTAGTGTATGTTTGAAAGATGAGCTGAATTTCACCAAAACTGGTTTGGTCCCTCTCTGATTCAGATTCTAACAGTTATCTTGTTAGAACATGACAGGTGCTCCTAGTTAGCTGTGCTCATTAACTATATGTTTCAGTTTGTGTCAGTTTTTTTTTTTTTTTTAATTTGTAATTATAACCTCAAAGTTTCAATGGCTTACCATAGGAAACATTGATTTTCATGTTCATGGGTCTGCAAGTCAGCTGGGTAGCTCTACTTCAGGTGGTAGGTTCAGATCTGTTCCATGTGTCTCATTCTCTGTGTCTGGTGGATTTCTGAGCCACGTTCTCATGCTGAATGGCAGGGGCACAAGACAGTGAAATATAGAATGCCTCTTAAGGCCTTGGCCAGGATGGGCCCTGCTCACTTCCATCCACATTCTGTTCACCAAAATAAGTCATATGACCCTGCCCAACATTAACAAGTTGGAGAAACACTGGGAGGAATGGCAGTCATATGGCAAAGGACACAGATGATTAATTCTAACATAGAAAAGGAGTGAAGTACTGGGGGTAAGGATTCAATCTCTCACAGTGTCTCAATAACTAAAATGTTAAGTGTGTTTTCTGTAGATTACAACCTACATTATTTTGCCAAAGATGAATATTCTTTTAAAAACATGTCATTACTTCTAGGACGTCATCAATCTGTAACTTCTTTCCACAGCCTTAATCAGGATGCCCTGGCAGCTCCCAAATTAGCTTCACATTTTAGCTTCTAAAATGGTAGATTTCCTAAGAGACCATGCATTTATTTTCTTTATTTTATATGTTTAGGACAATGTACAGTTAACTATTTGCACATGAATCTAATACAACTGAATAGAAGTGGTTTTATCACAGGTATAGTAGATGTTTTAATAATGAGGAAAGGAGCGTCTCCATGAGCCTTTACCCAACACTGTTCAGGTTATTTGCTCAACGTGGAATGACTTTGCCCCACTCTACTATTAAAGCTCAGTTGAAATGCTCCTTAGTGAAGTCTCCTGCAAATCTCCAAGTCAGAATAAACTGCTTCTTCCCTGTGCTACCACAGCCCTTTGCCCAGGCCTTCATCAGAGCATTCAGACCATTCTATTCAGTGTCTGGGTTAAGCTCCTTGGGGGCAAGATATGTGACCTATTTCTTTCTCAAAAGTTGGATTGGTGGGTATTTGAGGAGGAACAGTGTAACAGTATTATTAATCTCACTTGTCCACTGCCAGGGGGCTGGTCCATACCACTATTTCTGCTTCAGTATCCTTATCTCTTGATATGTCCATCCTCTTCCTCCAGCTTTAAGGACTAGCTCAACTCCTGATTCCTCAATGATTCTCTGAATACCTACATTGAACTTTTCCTTCTTGGACCATGCATTTTTTTCCTGTATAGCTAAGCACTCAGCACTTCATTGTAAATATTAAAGTAGAATTTTAAGGATTCGAGTTCACCTTAAAAGGCCATGCTTTTCAAAATTTAATGTGTGTATGAGTCACCCAGGGATCTTGTTTAATAAAAAATATTTAATTTTAATTAATAAAAAAAATGATTCAGTAGGTCTGGGGTGAGGCTGAGGTTCTACATTTCTAACTGCCAGGTAATGCCAGCACTGCTGTCCAGGAACCACACGTCAGCGATCAAAAATCTTAATTACTTTACCATTTCACTGAGTTCCTTCTACTGGCTCTCAGATAAGTAAGTGGTCATATACTACCTGACTGCCATACTTCATTTAGCAGCCCATTCCACAGTAGGCCAGCTCAACTGTCACTTTCAAAGCTTATTCTTTTTCTTATATAACAATCCTCAAGTATTTCTTCTTCTGCCGGTTTTGTGTGCTTCATGAGATTTCTATCTGCCCTGCCCTCTGCCTTCGGAGAGCCATGACTCACATTCAGTGGAGAATGATATGCCTCACACAATTCTCTCAGCTCTTCTGCCCTGCCCTTGTCCTTCAGTGTATTACCTCTGTGTTGTTGGTAGAAGCTCATTGGAAAGAGCTGGTACGTGATTCACAATGCAAGCCCACATGCAACCTTTGAAAATTCTTTAAAAGTTCAGCTGGTTTCTTATTATTTCTGTCTACAATGGATCTTTCCTTCTCCTGTGACTCCACAAGAGTTGAAAGAGCCAATGACTCTCAGGAATTTAGTTCTGATAGGTTTTAAAACACTATTATTTTGTAGATTAACCAGCTGGGTAAAAGCTCAAGCTCCTGCTTTATGTACACAATAATTATTTGTAAAATAAATAAATAAATCATAGAAAATTATTTATTTTTTTACAAAGTTTGCAACAAGAAGTGCAATTCATTAGCATATATAACTAAAAATAGAGCATCAATAAATCAAATTTCCAGTTTGAAAAACATTTTATGTATGCCACATTACTAGTTTCCTTG
The DNA here is from genome assembly GCA_004026885.1 of Lyroderma lyra. Taxonomy (NCBI): domain Eukaryota; kingdom Metazoa; phylum Chordata; class Mammalia; order Chiroptera; family Megadermatidae; genus Lyroderma; species Lyroderma lyra. The sequence goes on from PVJL010001804.1 coordinate 114,318, forward strand.
TATTTCTACTCTACAAAAAATTGAAATATGTAGATGGCTAATTTTATAACACAAGTTGATTTTTGACACAGAACTTACTTTTTCAATTATGAAATAATTTCTGGCCCACTAACAATGACAAAGGGGCAAATATAGATAGATGGTTGGCAGTTTTTCAAGTGAACTACTCAGCACCAATTACAGTCTTTTTTTGATGGTAAATCATAATGTTCTCTTTATCTTCAGCTCTGCAACCTATAGGCATACAATAATTATAAGCAGTAGCTTAAAAATATGACCTTTTGTGCTGTCCCACATCCCTTGAATTTTTACCTCTACAATAGTCAACTGAACCATCTTCTTGGAATACACATGAAGATGCAAGTCTCCGTGAAGAACATGCTATGAATCTGTTCGGTCTCCTGTAGTTAAATCCATTTGAAGGCTGTGTTCTTTGACTATCTTCTGGACAGATCAGCCTAGTAATATAACAGAAACAGGTTATTTTAAACTTTATTAAAATTTAAAAACATAAACAAAAGCAGAATAACAGAATACACATCTATGTGCCAATTACAGAACTTCATCAATAATCATTTTGCCAATCTTACAGAGACACGTTAATTATAATCACAGACAGAACAGGATTCAAACTTCATGGAGGGAGGGCACTGTGCAAAAGAAGTTGTAAATGTACTCTTTTACCAACAGTCAAATAGTGACAATAGGCAGAATCGCTGCACGATGCAACATAGTAAAAGTAAATAGGATTAAGGTCCTTAATTGTAGAGGAATGCCCCTTGCATGGAAGGAGGCAGGATAGATTTTATAGGCCACTCTTCATCCTGCCCAGAGAATTAGAACCACAGCAGCTAGCTATATTTTGCCTATTGCTTTTTAGATTATTAAGTTGAAGACAGTAGCAAAACCACTTTTGTGTAGCAGTAAATCGATGGGTTATGTTACTTATATAGACAATCTCTTTTAGAAAATTTCTATGCAACTGAGAAGCTGAAGACTAATGAATCATCTAATTTAAATTGTAATTTTTTGCTTTTAATATATGTTTAAACTTAAAGCCTCTCTTTTAATAAACTACTAAAATATACATTTGTGAGATAATTTTAGGTTTTTAATGTAAATGTTTGATAGTGTCTATAAAGAAGTCTATTTGTTTTCCTGCTATGTAGCCCCATATTACCCAAATTGCTAATATGCTATATTCTTAAGCTTGTCAGTAGCGGGTAAGTTACAACGAAGAGAGCAGGTGGAATCCTGTCTTGGCTGTCACCTGACATTTTTTTTCTCCCCTGAAAACCAAGGTCTCTTTTGGTTTACCTAAATTTTTCCTTTAGGTCTTTCCAATTGATCGGAATACCTTTGAGCCATTTTAACCATATCTACAGTAAGTGAAGAAGTTAGGGAAATAAGAAAAACTAGACAATTTGAAACTAACACTCCAATCTGATTTCTATTGAGTAATTTAATATAAATCTATATGGGATATCCTTTTATACAGAACTTACACTCTTTCACCTAGGGTACTTGTAACCTTTAACCCACATTTGGTATTGAATGACAAGATGGGAGAAAAAGGAAGCAAATAAAGACCTTTTCTTTTATTACACATGTTCTCTTTTAAATACTATAATCCTCTTAACCCAGACCATCATCAGTAATAGAGTTATCTTAAGGAAACAGAGAGATTTTTACTGAACAACCTTGTCTTTCATTTGGTCTAATGGAAGACAGTAAGCTTATAAAGGAAATCAAAATTAAACTTCTGGCTTAACTGGTACCAACTGTTAAGTCACTGGAAACCCAGGTGGAGATAAACTGATTAATCAGTTTTGCAATCCCAAACCATAAGGGAGAAGTGACAGTCATTTCAAAAGGTTGTAGCCAGGAACTGCAGAGGTAGTATATAAACCCTGAATACATGTAACTTCAGAAGACACCTGTTTTTTATCATGTTTACACATCAATGGTAGCATTAGGGATAGGTTTGAAAAAGCTGGTTTCACAGCTAAATCAGTATTTACCTCTGACTTCTGCCTCTGCAATTATTAGTGTCAAAGTTCCTGTGAAGTGAAGAAAGTGAGGAAGACAGATTAGCTGGTAGAAAAGTTGACAGAAAAAAAGAGTAACTTTCAAAGAAAACTAAGATAGCCCATGTCAGGTTCAGGGAAGAGTTCACATCTATCCAGGTATACATAGAATAATCTTGTATAAATGGAGAAAATATTCTAAGTTGGCAGGAAAGGTACATAACTTTCTCTCCATAGAAGACTTAATCTCCCTTCTCAAACCTTTTCTGTTCTGTGGTCTTATTTTCTATTCACTGCTCTTTCCCTGGCTTCTCTTTTTATTTCTACCGCCTCTTCCTTTTAATATCCTTTCTTATCTTATTTTTTTCTCTTTAGGACGTCATGCTTCACCTCTCTCCTTGCCTTGCACTTCAGTTTCACTGGGGTCAGGGCTCTCCTAATGCTCCCATCTAATGGCACAGATAAAAATTTGCTAAATGACAGAAAAAAAGGACTACTGGGTTGTGTATACTTAAAAAAATCTTTGTAGCATATTTAAAAGGAATATTTTTAAAACCCTACTCTAAAAATAGTGGTACTTCTGTGAAAAATCTGTTTCTGTTATTTTTTACATCTAGCTTATGGTCAAGAATTAAACCATTTAAATCTGTTATATTTACTTCAATCCTGGGGTATAACTTAAAGGTAAATTTCTAATTCATAGCAATCAAAATAAAGCTCAATTGTAAATTGAATCTGTACAAAAACCAATCTAAATTTTAGTTTTAGGTGATAATTTTATACCATGTTTGAATGTTTATACAAATACCTTAAATTGAAAGAAGACAGTGTTTTATTGGAATCAAGTACCATTCCACACTATACGAAACAAAATGACTCACTTATCTAAATACAAATCAGGATTTATATTATCAGGAAATGCGTGGTCCTGAAAAGATCTAGGTCTTTGTAAAGATGCTTCCTGTTTAAAGTCCAGGTCTTCCAAAAGAATCTGTTCTTGTGGATCACTAGGTGGGAGGTCACAGTCAGATACTTGCTTTGGTCCACTTCTGCTGTTGAAATAAAAATTTCTTAACTGCATTTGTTTTTGAAATTTTGGAAAGGATGGTAGTCTTTGTCCAAGATGCCTATTACCGTGTCTTTTCAATGGCATTTTTTCTGAGAAATCACTGTTGGAATGCTCATGTACAGATCCCACTGTGTGCTCTGATACTTCATCAGTATATTCTAAATCTTCCAAATTCATTTCATCATGAGAATAGCGATGATGGAAAAGTTTTTGCCTTTGAAAACCACCTCTACTGAGGTAATTAAAATCTTGTACAGGCAACTGGTCCTGGTACTCATGGCGGTTATGGAAAGTTCGTTTTTGTCCCTCGCTTCTATTAACAAGACCAAAATCTTGCATTGGAAATTGTTCACAAAAGTTATTACAGGCCTGATGGTTTTGAACTGAATGTCTCCTTTTTCTACAAACTTTGCTAATAAAATCAAAATCATCTCTAGCATCTGATTCACAGAAGTCACTGTGAGGCTGATGATCAAGAAATGGTCTTAGTCTTGTTCCGGGTAACTTGCTATTGTAATCTGTTTCCTCTTGCGGGGTATCATAACACTGGTGATCAACAAAAAATGAACATCTTGGTCCTGGTCCTTTGTTACCAAAATCCCAATCTCTCAGGTGTCTCTCTTCTGACATGTTGTCACTATACTGGTGTTTATAAAACTCCTTATGCCTCTGTGCAGGTCCACTGTTGACATAATCATAATCCTTTATCTGTATACCATTTCGAGGGTGCTGGTCATTAAGAAGCCTTGACCTTTTTCCAGACCTGTGGGGGGAAAAGATGGATAAATCTTTAGTATTTTAATAATAAATAAAGGATAAATGCTATGCTATTAGCAAAATCTCCCTTTATTCAATATAACATAAATTTATTATGTTGTCCCCTAACTTGGGTTGTGCCTCATTTTCATTTTTCTCCTTTTTATCGGCTTAAGAGGCCAAAACTCTCCTGCAACTATCAACTTAAAAATTTCCAAACAAAAGTGTGTTAGTGTTAAAAAAAATTTCTTTTCCCCTAAAAACTGGTGAGCAAGACATTTCACCCCATGTTTCCTTTAAAGAAATGTGTCATAACCAGAGCACTTTTGCCACAATTTATCTGATGAGTTAAAGAAGTAACCTTACAAATATGGCTAATGGCATGCTGGATTATTGTATTAACTTCATGTCAGAGGAAATAATAAAAAACATATTGACTTTTATATAATACTCAAGAATGGTTAATAGATCTTATAAAATATTTTGTATAAATACACATTTGGGCTATTTCCAGTTTTTGACTATTATAAATAAAGTTGCTATGAGCATTCATGTCATATTTTTGTGTGAACAAGTTTTTATTACTCTGGGACAAATATACAAGAGTCCAACTGCTGGATCATATGTTAAATTCCTTTTTAGTTTTATAAGGAACTACTTATAAAGTGTTTGGTAACATAAAAACACACCAATTTTGAAATAGAGTTAAAAAGAGGAATAGATAGCATCTAGAATAAAAAAAAAGGTAACTATTAAAAACCGAGGATAAGATATTATAATTGACCATAAAGTCAGAACTTTGCTTCCTAGAAACAAGAAAAAGGAAAGTTTCATAAAAGCAAACAAAACCCAACCTAAACAAAAATAAACAATACTTCCCCCCCCCCCCCATACTGTCTGAAAAACAAAACAACAGTTTCTGGCACTAAACTTCTAAGACTTTCACAAGGGTTTTATTCAAAAGAAACAGGAATGAAATAGTTATTTTGAATCTTGATGATAAATGCTTCTTTAGAATGGGAAGGCAGAGATTAAATGACTAAAAGAGACAGTGTCAAAGTCGATATGAAATGCCATGCTAAGCTGAAGAGTTTTGTATACCCCTCAGATATTTTTTTTTCTTTTTTACCCCTCAGATATTTTATGCATATCCTGTGATGCCAGCTAATGCCTAACACAGCGCCTGGCACTGCTCAAGTATTCCTCTTATAGGGGAAGAGAACAATCAGAACTGTTCAGGTGGCAAAATTTTTGAGGTTAAAGATTGAGGCTGGAAGAAAAACAAAGTGGAAGACCAGCACTTTAATGTCTATTCTAACTTGTATTAATTCAGTTTGTAGTAGATAATCACAATTTATTGGAAATAATAGTTATATAATATTTCGGTGTTTTTTTTTTTCAAAAAAAAAAAACAAAAAACCAAATACTAAATATTTCTCATGAATTAAAACAGTATTGTGTAGTTGAGATTAGGTTATAGAGAAAAATGCCAATAGAGAAGAATGCAAAAACTTTTTTTGGTAAAGATAGAGAAAAAGGTTTCAAGATAATTTTTAAACTATCTCTATCAGTTTATAAAGATATATGTATATATGTACAAGGGCTGTCTGGAAAGTATCCAGCCACGTAATATGAAAAATAGAGGCATTTATGACTGGATTTTTTTTCCGGACAGCCCTCGTACATGTGTAAGTCATAGAAGAAATTCTAGTAGTATTTGATACCCTTGATTCAGTTTCAGATATATTGGTAAAATAAACACAAATTATTACTTAGGATCATTGCATTTTAGATTCTGAAGGAATCATAGAGATTAACTAGTTCAATATTTGCCAAATAGTTTGGAGAACACGAGCATACCATTTAATGTTAATGCCCATGCTGGGGGGGGGGGGGGGGGGGGGGAGAGAGTACTATGCTCAAGTAAATTGGGGAAATGCTGAGTTAAAAAAAATTTAATAAACTTCTACTTCAGGAATTCCAAGGGCTAATAAGCTAATATTCATGGTGATAGCAGTTTGCAAAACTTGATTAAAAAATAAAACTCTTTTTAGTCTTGTAGAAGTATTATCTCATGAAATATTAGTTTCATATGTTCTTAGAATACAGCCTAAGAAAAGCTAACTGATCTGGTCCAATTGCTGTATGCTACAAATTAAACAACAGCAGCCAGAAAAAGTTATATCACTTGCTCTGGATTATACACAATTTCTAAGTGGCAGAGCTAAGAGTTGAATGCAAATTTCCTAGGCCAGAAAAAGTTATGTCACTTGCTCTGGATTATACACAATTTCTAAGTGGCAGAGCTAAGAGTTGAATGCAAATTTCCTAATTTCTAGTGCTGAGGGGTTTCCCCCTACTCTATCATTAAGGAATTTTTTTCTTAACTTCCATAAAATATATATCTAAAATTATGTTACGTTTACCCATGAAAGTCTTCATTTGGTTGCCAATCTCTGGATTCCTCCATAGAATTAGATGGGGGACTTGCATCTTCATCAGAATCCCAGACATCCATTCCAAGATTACTAGAGGAAAAATACCAATAAGAAGAAAGTTTAAACTCAATCAGAAACAGGGTTATAGGCTTTTGGATATATATAAGTTAATCACAAAATATGAAAAAAAAAAAAGCAAATATGGACACTGTTTGCATCTTGGAAAAATCTGGGATATTTTGCTTTGGTGGAAAGAATAAAGCTTAAGAACCACAAGGTAAAGGTCTCTAGTCAAGTAAAATTTGAGAGAGGATTTTCAATTGTTAGAAAGTAAACATTGTCTCCAATGGCCAAGAGACCATAAAAATTAAGGGCTTAAGGAATAGGCATGATGAGAAAAAGTTACTAGAAGAGATAAAGGGGGAGTAGGAATAGGTTAGGGGTACTAAAGTACTGAACATCCAATTTTCCTAACTCCACTCCTCTTCCATGTACCATCTCTGAGGATCCACACTTTCACCATATGAAATTATCTTATTTTTGAATGCCTTTCTCCAGTACCATCTATCAAGGCATTGATTCACCCATTTGAATATTTGTTAGGTGCCCAAAATGTACCAGGCACTGTTTAAACACTTAAGAGATGTATCCTAGCCCATCTTTTAAAATTTATGTCCAAGTAACTTGCTTGATGTAGTTTTTAAAAGAAATGAACACAGATTTTCCTGCCAATGAAGAATATGCTCCTCTATGATGATACATAATTGTACTATCATGAAACAGGATAGACTTCAGAAGCAACTACATCTTTTATCTATTTACTATTAAAAAAATGGCTTAATACCATTATACTGCTATTTCTGAAAGATAATCTCAAAATATTACAATACATTATGATCGATAGCTCCATCAAGGAGGTCAAATCATTTACTTACTTACAGGTGTATTTTTGAGTTTACTCAGCTTGGTGGCAGTCCTGGAATTAGGGTTAATCATTTATATGGACTAGAGCATTGGTTCCCAATCCCGAGAAGCTTTTAAAAATCAAATTCCTGATTCCTCTCCCCCAATACTAAACCTATTAAATTAGTAGCTCATATCATGAGCCCTAAGAACCTGTCTTTTTAAAACATTCTCTGGCTAATTCTGTTACATCGCCAAGTTCAGAAACCACCATTCTAGAAGAGGTACCCCAAGGGTCCTCTCCCATAAAGGTGACTGATTGGTGATACCTGTATACTTAAAACTTTTTCAGTTTAAAATAATTTCTTCCATGTATTATGAGGCCAAATTTAGGAAATAACAAAGTCTGAATATTTTGACAAATACAATGGTAAGATTTGTAACTATAGTTTATATTCTTTAGGTTAATTTTGAAAACTTGTGAATATACTGAACATGAAAATTAGTTATGGCCATCAGATTGTCCTACTGATACACAAATCAGTTCATTTTTAGTTTCTATATTTAACAATAAGAGTTGTAACCAAGGTTTTAATTTAAGAAACACGAAAAGAATAAGAGAGAAATTTTACCCAAGGAATAAGATCCTTGGATAAGATACCATTCACATTAAGGTTTAAAATTTACCTTCTCATGGGCTGAGTTTTGAGATCCGCTAAGTATACACATCCATCAATTCGATGACCACGGGCTTCACCGAAAGCTAAAAATAATCAGTGAAGGAGTAATGTTGATAAAATAAAATTAATGACATGAATTATGTGACAAGATCCTTGAATTTCTCTAACCAACTAGGTTATGTAATAAGCTGATGTGATTCTAAAAGTTTACAGAGAAATAGTTAATATAAAAACAACACTACCTTATTTTTCTTTTTATCTTTGAATAAATGGCTATACTAAAAATTTAGTTAAAATGTATTGAGTTGAAAAGGTGCTAACAGAAAAATAAAATAACTTAGAATAAAAAGAAAAAAGCATTATTATCCATATTTTGATGCACATTCATTTACATGGCACTAGATGTTTTTATAACATTGATCCTTGATTTTAGCTGAACTTTATAAAAATACCTTGAATTGCTGTATCTGGATCCCAGCCTTCAACATCGATAAGGTACCTGAATTAAAACATTATTTCAATTTTACAGGATAGGTAAAGCTGAATTTTAAAATATTCTTCTATCACCTGTATCATTCTTACCTACATATAAGGTATCCGGTTCTGTTAATTCCATTAGTACAATGAACTCCAATGAGTTTATCTATAAAATGTAAAGAAACATTAAAAGTATGAAAAAATAATTAAGAATAGTACAATAGACAGCATGTTTTATACACAATTTATAATATTAACGATAATTTTCAATAAATATATCTACCACTGATAGACTTCTTAGTCATTATATTTAAATGTATGTCAAAGGAACACTATCAAAGATTCAGGAAAGAGACAGGTTTTGTGTGTTGACTCTAAAGTATTAAAGATGAATTTTTTAAGTTAGTCAAATGAAAGACGAAGTTTATATCATGTTCATGAATAATATGCTTCAAACATTCTTCAAAAAATAATTTAAAACTTCTTTGATTTCAACTGCCTTTGCATTCAATAAAATGTACTATTAATAGTACTTTCTGGTTACTAGAAACATCTATGACACCATTTTTCTTTTGAGGTACGTTACTTGTTATCACAGTGAAAGTATTAAAAGATGAATCTACTGACCTTTGTAAATGGGCCAGGAACCTTTCTGAAGTTCATGGCTGGGGTGACTTATCTTAAAGAGTTTCCCTAACCATGAGGTTAAAATTTGAATACTTCCCTAAAAAAGATGGGTTTTGAGAAGCATATTCATCTCCTGGTTATTGTTTCTGAGGAAATTTTTCAGTAAGATTCATACTCACTTTTTTTTTTCTTTACTTGTATTTACCTTATATCACCTTTCCTATCTTCCCAATCCCCAGAAGTACTCTCAAGAGTTGATTTGCCACCTCTTCACAGGACCGTGTTGTGAAGATTCAGGAGGCATTTGTTTAGCGTCTGCTAGGACACTTTCCAACTGACAGAAAGTTCAAACTCACATTACCAGGTCTTTAAATTACTTTCACATACCATAAATTTCTGTGTGAACGTATTTAGAATGGGTTTATAATAAGAGATTTTATTTAATGGGTTTATAATAAGAGAACTGTTTTCATTACTTATTTTATAGTTTGAACAGAATGGAATTTATTTCTCTACAAAATCACAGAAATAATTTATTGGTCTTTTTATATGTGGAAGAATGATCACATATCAGACTTAGAAACTTTTCCTCCCTGATATGTACCCATAATACATATTTTTTTCAAATATCCCTATATAGGTTTATAATAAAAAAAAACTAAGGGGGAGGTTTTCATTTGACCAATGATGGCTGACATAATTCCAGGTGAATCAACCTAGGACCTCAATGAGTTCAGAGTCTAGTAGGGGAAGACACACAAGTGAACAAAGCATTTATCATAAGATTCAATAAATGCACATCGAGGTGTTATGAGAATACTTATGAGAGAGCCCTTAATTTTGCACCAGGGCAAAGTAGGTTTCAGAGGGAATGTTTGAAAGAAACGTTTTGAGAAATATGCTGGGGTTCACCAAGTGAGCAACATGGGAAAACATTTCAATAAGAGGATAGGCAAGGAGTATAAAATGTGTGGGGAAACAGACTCATGAAATTTTAAGAAAGGAAGTAAAGAATCAGGCCATGAAACATCCTATGTGCTTAAAAAAGTTGGTGCAACTGAAGGACTTTAAGCAAAAGAGTGATGGGATAAGATGTGCATTTTAGGAAAATAAATTGGTGGAAGTTTTGGGGAATGACTGGTGGGAAGAGAGGCAAGAAATCTATTTAGGAAGACATCATGATAATAACACTAACCAAGATCAGAGAAGATGAGTAGATCTGGGGAAGTAGGGATAGGAGAAGAAAAATTAAGAGTTCAGTTTTTGACAAGTTATGTATATTGATGCCAGATGAATCCATTGGTGAAGATACTAAATGTCTTGGAATACTGACATGGAGCTCAGTGTTCAAAGGTCTGTGCTAGAGATATAGATTTGGGAGCCTAAAGTTGAAGCCACAGGAAAAGATGAGATCAAGTAAACTGAGTCAAAAGGGACCTTAGGACAGAATATTTATTTATGCTTTTTAATCAACCCATTTCACTGAAGGGCTTGGTGAAAGGGTCTAAGGCTGGGCAGACAATGAGATCTGAGGTCCTTGACCAAGCTGGGATACTGGGATATTCCCACCTTTGCAGCTGTCAAAAGTAGAACAGAATATTGAGAAACAGTAGGTATTGTGGATTTGAACAGAACAAACAAATGAAAAACAAAATAGCTACAAAACTGAAAAACATTTAGATAGGTAGAAGAAAAAGAAGGAAAACAGTATCATAAAAGGCAACAGAAAAGTTTTAAGGAAGGAATGAACAACAGAAGTTAAGCACACAGATTTTCAGGCAAGCTGGGATGTAAAACTATTCTTTGACTTTCTACAAGCTTCTAACTTAAGTATAATTAGATGGCCATAGAAATCATATTAAAGCTGATGAGTAAGAATCTCTTTTGTGAATGGGAATAGAAGAAATGAAAACAATGAACATAAACAACTCTTCTAAAAGCATAATCAGGAAAGGAAGGAAACAGAATGAAAGAAGTAATTAAGGTTGCAAGATGAAGAAGAGGGTATTAGATGGAGAAGAGGGTATTATTATTTTGAGAGAGGACAGGCCTGTGCATGTTTTTATGTTGATATTATAAAGGTGAGAATAAATGAAAAAAATGTTCTAGAGAAGGCAGGATTGGGGAGAATATCCAGTAGAGGTAGAAGATTCATTTGTGTTTCTTAGGAAAGCAAAGGAAGAAGACTTACGAAAGTATGGATACAAATAACGTAAGTGAGGAAGAGTTCAGTTTTTCACTAAAAAGTGGGAAGCTATGTTACTGCTGAGAGTGAGGAAAATGAGTGTGGTGTAGAGGGAAGGTGTGGAAGCAAACAAGTGAGCTCCCAGTAACAGGGAAGAGACTGCTAAGCAGCATTACGAACCTAGCCGAAACCCTTAACCATCAATCCGTGCTGATGGCCATCCACACTGTGGAGGTATTTTCTCTAACGTGCAAGAGAAGAGAAGGAGGGATGTAGATTATGCCAGGTTTGAGTATTTCCGTTGGAATTTAGAGCATACGAGGGCTATCCGGAAAGTATCCAGGCATGTAATATGAAAAATAGAGGCATTTATGGCTGGATATTTTTCCAGAGAGCCCTTGTATTTCTTAAGTATCTACTGCTGACTAACTTTTGGGATAGGAATAAAAAAGGAATGTATATCTTTTCAGCCTATATATGAAACTTTTCTCTACTTGGTTTTTAAAAATTAAGAACCTAAAATCATAACAATGTTCTAGTACCTAAAGCATCACAAACTTTTTGGTATCAAAGACTAAAATGCAACTGTATACTGTTCAGCAGAACCCCACGGTCCTGATTCATTAAATCTGTCTCTCTAATATAAATATTTGAACTAATAGCAATTAACCACACCACACACCCCGCCCCCATCCCCCACCCCTGCCACCTAATCTTAGGAAGAAATAAGCTTGTGAAGCTGCTTTTGATTCACTAGAACAGAGTAAAATTAGAAGCCCAGGGTCCAGAATAAGGCTACTGTCATTGGGATTGTAACCATTATGATCAATCTAAAACCCTGAAACCAATTGTAATTCCCAGGCTCTTACTGAGCTGCTGGTTAAAGAGCAGCCATTAGCAATGCATCTGAAGTAAGTTACATCCTAAGAACTAGCCTTGGTCTCTTGAAATTACGCTTCCCTAAGGCCAGGGGAATAGGTAGGCAGTACCAATTTCATCCTATTCTTTCTGTTCATTCACCCCCAAAATAGGTTTCTTGTCCTTTTTATATTTCTGGACATAAAAAACATGGCTTACTTCAGGAAATTCATGCAGGTAGATAAAATTGTTATCTGTTTTAATTATTTAGCCCATGTAATTTGTTCCATAATAAGCAGGCACAGAGTGGGGTTCCCTGGTGGTCTACTGACTAGGCTTCCGCGTTCTCACTGCCTGCCGTGACAACTGCGATGTTTATCTTTTTGGATATATTTGCACGTCATTTATAAATACAATTATATAATGACACTGTCATTTAAAAATATCTCACATGCATTTTGCCAAATCACTAAACATTCTCCTTTCACTGGGTTTTTAACATCTGTGTATATACATACCATAATTTATCTAACCAATTTCATGCTAATGATCCTTTAGGAGCTCTCCAATTTTTCAATATTTATAAACCCATCATTCATTCTCCTAAATACATGTTTACATATACCTCTATTTATTTAGGAAAGACTCCCCCCTCAATAAATTCATGGAGTTAAAAGGTTTTCACAAGTTTTTAAATTTTATCTTTCTTTTCTATACGAAGTCAAACTGTACACCAAAACACTAAGCTATACCTTTATGTTACACATAGAAAAGTTATTTCTAAGTCAATTTTTAAATACTGACTTAAATTTTTATGTGTTCTGAAGGTGTCAGCATTTAAGGAGTACTATAGGGAATCTACTTGCAAAGCAAATACTCATCCCTCAACGTACCTTTTTCAATATACTTTACTTTCCCCAAAGCAGGTTTTCTTAAAATAAGGGGCACGCGCACATTATAATCTCAAGGGAAATCTGTGATTATGTCCTTTTAACTTGAAGTATTTAAGCAAAGTATGTATATCATGCTTAAGTAGTCTACAATAATTTCTACTAAAAAATCTTTATCAATTAAGTGAAAACAGTTTGATCAAAGATTGTTAATTACCATTTTCTGCATTTTCCCAAAGGAATTTTCTGACCCATTTTTTGAACTGTAGAATAGTAGCATTATCAGGGACTTCTAGTCCAACAGTGTAAAGTTTTTTATAATGAATACTTCTAGGTAAATCCTAGAAACAAAGGAAAATAGAATGCAACAATTACAAGTTATTAAACACAAATTCTTCAACCCAATAAAACTCACAATTCAGTATTTTAAAAATAGGGTACAATGATTATATTGAAGGCAAGTTTAGATCAATTTGTGAACTCTTTTGTAATCTACATAAAAGCGACTAAAAATAAGTGCAATTCCTAGTGGCCCATCATAATCATGAGTTAAGGATTCAAATGATTAATCAGACACAGGGTCAACCTAATATACAAATTTAAAATGTTAACTCCACAGTTGGTGTTAGGATTCTAGATGTCAACTTAGGCTATGTTTAGTAAGCCTATTTTAAAGTGGTTACATGTTTCCCTGACTGATTGCAAAATTTGCAAGAGAATCTGTAAGTTAAAGCTCTAAGAATAAAAGTCAGGACTAATGTCATCATTTAAGTAAAATCAGCTATCAGTTAACAACATTCAATTAAAGAACGCCAAGGTTGGCGATGTGAGTAAATGCATAAGATCAAGATCATAAGTGCAGATAATATATTTGTAAAAATAAGGGTAACCACCCTTGAATAGCTACATGCTGAATAAAACAACAGGCTGTATGTGCAGCAGTTCAGTAGTGGCTATAAATGCCACTAGCGTAGGCCCTGAAAAGCAGGTGGATTTTTGGGCAGGGATAGGGAGTAAAAAAAAAAAAAATCCAAGTTTATGGAATATTTGAGGCACACAATCAAGAATGAGCATGGAAAGTTCATGGTTAGTGCACACATGTGCCTAATTATAGGAGGTGGTATGGTGTAAGGGACTGAGAAGGGCAAGATGAGCAGAGGGCCAGATTATACTGGGCCTTGAAAGGTGGGGAGGGGAATTTACATGTGATACACTGAAAACAGGGAGGAAGGCAGAGAGAATGAAGGTACTTTTTACGAAGGAACTGGAATTAGCATGAAAATTATGTTGAAGGACTACTAGCCAAGAAGAATGAAAAAGACAAGCTGCTGAATAATCAGGTAAAAGACCTGGAGAATGTGAAACACATTTCAGAAGGAAAAATCTAGTTTTAGCCCTTAACCTGATAACCAGTACCAGGGAGACAGAGACTCAAGGGATTTAAACCTGACAGGCTATCCAGTGGTGCTTTCAAGAGAAACATGGCAGTTGGAGAGAGCACTTATTTGTATTTTGGGGAAGGAGTGGTATGAAAGGAAAGAAATGATGGGATGTTTAGTTTTTGTATGTTGAACTATGACATGGCAGCAAGGTATCCAAGATAAACTGTCACTTAATCAGGGTAAAATGACAGATGACATCTTTGATGACACCAATCCATTTGAATAGCAAGGTTGAAGAGTTATTTTCCTTTAGAACAAGGTTTTAAAACTCTTGATCTCCAAGACTGGGGATGAGGAGGGAAGGCCTGTCCCTAAGACTGGGGAGAAGGAGAGGATTGCCGGATGATGACGAGGCCTAGTGGATCCCTGATCTCCTGCTTCAACCTGCACAACTCCCTGTTTATCTGCTTTCTATAATGGGCTGCAGAACAAGATTTAATGGAAATGATTTTGATGCTAAAGAAAGTTCACAAAGCACTGCTGTTAGAGTAATAACTGTCTCAGGTTTTTTCTTTTAGTTTGTTCTCTTTTGCTTTCTTTTCTATCATACTGCTCTTTTCCTTTCTTTTGTTTCCCTGCTCCCTTTTTGCTTTTTCTTTCTATGTCCATCTATATTTCTTTCTTCTAGTTATTTTGTTCTCTTAACATAATAAAATGCCGTTTTTTTCCTCTCTGCACAATCCTTGATTTTAGAAAAAAATACTATATGATTATGTGAAGGATTTAGAAGATTTCTGAGAGATTATACTTGGGAAATTCTGAAATTTACATTAAAATAGCCAAGAGAATATCTCAATTCACTTTTCAAACACAATATTAAAAAGTCTTTTCTATTTTAAGACCTATCCATGATAACAAAATACACTGGTAACTTTACCTTAACTTCATAATATCTTGTGGTATATGTTAAATCGATAATTAATCCAAGCTCCACATTTAGTGCTTTTATTGCACTGATCAAATCTTTTGGTGTAAACTTCTGGGTTGGAGTAAGTCTCTGATTAACTGCCTATAATGAGAAATGAACAATAAGGTTATAAAATACAGATAAAATGTAAAAACCTAAAACAAAGAAGAGAAAAAAACATAAAGCAAAAAGAATCAGTGAAAACTTTCATAGCTTTAAGAACAGTGATGAAGCTTTTAATTAATTGGAGCTGTGAGAAGAGCCTAAACATATTTACATCTTTTGCTTCAGTGATTTAACATCTAGGAAATTATCCTAAGCCAATTATCAGAGATGGACAAAGCGAATGGGTATAGAACATTCACTGCACAATTTTTTATAATAGTAAAAACACCTTGAATGAAGGGTCTAGAACAAAGGATTACATGTAAACACTACAATTTGTGAAGTTTTGAAGAGCTATAGAAAAATATATGCCATTGTACCTCCTTGGAGGAATTCAAAGGCTTAGAAACCATCAGACCATCCTGGGTTCAAGCCCCAGTACTGTCACTATTAGCTGTGTGATTTGGAGAAGTTACATTCCTTTCTAAGCTTCAGTGTCATCACCTGTAAAACAGTACTTACATTATAGGATTTTTATGAGGATTAAATGGGATAATGCAAAAATGTTTAATACAGGGCCCGGCACATATTAACCTATAAATAAATAGTAGTTAAGTGCATTCTTACATTGATGTGGAGAAGTGGGATCTGCTTCATTACATGAGCTGGAATGACTGAACTCTAGTTGTCTGGAAAGGAATACCTAGAGGGCACCCATGATATAAAGGCTACAAGGTGGAGGAATGTAATTCCTTATTACCAAGGACTCAGAACATTTCAAGGACTATGCTCCTTTGGTCCAATGGAATTTTTTTTGTATCAAATTGAGTTTGAAATAAAATATTAATCACGAATGAAAAGCGATTCTGTAGTGGAATTCTCACTAAAATAATCAGGATTTTAAAAATCAAATAGTAATCAAAATGAATCCAAGATTCTTACAATATAATTACAACATTAGAATTAAAATGGATCTTGGAGCTGAGGCTCTCAAAAGTTAAATTACTTATGTCACAGATTAAATGGCAGTCAATATTTTAATCCAGAAATTCCCATCTCTAAATAGTTCATAATATCAGGCTGCCTGATTTAATTAAATATTCATTTTTCTCCTAAATAGAAAGGTTCTAACTTTTCATGTTTTTATTACAAAGAAGAATACGGAATTTATAAAATGCTGTCAAATGTTATATATGAATTATCTGGAAGTAAATCTGTAATTTCAATCAGTGTCTATAAACTTACCAGCATGCTCTTAAACTCTCTGTTATTGCTCTCAATAGTGTGTGCTGATATTGCCACAGGCTTGCTTTTATATTATACAATTAATAAGAAAAAACTGCAATTAACATAATATACTAGAAAACCAAATATGTTTTAAAAATTAATTCAATGTGGCAATAATAAGAAATGAACTACTAGTACATGGTACGGCATGATGAACCTTGAAACCATGCTATAGTTATTCACAAAAAGGCCACATATTGTATGATTTCATTCATAGGAAATGTCCAGAAGGGGCAAGTGTATAGAAGCAGAAAATGTCCAGATTAGTTGTTGGTTGCTAGGGCCCAGAGGGAGAAGAAAATGATGAATGAATGCTAATGGGTACAGGGTTGCCTTCTGAGGTGATGAAAACAGTATTAATAATCTGGAATTAGTGGCAATAATCATATTACTCAATGAATATAATCAAAACCACTGAACTGTATACCTTAAAAAGATGAATTTTATGGTATGTGGATTGTATCTCAATATATAAAAAGGTAACTTAAATACAACTGAAAAAGAAAGACTACAGTTAAATTACGCAGTATAAAAGATTCTGAACTATGTACTCACACTTTTCCAATGTTAAGAAAGAGAGGAAAGCTGCCATAGTTCTGAGGCCATCTAAAACATGGCATAGGTTTCAAGTATCTTTTGATGTTTTTAGAAAATGCTACATAAAGGATTTGACAAATTGGTAAAAGATTGCTGTACTTTTTTGGGAGTGGGTACTAAAAAGTTATCCATCTTTATTTTTGGATTATAACTTTTAAATAAATATTATAGTATATAAAAATAACATTAGGATTAAAGATCTTTTCTCTCAAAAAAAGTATTTAATCTTATTAAATTTGTTTTCAATAACGTAAGTTTAACCATTAAAAATAAATGCATTTGCCAATAAAAGAAACTAAGTATGATATATGCTACAACATGATGAACCTTAAATATTTACTAAAGAGACCAGTCACAAAAGACACATATTGTATCATTCCATTTACATGAAATGTCCAGAAGAGTCAAATCTATGAAAACAGAAAGGAGACTGGTAGTTGCCTAGGGAGAGGGGGGTTGGGAATGAGGGAGAAAGAAAAGTGACTGCTACTAGGCATTTTTTTAGGGGGTGATGAAACGCTCTAAAATTGTGGTGACAGCTGTACAACTCCATGAACATACTAAAAAATACTGAGTTGTATACTTAAATAGGTGAATTTTATGGTATGTGAATTATATATCAATAAGGCTATTACTTAAAAATTAATTCAAAACTACTCCTTTATACTAGTATGAAAAATTACTAATATATGTAAAAAGTTAATTATTTCCTCCACGTCAAACATTTGCTGGAAACTTGCATTCACATATTTTCACAAAGAAAGAGAAGCATAACATTAGGTAAACATGGATCACATTAGTTTCCATTCTCCTTTCAAAATATATAAGAAAATGATAATACATACTCCTTTTAAAGGAACTTTAAAAGCAATAAATCGGGTTCCAGGTACAGGATGTCCAATTGGAGTCACAGTCCTCCACCTGCAATGAAAATTAACAACTACAATTATAACAAAAATATTTTAATGAGTCAAGATGGTAAACAAAGAAACCAGTTTTTAATAAATAGAACCTAATTTGTTGGTTAGTTGCTTTCTTAGTCGAAATTTTAATTAACTGTTTCATCCTTCAAAAAAAACTTAAGGTTTTAGATATGTACAGCACTTCTATGGTAAATAAGGTAGCACCCATTTCCTAGACAAACTTTCAATACCCAAGTGATATTTTGTTGTTATTTTTTTGTACATCAGTAACAGAAGAAAAAGTTTATGAATTTTAGATCTCTGTCATTATTTATATAGTAAATAAAGAGTGGCAATAGTATTAAATGTGGGAATAAAAGTAAAATATGAAAACCTAAAGTGTCTTAATAAATGGGTAGAAAACAAAATTATTTTCTCAACATAATTATTACAGAGATGTCTTGTTTTAATTTTTGATTAATCTTAAATTAAGAACTATAGTTCATTAATTTTAAACATCTTCATTTACCAGGATGACTTTTTATGAGTAACAAGGCAGAGACATCTGGATTTAAAAATAATATTTGTTATAATTATTTCCTAAGTTATGTTTGATAAGTTCCAATTATATAACACATGAAGATTTCTTAAAATAAGCATGTTTAATTCCCTACCTACTTCTCCAGTTTCATTTTTGTACCATCCTTTCCTTTTCCAGGCTCTGGATTCATTCTGCTTCTTTTACTCATCCTTCCAATAATCTGTACTCTGCCCTTTCCCCACCACCCATCCCATTTTATGCCTTCAGATTTCAGCTGAAATATCAGTTCTCAGGAAAGCCTCTGAATCCATCTACCTACACCTACTAGACATATGAACATTTCACCTTCCTTCATGGTACCTAAGAGTTTGTAATTATATACACAATTATGTGATTTTTTTGATAAATGATGGTTTCTCTGTCATAACCTATGTAAAGAGTGAATATGTCTGTTCCTCACTCATAGTACAGTGCTTACCACACAATAGATGCTCTATAAATATTAAATAAATGTTGACTAAATTTGGCTTTATAAAATAACTAATGTACTGAAGTGCTTACTTTAATCAATATGGAAAGAAGTCATTCGGACATTATAAATAATATACATATTATATTACCTATAAATAATATATATAAATATTATATATAATTTATATATATTATATATAAAACGTATAGGTAAAAACATCTCATCATAATCATAAAAACCAAGATTTAAGACTCTTGGAGTCAAATGTCACCTAGGTACTGTCATTAAGCAAAATTACTGATTCACTGTTTTGTGTCCTCTAAACTCTAATGAAACTTATTTCTGTATCATTTATTTAGAAATTTATTATAATACTGTATTGAATCTTTAATTAAATTTTATCACCTCATTCCTCTTTCAATGGCTTTCTTTTTGCTTTTCTCACTTACCTCAGGTCATATTATCACACTGAGCAATTTGTCTCATTCTAAATATGTTGTTTTCTCTTCTAGCCTTCTGCGTATCCCCTTCTCTTAGAATAAAATTTCCCCAGTTTTTCTTGCCCACCTTGTCTCCATGTTAATTTCATTGATCTGTGACACCTTCCCTCACGAACTTTACAATCCCTCCTAAACCACCACCATTTTTAGATCAAAAAGTAGGGTTGTAGTCTTTTTGTTTTGCATTTTTTAAACCAGGAATTGGCCTGCAATATTACTGAGTCCTGATACACTACATCTCACACACCTATGTCAAAATTAATATAATGAGAAAGATAACCAAAATTTATCTAAACAAATATCTAATTCCACATTCGGTATTTGGTAGGGCAATTTTTTTCCAGTTGAGTGTTTTATTAGCCTCATGTTATAGAAAAGAAAAAAAGACACAGAAACGTTAACTAACTTGTGGTGGGCCAATTTTTAAAAAGAATATAAATTTTATATTTTAAATTTTGGACTATGATACATTCAAATTTAAGAAATTCCCATTTTAAATAGAGATTATCCAGTTTGAAGAACAGACAACAAAAAGAATGAGGAAAAATGAACAGAGCCTCAGGATCCTGTGGAACACTGTCAAGTGCACTAACATATATGTAATAGGACTCCCAGCAAGAGAAGACAGGACTAAATGGCCAGAAAAATATTTAGAAATAATGGCAGAAGACTCATCAAATTTGATGAAAACCATAAGCATCTGAGAAGATTAACAAACTACAAATAGGATAAAGTTAAAGAGATATACACCTAAATACATCATTGTCAAACTGCTGAAATATAAAGATGAAAGAAAAATCTTGAAAGCAGCAAGTGAAAATGACACATCACATACAAGGGAATCTCAATAAGATTAGCAGCTACCTTCTCATCAGGAATAATGAAGGTCACAAGGTAGTAGGATGACATTCAAATGCTGAAAGGAAAAATAGTGTCAACCAAGAACTCTATATTCAGCATTACTATCCTTCAAAAAGGGTGATTAGCAGTAGTCCTTAGTTTTGCAAGAACAAAAATTTGATTTTGATCATTTATCAATATATTTTAAATAAATCCAAATGTCACCAAAATCAAGTAACAAAAGAATAATGTTGGAATAGATTTCTTTCTCTTTGGAAATTAGAAAATGATTTCTATCAAAAGTTATTCTAAATAAAAAGACTCAGTTTCAACTTTAAAGAACTCATTAACTCTCACATTTTTGCCTGTGACATTTTTCCAAGATTATTTTTTTGACGGGCTTCACTTGTGGAATAAGATGCCATTGAATACTTAACTATTATTCTTTCTTCAACAGCATATCTAATTCTACCATTACAAATGACATTCAATTATGACTATGATAATTCTATAAATATTTATCTTTGGGTTTAACATCCAGTAGGAAGCTGTTCCTTAGCATTAATACAAGGGAACCACAGGGAAGCAATTTTAGACCATCTGCTAATACTGCCAACATTACTATAACATACCTTTTTTTCAGACCATTTGTTTTCACAACTGATGTTTCTCCATAATGGCACAAATAACGGCATCTAAATAAACTGGTGCTTTATGTACATGATGTACTCAACTGCTTTTTTTTTTTTTTTTTTTTAGTAAATATATCTTTCTATATATATCCTTCACGTTTACTTTTGGAATGCAATAGTGTTGGGGTTCTGTTTTTTCAGAAAGGTAAAATTTTATTAAGTTCCTACAGAACAAAGAAATTACTTTAGAGTACACTACAGAAATCCCAAAGTAACTTGCTTTAAAACTCTTGGACGCTGTGTAGGATAAAAGGCAATTACCATTCCAAAATTAAATAAACAAAAATACAGACTGGATGAAGAAAGCCTATGTACTACTTGATATCAACAGCATCATTAAGTTGTTAAGTTATCAATCATTCCAGCCATGCAAATGGATGAAAATAATAATTTAGGATTTAAAAAAGTACAAACAGAAGGACATTATAGATAATGTCTACTAGGAAAATCTTCTGGCCACTGATCCAAATAGGATTAGTTTAAAACGCCATTTCTTTTATAAAGTCTTCTTTTATTACAAAACTCCCCCATGACTTAACATCACAAAGAATAGACCAAATCAACCTCCCATGCTTCCTGATGTGGTATACTAAGATAGCGCATCACAAATGTAGTACTGCTGCCAAAAAATGTTTAACCTGAATCTAATTAAGGAAACAATCAGTAAATGCAAACTGAGGGTCATACATAACAAACTGCCTAGACTAGGAGTTAGCAAACTTCTTGAAAGTTCAGACAATAAACATTGTAGGCTTGTGAGCCAGAGTGTCTCGGTTGCAACTACTCAATTCTGCCACTGTAGTGCAAAAACAGCCATAGACAATATGTACATGGATGACTATGGCTGTTGTCCAATACAACTTTATTTATAGAAAGAGTTGATCCGCCAGCCCATGGACCATAGTTTGCCAACCACTGGCCTAGACTCTAAATAAATGACAACGTCACGAAAGACCAAAGACTGTTCTAGAGAGAGACTACAGAGAAACTAAATATATGCATGATTTTTGGGGGATCAAAAATAAAATCCATTATAATTATAATGGGAAATCTGGATATGGACTATAAGAATTTTGTATCAATGTTTAATTTCCAAATTATGATTATGTGTATTTATACAGGGAAATATATTGTTTTTAGGAGATACATGCTGAAGTATTTACTTTCCTGGCCTCTGCAACTCAAATGGTCCAAAAAAGAAAAGTACGTATGTGTATGAAGATTAAGCAAATCTGTCAAATTAGATCATAGGGCAAAAGATGTTTACTGCATTATTGCAACTTTTCTGAAGTCCTGACATTTTTAAAAATAAAATTAATAAGAAACAAATGCTCCCCCTCCAAAAAAATCCTTTTGAGTTTTTACTTCTCTGAACTGCCATTTCTATTAACTCAATGAACCATATAGTTCAGCAAGTTATTATGTGTCTTAATCTCTAAATTTTTTTCTTGTCTTATCCCCACAGCAAATACTGTACTCTGAGCTCCTTTAAGACAGAATATGGACCTTATGTTTCCTTTTTATGTCCCCAAATAGCACTTGGTGTGGCAGTATGCATATAGTGTATGTTCAATAAACCTCAGTTAATAAAAGATGTATTAGGGTGTGGCCATAAAAATATATGAATAATTATTTCCCTGAGTCATAATCCCCATTAAAAAAATGACAAGTAGCAATTAACTTACCTGATTAAAACAGTATCTGTACTACACACCAAATAATCAAAAAAATAAATGCAGTAATTCTAGGAGAAATTAAATGAAAAGTTATAGAAAAATAAATGAAAGTATAAGTACCTGAGGTAATTTCACTAATTTGTTGTCTTGTGCATTATAAGATATTCAGCAGCACCCCTGGCCTCTATCACTAAATGCCATAGCACTCTCCACCCCAAGTTGTTACAACCTAGTATGTCTCCAAACATTGTCAAATGTCTTCTGGTGGACAAAACTGTCCCTGGTTGAGAAACACTGATCCAAATCCAAATCTGACTTCAAGCCCTAAGTCATGTCCTATAAGAAACCTCAAATCAAAACAGCCCATAGCCATCTTTCCCTTTCCTAAACCTTTATGAAATGCCTATTTGTTGTCGCAAGGCTCACTTTTTTCATGTTTCTCAGCTACAGGTTCCATCAAAACTAAATTCATGTATATTTTGTCTTTACAACTGAAATCATTTAGGCCTGGAAAGATATATGCCAGTAATTCCAAGAGATAGATGTGCTCAAATATGAACAGAATACAACTGTATGAAAAGTTGTATTTTTTAAGAGCTTCTGAAAAAGCTCTTAAATTAACTCATCAGCTAATGTGGTAATTCATGTAACTATTCAAGTGAATGATCAGACCGAGGCATCAAATCTTAACTGCATTTTTTTTTATTTAGTCAAAGCCATTTAAAATTAGGATTTCGGGGAGTTCCCTGGTGGTGTAGTGGCTAGGCTTCGGCGCTGTCAACGCTGCGGCCTGGGTTTGATGCCCAGCCAGGGAACTACCCACATACAAAACAAAAACAAAAGAAAAACAACAAAATAAAATTAGGATTTCATTCTACTTCCTATCTACTCTATAATCCAGTTATTAAAGATTTTGGTTAATACTTCAGAACTTAACATTTTCACATTGAATTTAAATGCCAGACATTTAACTTAATTTAGTACACATTTTATTCATTTCAAAAAGAATTTTATGCCACTTATAACACAAATAAAATATAAGTAGAAAATCAAGAACATGTAAACATCAAAAACTACAAATCATAAAGGGAAGTTAGACGTTTACCTTGCAGCTTCTAAGAAGCAAAAGCAAAATGAGAAATCATTTATACATTTTACAATATTTATAAAGTATCAAAAAGAATCAGGCAATAGCAACCCCCCCCCCCATTTTCTATTACTAAATCCTAAAGAAAAAGTTATTCATATATTATTCATATGACTGGGCATGGTGACATTTAACATAACTGAGCATGACTAAGTGAAAATAATTCTTCAATGAATTAAGATAATATAGTCCAAGTTCATAAGTTTTGAGTGGTTCCACTTGATCCATTGGGAGGAATGGATGGACAGCACAACCTTGAAATTATCTTCTGAAATAATGCTTCTTTTGGTCAAGCTTTTGGGAAAAGCAAAGAAAGGACAATTCTGGACCCGGCTCTTTCACAATAATCTGATAGGCTGGTATTTAATATTGGTTGTTGAGAATGGATCCATACAAGTTAGAGGCTTTATAACCAAACCAGATATAAAAAGCCAAACCCAAAGCATCTAGCACATGGTTACGTGGTCACTAGTTTTTCTTAAATCCAGACAAACAATAAGACTGGTACCTTGCTGAGCATGTTAAGGAGCTAGAACTCTTGTCTAGATAGAGGACAAACCCACCTATACATTGTAAATATTTAAATAAGTACCAAACTGAGTTCTATCCCAGTCGATCTAAACATCAGTTTTTGTCCTGACTGCTATATAATTTTGGGTCATTTTGCTTCTATTTTTTTTAAGTAACAAGGAGGAAATCACAGACGATTTATTGAAAGCTATTAATATTTATTTTGGTAGTATACGAAAACACAGTTCTTTTCTCATTTTGGAATGTCTCTCTCTCTCTCTCTCTCTTCCTCTGAGTGTGTGTGTGCGCGCGCACACGCTTGTTTTACAGGGCAAGAGACGGGAAAGTAGAGACTAGTTTCTTAGGTTAATATAGTGAAACTTCAATTAAAATGCATTTTCCTGGATTCCTTTATGGAGACAGATTCAGAAACTCTGTGACAGAAGTTCAGAATTCTGCATTTTAAAAAAGTACCCTTGGTAATTCTGATGTTGGTGGTCCAAGTACTGAAAAACACTGAAAAAACAAGGTCCATGGACACCTAGTACATGGCCAGGTAGAA
Source organism: Lyroderma lyra (assembly GCA_004026885.1). Lineage (NCBI taxonomy): Eukaryota > Metazoa > Chordata > Mammalia > Chiroptera > Megadermatidae > Lyroderma > Lyroderma lyra. The sequence continues at coordinate 139,408 of PVJL010001804.1, forward strand.
CAGTACATTCTAGGCAGAGGGAAGAAGAGAAACAAGGTATGAAAGCACCAATGTGTATAATGTACCTGAGGAACAAGTGTTCAAATCCTTTAACCTCATTGTTCCTCAGTTTCTGCATATGATAAATGAAGAGCTAGACCACATTGTCTTTGAGATCCTTTCCAAAGTTAATATTTGCTCATCACTCAAAGTGTCTAGGAATTGTAGTTTTTTGTTACCTGAAGATACTAGGTTAATTACTACTCATTTATTCAATAAAACTTATTAAGTATTAATGAATGAAAAGGTTCAGTAGTAGCCTTCAAAGAGTATTTAGTCTGATGGAGAGAGAGAGAGACACAGTAGTTATCACATAGTGCCACGAGAGAGGATATTAGGGATGGCATCACAAAGTAATGCTTGAGCAGAAACTTTAAGAGTGAAAAGGGACCGTATTCCAGCAAGGAATGGCACATGTAAAGGAATGGAAGCATGATGTCACATGCTGTGCCCAAGACACAGTAAGCAGTTTGGAATGGTTTTAGTATGATGTGCATGCTGGAAGAGTGGTAGAAAAATGAAACTAAGGGAGAAAGGACACAGTTCATATGTAATGCAAGCTCAGATTTTATCACACAAGGTCAGACAATTAATTTCATAAACTCATCCTAGATAAAGTGCTACATACCTCATTGCTGAGTATCACTACAGTCACCTCTGAAGAACTCCCCTTGGGAAGCTATGTACTGATGCCAATGCCTAGACCACCCTTCAAAGCAATTTTGGAACTCTTTTTCTGGAATGGCCATCAGAGCTGATGTTGTACCTAAATTTGACAATTAAGTTTGCAAACTTGCCACTGTGCACTTATGTTGGCAGCACTGTACAAACAACTCAGTAAGGTGTCATAACCTTTCCAGGTACAACCGTTCTGATGTCCATTCCAGAAAGAGTTCCAAATTTGCTTTGAAAGGTGTACTAGGCACTGGCATCGGTGCATAGCTTCCTAAGGGAGTATTGCAAAGGTGACCATAGGATGATCAGCAATGAGGTATGGAGCACTTTTTTCTAGGATGAGTTCATGAAATTAATTGTCCGACCCTGTATTTCTTCTCCTCCTTTAAAAAACAAAACAAAACAAAACAAAACAAAACAAAACAAAACTTTAGAAAGATAGGTCACTGGGAGGTAAAAGTAAATCTATGAAAAAAAAAATTTAATGGTTTTACAGTTTAAAAGCACTTTCATATTTCACTGCCACATCTCACCATAATCTCAGAAGGGAGGTAGGACAGGGAAAAAAAATTTAATGGTTTTACAGTTTAAAAGCACTTTCATATTTCACTGCCACATCTCACCATAATCTCAGAAGGGAGGTAGGACAGGGAATACTGTGATCATCACATAACAAAACTGCAGTTCACCAAGTTAAGGGACTACAGGGAAAACTACAAATTACTAAATATTAGATCTACCTCCATTTAACCTGGTCATTATTTGGGTCTCTATACTTCATAGCACTTAGGTGTACTTATAATAATACATCTCATTAAATGTATGCTAAATATATTTTTAAAAACACCACTATGAATAATAATTGCAGAAGTTAGGTATACTTAAGGAATACTACAGATTAGATATTTTCACATGCACACATATTTTATTCAGCTCATGACTTTGCTACTTAAGTATTTCTGGACTTTTTCATTCTTTCTCCACTATTATTGTCCCTAAATGCTTATGCCAGAAGAGCCCTAGAAAATCAAGATGGAAAACCCAGCAAGAATTTTATTGAGAATGACAACAGGGCCAAATGATTTCAGGCTTGGACCCATTTAGTGGTACATAGTTATTTCAGATTATAAAGTGAGTGGGACTTCTATTTCTACTAATGCCGCAATTTACCCATATACTGTATTTTGTTGTGTATAATGTGCTCCTATGTATAATGTGCACCCAGGTTTTTGGCCTACACTTTCAGGGAAAAAAATCTTTTTTAATTCAAAATTTTGTTTATATTTAGGTAATTGTTTTTTGTCTTACAAAGGAATTTTAGCATTTATTTTTAACATGGTACAAGAAATTTTATGTATTAATAACACTTTTAACTCATAAGCATAAATAAAAGAATTAAAAACATTTATAGAGATATGAAATTAGTACTATTCATGTATAATGCCCATCCTTATTTTTCCATCACAAATTTGGGCAAAAAAGTGTGCATTACACACAGCAAAATACAGTAACATAATTGGAACATATAATTTTTGCTGCAGTTTCTTCACTTACCCATCTCCCTTTTCCCAAATGTAAAGGGCTGTTAAACATTTTCTAAGTGTGAAACACAAAGGCTGATACAGAAAACAACTAAATGTTTGAATGAATTAAAGCATCCATAACACTGTTGCGCTGCTTCCCACACTAGCAAGTTTCCTAACTTCATCCCCGCCAGAGTTTCCCAGGACAATTTTCAAATCACAAAACATTTTATTTAACTCGGAGTGAGTCACTGGGAAGAGAAAACAAACAAATATAAGCGGTTTCGTTTATTAATCAAAGATAACATGACTGGAGTGCCCTATTTTTAAGACTTTGAAAGTATTAAATTGGTTACACGTAATAGCAAGCTCTGTAAAGAAAAAGACCCCCTTGCATATATTTACGGCGCTCTTTGAAATGCCAAACGCAAAGCCCCTGAAATCAAAGAACCCCTCTCCTCCCGGCAAGGCAGAGGCGGCGGGAAATAGGTGGCAAATCGCTTGGATGCCCCGAGCGTCGCAACCGCAGCGCCGCCAGCCACTCCGCACCCAAGCCCTTCGCGCACGCCCGCCAAAGGCTACAGGGCTCACCTCGACAGCGCGAGCGACCGCTCTTCCACCGCGGGCTTGGGACCACCTCCGTTTGTCGGTGCGGACCCCCGCCGTCCCGGGAGCTCACGGCCGATACTCACCCGTTGGGGATACTATTCTTCTTCACCATGACGCGAGAGGTCGGACAGGGCCGCCAACGACCCAGGCCACAATGCTCTCAGGTCTCTTCCAGAACAGACCCCGGGGCAGCTGTGGCCACTGGAGCACACACCCAGGTGGTGATGATCAAAGCCGGGGGCTCCTGCCAGGAGCGTTAGACAGACGAGGACGGGAGTGACGGACTGCGGCGCTTCAATTCGAGCCACAAGCCCAGGCAGCGAGTGAACAGAGGTAGAGCACAGATTCGCGAAGGCGCACGCTCCACGCACGCTCGGAAAGTCCGCATTGCGCATGCTCCTGGACCGCCTTGACGTCAAGTCCTGAGGAGCGAGCGCGAGGCGGGCGGCGGGCGTGAAAAGCAAACGTCAGGAGCGGTGCGGGGCCGTTGGTGAACTCTGTTAGTCCGCGGCAAACGGTGCGTCCTGCCTTTGCCGCCCTGATGCAATCGAAGTCTCTGTCCATCCAGTTGAATGTCGTACTGCCCGAAACCCCCTTGACCTTTTCACTTCAGACTCCAGTATTTTGTCTGGTTGGAGTCTTGCTCTGGAAAAAGCCAGCGAAGGGGCCCAGGTAACTAGGGCCAGACCCGCACGGGCCGCTGGGATTTGTAGTTTCCCGAGCCTGACAGACCCGTTAGTTATCCCCTTTGGGAATTAGAGAGGTAGGAACCGCTCCATTTTACAGCATTCGAGAGCAGTTCTTTGAGTGCCTACTGTGTGTTCAGCACCTTGCTAGGATTGGTGGAGGTTAGGTGAGTGCTTGCCCCATCTCTCGTCTCACTTTAGGGTAACAGAAAGATGAACTTACAAGATGGGATATAATGAGCGAAAATTACGAATTTTAGGTGCTGTTGGAGATCCTAGAAGATCCAGAATCAGGAGAAAGGAAAAAAAAAACCAAAAACCTGAAAGATGTGGGGTTTGGAACGTAATGCTATAAATGATAGGGGAGTTGGAAAAATCAAAGAATGGAGTGATTTGGCTACAGTCGAAGGCTTACGTTGGAGCGTGATGAGCAGGGTTTAGTTGCGGAAGTGGACCACGTGAGGCCTTTGGCCTCACTTTCAGAAAAGGCCTCCATTTTGCATTGGTGTCCAATGGAGGCTAAAGTACAGGCACGAAGATACATCTTCAGGTTTAAATGAATGACAGCATCACAGGACTTGTGTCCCGTTTCTAGACCTCATGGCTGGTGTTGCTCTGTGAATTCTATTTTTATAAATCCTGAAATTAAACGAGCAAAATTACATTGCATTGTGTGTATTAGATGTAATCTTTCAAAAGATACTAGTTTCTGTAACATTTTTGGGCTTTTATTTAATTTTTAGGAACCAGAAGTCTCAAGAGAAGCGGACCCAAAGCCTTTTTGACCTACAAGAGCAGGTTATGATGATTTGGGGCTTAATACTCTAAGAGCAGTAGGTGGTTTAGTTTTAATACCTTTAGTTTTTAATGTAGTTTAAATTGACTTTCATATAAAGTCACAGATTGTAAAATCCATTTGTCAGTCCACTTGTTCCTAGGTCTTGTCTTTAAAAAATAGAATCACAGTTAATGAAAAGATCTTAATTTTTAAACTTGTCAGGCAATGGAATACCTGGGAGTCATTATGCTTTTTGTAAAACACTGTGAAATAATGCTATGTCACAATGAACTAATTGTAGATTTTTTTTGTTAAATTCTACATTTTCCTTATCCTAGCACCAGTAAAGGGTAGTTGATGCCATATATTTAATAAATTTTTAACAAAGTGCTATCCTTTGTCTTAATTTTATCATAACTTTGTGTGAAACTTCAATTTTTTTTTTTTTTTGGCATAGCATCCCAATTCAAATCAAAGAAGTCTGGAAGAGCATGATTTGAGAAACACTGCTATAAGGAAGTTCAGAAAGGGTTCATCGTATTATGTGACAATAGATTTCCAACAGCAGCTTAGGGAAAACTAAAGGAAAAACAGATTTCTAGTTGGGTCATAATTAACCAAAGAAATATTACTATATACCTGAGTATGCATTTTGTGACCATACACTAGAAATGTTCCTTTAATTTTATTCTAATGCTCCTGAACCCTAATGTCACGTGACCAAAGTAATCAAGGTGATGGAATATTAGATATACACACAAAATAAAATAGGCTTTAGGAATTTTCATTTGAGGAATCACTATGGTCATAAAGGCACTGCTGGATTAATTTGCAGAACCCAGAGATTTCTAAATGCTAAGCAAGAGGCCCAACATCTATACACATAAAATTGCCTTCTGTTTGCCATGGATCAGAAAAGGCTGAATGGACTACTTGACTTCAATTCTCAGGTTTTCACTATGGACCTCTGGGTCTTCTGATAGAAAAATAACTAATACTGAATTTTCTTGTCTATTAGAAAAACTTTAATTCCAAGAAATGCAAATTGTCAGTATCCTTGAAGAGAAGATTTGGGTTTAATTTTGGATCCAGTTTTCTAACACAGAACATTGAATTGCTCTAAGAAGGTAAAAATCTGGGTCATAATTTTTCCTTACTTCCAAATGAGATTTTCAATAGGAAAATGCAATTTCCATCTACATCTTCAACTCTATCTAATATTTTGTTTATAATCATGTATTTATCTTTTATTGTTTATGGAATGATAAATGAACCAGGTTAGAAACATCTCCAGATATATTAAAAACATATGATTTAATTTCTTTACAAAAAGGTGTTTATTTGATAGTTCATTATAATTTAATAGTCTACAGGATGTGCCACTGGCTATATTTTCTGTAGCTTATCTGATACAATTTCCTGGTGTAGGCATCAGAAAGTCAGGTATTGATTTTAAGTTTCTTTTAGAAGGTCTTGCAGAATGGAAAGTAAATTCAGAATTTTCTTTCCCTCACTTCCTATTCCTGTTGTGTTTGATCTTTGTATGTTGGTAGGGAATCTTAAAGGTGTTGATCCTTTCAAAGAATCATCACATCAGTCTCGTAATTGCATTTTTTTTTCTGATTATACAAAAATTTAGCTAACTTAGACATGATTCTCTTTTGTTCTTCTGTTCTATTCAGTATTTTTTTAAATTGTTTAAACGTGTTGGGATAACATTGGTTAGTAGAAATTACTTATGTACCTCAATGTTCATCACAGCACTGTTGATGGTGACCAAGTCATGGAAACAACCAAAGTGCCCTTTGGCAAATGACTGGATAAAAAAGCTTTGGTACATATATACAATGGAATATTATTCAGCTGTAAGAAAAGATGAAATAGTGCCATTTACAACAAAATAGGTGGACCTTGAGATCATCATGCTAGGTGAAATAAGCCAGATAGAAAAAACCAAGAACCATATGACTTCACTCATACGTGGAATATAAAACTGAAATCATCAAAGAAACAAAAACTCATGGACACAGTCAATAGTTTAATGGTTACCTGAGGGCAAGAGGGGAGGGGGTGGGAGAGGTGCAGGGGAGAGTCAAGTACATGGTGATGGAAGGAGAACTGACGGAGTGGTGAAACATATAATGCAAACACGTAGACCATGCACTGTAGAATTGTGCACCTAGAATCTATTCAGTATTTTTATTCACCTTCTGGACCTTTCACCTGAACGTCCCATAGGTATCCATTCATAAGCAACACTGGGAAACTGAACTCATTCTTACCCCGACTACCTTCCTTTGACAGTACTCGAAATGAAGCTACCTCTCAACCACAAACCTGGGAGTCCTTGATTTTGATTTTTCCCTTACTTTGTCCTATGCATTTAATTGCTTATCAAATCCTGTGAATTCTACCTCTTTATTTTTTGTAAGGCAAGAATGGTGTATTATTAGAAAATAATTTAATAGCATTATAAATGGATAGTGAACCATGATTATCTTTAAAATATTAATTTTAAGTATAGTTGGTATGCAATATTATATTAGTTTCAGGTATACAGTTTAGTGATTCAACATTTTTATATCTTACAATTCTTGTAATAAATCTTTTTCTACCCTTCATTCCCACTTCTATGTTTTGATTCAGATATCTAGCATCTGTCATTGGGACTATTACAATGGCCTCTTAACCAATCTCTCTAGTTCCTGGGGATATCTCTATGTTTAATTAGATCTTGAGTGGGTTTCCACATATTTTAGTTGAAATTATTCATAGGAATTTTGAAAAGAATTTTATATTGCTATTATGAAAGTGACCTTTTTCTTTTTCTTTTTTTTTTTTAATTCATTTTTATTGTTAGACTTATTGGGGTGACATCTGTTAGCAAGGATTACATAGGTTTCAGGCATACAATTCTACAGTGCATTGTCAACTTGATGTATAATAAGTTCACCACCTAATGTGACTTCTCTTTCCATCACCTTATATTTAGCTTCCCACCCTCCTCTCCCAACCCCTCCCCTTGAAAGTGACCTTTTTCTATCAGCATATAGGGAAGCTATTAACTTCGACATATATTCTCGTATTCCGTCACTTTCTAATTATGTCTAATTAAAACATTTTTATTGAGTGTCTTGGGTTTTCTACATACAAAAAAAAAAAAAACAAAAACCTAACCTCTATAGACAAGGATAATTTTGTCTTCTCTTTTCCAATAGTTACACCTCTTCTTTTTACATGTCTTATTGTAGTACCTAGAATTTCTATTAACTACTAAAAGTGGTCAACTACTATATACTAAAGGTGAGAGCATATTTCTTTATTTTGTTTTCAGGTAAATTAAAAATTTTAACACATACTTTTCATCTCGAGTATCATAATAGTTGTTTTTTTTTTCAGTAATATATCATTTTTTGTTCTCATTTTTAAATTTTGATTAAATTTATTGGAGTGACTTTGGTTAGTAAAATTGTATAGGTTTAAGCATACAATTCTATACTGCATCATCTATATATTGCATTGTATGTTCACCACCCAGAGTCATTCTTCTATCACCATGTATTTGACCCCCTTACCCTCTGGTAACCACTAAACTATTGTCTGTATCTATGGTTTTTTGTTTGTCTGTCTTATTCATTTGTTGCTTTCAGTTTTATATCCCACATATGATTGAAATGAAGTATTTGTCAACTTTTTCTGTCTGACTTCTTTTGCTTAGCATGAAATCTCAATCTCCATCCATGTTGTCACAAATGGCAGTATTTCATCTTATATTATTGATATAAGAATATTTCTTAATTACTTAGAAAGTAGAAATGAGAGAACCATCATGAAAAAGAACTCAAAGGAAGAAGAAGATATTAAAAATACTAAGGTATTAATGGGGTTAATAAGGATGCTGATTGTACTAAATAGCCCAATTATAAATGTAGGATAATCCTGGAAAATGTAAATTTGTTTCAATATGTAAATCATATAGTTCATATGTTAAAAAATGAACAATAAGAGACCTTAAGAGTGAATGTACTCTTTTTGGGTCTGTCATTTATGTAATAAAGAGCATTAAAGGTGAGTTATTTATGTATTTACTTATTTATTCCCTTACTTAAATATTAATTTATTTATCTGTTCTCAGCAAGCCAGCAATCCATTCCCTGCTTTGCCCAAAATAAAATGCTTTTCTTTTTTCAGTCAGGGGTGAAACATATGTAGGACCGATATCTACATGTTTCTTAAAGTAACTCCAAGATTCATATTTTATCCCTGCCTTCTAGATGGAGAGGGGAAGTTACGAATCCTGGGAATTCTGGGTGAGATTATTGGAAATTAAAGGGAGACCTCTATCAATGACTTACCAGGGTTAATATTCCATCACACCTTCAAAGGGTTATATGGTCCCTTGATCAAGAGTAGAACTAAGTATTTTTCATTGTGTTGAGGAAGATACTGAAGGTTTAATAAGAACGGAACTTCTTAGTTCATGTTGACCTTATTCAATAGTTCTTAAGTGTGGTAGAGGAACCATGGATGGATGGTTAAGTTGTTTCAGAAAGTCTGTAGACTAGGCTTTTACTGTGATGATAATGTCTTTATAATATCTGGGATCATGTCAATACCCTGCGGTTCCTCTTGACCCAAATCCATGTCTACTGTAATGGGAAAGCTGATGTGTGTCTTCTTGCTATTTTTACTCCAACTGCACATTAGTTTGGTTAGCATGTACAGTTGTTATTTAAGAAGTCTTTTACTATTCTAGTTCTTAAACTTAAAATGAAAAACAGCCTTATCCATAACATTCTAAAAAAGGATTTAACATTGCTAGTATGGTTTAATTTTATAATATTGAGGTTTAAAAAACTGAAAGCAATAAATGCTCATTTTAACCATGGATAATGATAGGACATTCAATTAGAAATACTAGTAGGCAGCTATAAATATGGTTTTTAGGAGAGCAGTTAAGGTTGGAGGCAGATTTAGGAAGCCATGGGAATACACGCACTCTCCAAAGCTTTGGAATGTGCCCAGTTTAAGCTATGAGAAATGTGACCATTGAAGGATACAGAGAATAAGTGACCAAAGAGGTAGAAAGGTAGAGGACAAGGATATAGAAAGTTTTCAGAAAGTAAAGGTGCCCAACCTTATCAGATGCTACAATATAATCATGTCATAGCTAACACTGATATAGTGTTGAGTTTCAATGCATTTTCTTTTGTCTGATATTATTTGAACCTCCTAAAAGATACGTGAAATAGGCAATATGTGACCACTAAGAACTCACCACTGGATTTTATCATTAAAAGGTCTTTTTTGATATTAAAGTAAACAATTTCTTAATTTAAAAATCTACCATACATAAAAAGCTCATACTAATTGATAAAAATATGTAATTTAAGAAAATGGGTAAAGGCTATGAATTGGCATTTTAAAGGAGATGACTTTCAAAGGGTTGATGAGTATTTGAAAAGGTGTTTAATGCCAAACAAAAAGATTCAGTATAACCCCCCGCCACTTTTTTGCAGATGTCAGAAGAGACAGATAACATTGCAGTAGAAGAGAATGTAGACAAGCAACTCCAGAAAGGTCCTCAATAAGTATACCACAACTCAGATACTGTTGGTTCTTATTTTTAAAAGATGTAAATGACTAATCCTATCCTAGGGTTTTAGCTGGGAACATCTTTTAATAAAAGATGAGTTCAAACAGAAACTAAACTAAGATGAGCATAAGGAAATAATATGTAATTTATATGTAATAAAACTTTTGTTTATTAAAATTTTGTTTTTCTGCAAACATGGAGAATCCAGTAGTGCTTGAGACTGTGTTAAATCATACAGATACAAAGATACAGAATCTGCTGTAGGAACTTCTAGATCTCAGGGAGAAAAATACACAAATAATGGTTGAACCCTGGTTCATTCATTATTATTGAACACCTACTATGTGCCACCTGCCATTCTAAGTTCTGGAACTAGAGTATAAACAAACCAACTAATAATTTTTAAATACACCAAGGAATATTACGGTTAAGAATGAAGATTCTCATGACCTGTAGTGATTTAGCTTTATGCTTACCCTTCATTTTCACTATCCTTTATGCAAATTTTAAGTACTCAGAAGCAGGGAACAGAAAAAGAAAAATGCAAAACCAAATGACCAAAAGGTCCTCCATTTTCTACTACACTTAGGACTGCACACCCTTAGTTTTCTCAGTCCATCTGGTGGATCATCTGGTAGATGAGCAGAAAATAACACTAGCTTGGAGTGCACACAACTTACAGGACTGTTTCAGTATTTCTTAAGAGCCGGCAGAAGCAGGGGTCAGCAGATTTTACAAAACTGACATAAGTATTTGAAATGGGTACCTAGAGACTTAATCACTTTTCCTTTCATTTTCCTTTCTTTCCAGTTTAATCAAGTTGAAGTAACCTGGCTTTGATATTTGTGTATTGTATAGAGAAGTCTATATATTAATAGAATGTAACTGTGGGTATGCTTTTCTGATTTTGTGTTTTGTTTGTTTGTGGTTTGGGTTTTTTTGTTTGTTTGTTTTTTGTTTTTGCCTGAGTATAAAAAATGACTAGGCAAAAGCTGAGGATATACAGGGTAGGGGAAAAGTGACAAAAAGAAATAAAATTCAGTCCTGATCATAACCAGATGGAAAAGGGGAAAGAAAGGAACATCCATTTGTCTTAGATTCTAAACTCTCATGGGACAATGACCCAGTCTTCATTGTTGTCATGATCCTTAAAAATACATGGAATTTAACTGTTTAAAAATTGTTTTGCTGCTATTTCTGTTTAATTATAAAGTGTCATGAACTCTATATTGTTTTTGCTTCTTGATAGATTTAAATGCAGAAGAAAATCAGAACAGAATAAAAACGTTGAGAGGCAAAGTAAGAAAAAAGCTAAAAAATGTTAAGGTAATACTTACTTTTTCTTTCCTGTTTTCAAATTTACTGTTTAAATGCAACATATATCAAATTAACTTTTCTTTGTTAAAAAATTCAGTCTTAATATAGCTCCTTAAATCTAAAACGTCAAGTTTTTTCTGTGCTTTTCTTTTTTTTTTCCTCAAACCTGAAGCCAAAGCAAAGTTAAGTGATTTGGTCATGGTAACTATACAAGTATAAGACATCTCGGGGGAAATATGTATATACTTTTTAAGAGGAAAACATTGAGAAGTCTTGGTTTTTATCCCTTTCAACAAAAAAAAATTTCATCTATTTCTATAAAAATTGTTTTCTATACCATTTATTTATGTGATGTTTCAGATTAATCAAAGTGAAAAATCTTCAACTCATTTGCTTATGGATAGTATATATCAGTGGTCTAAGGTGAATAACAAACAACTTTATTATGATATACTTTTATAGCAGAAATTCACCCATTTTAAGTATATGATTCAATGATTTAATAAATTTATAAAATTATACAGTCAATACTATAATTTAATAGACAGCTAGATATAAATAGGATATAAGATAAGCTTTTGTAGTCTATATATTTTTAAATTTTTGACTCCTAATGAATATGAGTTTTACTTTTTCTTATATAATTAATTCCTCTCTCAAACCTCCCTAAAAACAGTTTATTTTAACATGTGTGTTCATTTTAACATGAGTGTTTTACATTAAAAAGTTCAGATTTTATAGTGTTGAAAAATTAGGATGTGAGGGTGATCTGGCTGTGACATCTGTCACCCCATTGATCACCAGGGTTGAAAAATTAGAGCTTTATTTATCAGCAAGTTTATAACCAAGAATATGTCACTTTTAATGATTTTAACTACCTCTCACTCCACAAAAGATTGAAGGGGTGGGGTAGTACTTGTGTATGAGCACACACGTATATGAGAGCACCAGAAAACAGGGAGAGAAAAAAAGAATTTGCCCTGAGCCCACATTTGATCGAACTGTAAAATAATACTCTGACTAAAGTGAAGAGGTATTTGGGGAAGATGGAGAAGATTTGGAGTCTATTCTGTTCTTTATTGTAGTTATCAGAACCTTCAAAACAAAACAACCCCAAACATTCGTGAACCAGACTCAATGTTAAATATAACTTGATATTGTCTCTCTTGCTGCTCCTTCTCATGACAGTTACTGTTTACCATATTATAGAAAAGTTTTTCTTTCACTTATAAGCAGAAAAAGTTTTCATTTCAACACTGAATACTGGTTTACCATTGTTTAACCCACAGACTGAAGTCTCATTGAATGCAGGCTTTTCATTTTTCACTCTGAGTGGTGAAGAAAGCCCAGCTTTGGACCAGTTTTCAGAACAGGTTGGAATTGTTCCCCTTCCTCCTTCATTCTCAGGGAAAAGTTTATTAAAGGCAAAGAATGAAATACTTGGATGGGCAATGAAATTTTTATTAATGAACCACCTCTTGTCTTTGAATTGAGAAGCTATTCATGATAATTCCTAACATTTATTGAGTGCTTAGAGGATGCCCAATGATACACTAAATTTTTCATATGGATTGTATCAATCAGTCCTCATAGTTATCCTGTGAGGCAGGCATTAGTATCACCTCTGTTTTATAGGTGAGGAAACTGAGGTACAGAAAGTTAAACATTGATAGACCTGGGAAGTATAGTCTGTCAGTTCTGAAGCCTGTGTTTTCTTTTCCTCTATTTTTACTGTCCTCCCTCCAAGTGCCTCACGTTGTTCTTCATAGTTTGTTACTCTCTGCATAGAGTCCCCATTCTTCATCCCTCCTAGTCCCATCCCAGAGTCTTTCAATTTCTGTCACGTTTCCCATCTCCTCTAAAACTCCTTAGCCCCACCTGTTATTCCCTGGTTGTCCTTTTCTCCAGTCTCCTCAGTCTCACTTGTCTTTCCCCATGTCCTCTTGATTTGTGAGTCTCTCAGTGGACACCCTCTCTGCTTGTGTTCCTCTATATTCTTCTCTAATTCCTCTCTACCTTCAGATCTCTCCACAGTTTCTTTGGGTCCCCTTTCCCAGTCCCTCTTATTCCCCAGAGTTCTATCTATCTTCTGACACCACTTAGTCATTTCCAAATCCCACAGGATTGGAGTCCCTTTTGGACCCTCATTTGCATTCCTAGTTATTTCCCAGTGCCTTCCATTCCCCTTCCTTTGTATCCTGCTCTAGTTCTTTCATTCCTTCTTTTTCTTTCCCCCACAAAAAGGGCTTTATCTTTTAAAAATTTAAATGGTGTGTACATTATAAAAATTAATGCAGAAAACCATGAGGAAGAAAATAAAAATCATGGAAAATTCCATTGCCTTAAGATAAACCACTATTATCATTTTTTATATTAATACCTTTCTCTGTGCTTATGCAAATACATGCATGCACACAGACTTTTATAGAAATAAACCATGGTATGCAAATTCCATTTTCCCAGTTGCTCAGCCAACTCTTGGTGTTATCCTTGGATCCTCTTTTATTCACATGCCTCATATCCAATTAATCACAAATGCTTTTGGTTCAACTTTCAAATATTCAAGAATCTGATCACTTTTCACTACCAACCCTAGTCTAAGCCACCATAACCTCTCACCTGGATCACTGCCATAGCCTCCTTCTGTTTTCACTATTGCCCCAACCATCTGTTTTGTTATCATACAGTAGCGAGAGTGATCCTGTTAAAATCTAACACTATTTTACTTACACCTTCTAATGGTTTCCTGTTGCATTTAAAATAAAAGCTAACGTCCTTACAGGGCTCTCCAAAGCCTGCATGACTTTTCTTACTACTCTCCAACTCAATCACATTGGCCTTTCTCCTATTCCTCATAACATGCTCCTGCCTCAGAGACTTTGTACCTTTCATCTGTGTAGAAAGGTCCTTATCCTCATATTCTCTCCCTCACTACCTTGGGCCTATGTTCAAATGACACATTAAAGATACTGTGCCTGACAATCCTTTCTAAAATACTACTCCTCAATTCACCCACTCCAGTATTCTCTATCTGCTTATTTGCTTTTTAAAAAAATAACACTTAATAACATCCAGCAACTATTTCTATGTCTATTTGTTTATTTTCCTCCTGGAACGTATAAGATACTCAATGAATATTTGAATGAATATTGGATAAGTGAGTAGCAAACATGTGCATGCTCTGCCAAGTTACCTACCCTCCCAGAGTCCCACGATATGGGTTAAGGAATAAGCTTTTCTAAAAAGGAGAGGGTCAGGCACTGTGGTTATGACTGTGTTTCCTTTTCATAGGGCAGGCATGAGAGAAATTAGGTCAGTGGGAGCAATAGGCTACTTGGGCATGAGGAATGTCCCGGTTTAGATGCAGGTCATTTATAGAGTCGTTTGGAAAAGTCATGTGCCTTGCACCTGGTGACTTTGGGGCCCATAGAAAACTACTGTCATCACAGGGAGGAGAAAGCTACTGCTTTGTAGGAGGCTAAATTTGACTGTGGCTTCTTCCAACTGGGAGAAAGGGGTATCCTGGTTCCACATACTATCTGGGCACCCCAGAGTGAGGTCCGAGTTACTTTCAGACAGTTCTGCTTATCACACCACAGTTAACAAGGCATGTTCCTATAAAATGGGGGGGAGGGATTATCTCTTTTTTACCACACTGTACTCAGGTGTATCCATTCTAGACTTAAACGCATGCAGTGTTAGTTGGATACTTTCTGACCTCATACTCCTTGTTACACAACAAGCTAAGAGCACAGGCACTGCTCTGCTGTAAGCAGCATAGTAAAGACAAAGAAGGTGATCTGGGATAGCAGTTAGCTTTAGATTAAGTGAGAAATGGTAGGTCAGATGGGGCTTATATTGGTTGAGATCACGGCTTATCTTGGGCTGAAACTATAGGCCAAATTGAGTAGGGTAGGGTTAATAAAAGAGACCTATATGATCATAAAAAAAAAGGACTGGGATTCAACATGAGAGCCTGAGATACTCATCCATCAGGGAGACCTTAGCTCTAAAGCAAGTTGAAAGCCCTGGCCTATCCCAGGGGTGTTGTAAAGGAAGATTGATAATGGGAGCTCTAGCTGGAACAAAGATGCCCCTTTTGTCTATGATTGGAGTCTTCAGAAAGATCTATGTGGTGATCCCCCGAATTTTACTTCTAGATGTCAGTGCCATACCTCATATGAATTCTGAAAGAGATACCATAAAGATTTCTGGATATATTAATAAAATATTTTCTTGGTTTCATGGCAGATGGTAGACAGGGTATGATGATGCAATGACTTGATATGAACCTAGGTAATGCTTAACTATGTTAATTTTGTCAGAGCTGATCAAAGTCATGTAACTTGATTAATTCTTTTTAATTATTTACCCCTAAATGTATGTTTTTGAAAATTGAGGGATTTTTATTTGCATGATTCATATACTCTGTCTCCTTATCTCTTTCAATATATGTGAGTTTCAAATTAGACAATACAGTCATCCAAAATAAATTACTGATTTTTCTGTGTGTGAAGAGACTCATGAAATTTCTGATTATGATATAAAAGTATGCATTTTTGTATTTAGTAATATATCTGTTTGAATGCCTATTTTCAGATGGTTAATTTAGAATTTCACTATAGTAACTCTGCCCTAAACTTCTATGTTGAATCTTTGACTGCTCCACAATCACTTTAGGTACTACTGCTTTCTGAATGGTGAAAAAAAATAGGGTTTAAGATCACATGGCTTGATGTCTCTGGACTTTGCCCTCCACTGTGAATTCTCAGTGGTTGAAATATCATTCATAGTCCAATGTCAACGTTTTCCACAGGAGAGGTGGAGCTTGAATTATACTTGTATTTCAGTTGTCTTTCATTGAAAATTGCAAAGAAGGGTTATAGAAAAATCGTACTGTATAATACTGTATAAAGCCTTGAATGAGTTCCTCTGTGTTCAGTGACATTTCACTATAACACAGTTTCAATTTGACCTTGAACTGGATGGCATAGATCGGAAAGACAATTCACAGCAAGGTCCCAGTACATTTCATTTATATGTATTTAATCATTGGAGACCAGCATGTATACTTACTTTCCTTTTTCGTATTCAACAGAGATCAGTAAATGATAGTTATCCCAAACATTTTTCACTTGCTGGTAATTTCCAAAATTTTGCTGAAGGCCAAGATGAAGATTATATGGAAGAAATAGCTTTTCCAGATATACTTGAAATAAAAGCTGCTGAATATGAAGATAATAAAATACAAATAAAAAATCAACAGGCAATTATTTTTGTGCCAAGTAGTTCTCCAGGTAAAGTTCTTCTACAATAAAATATTCAAGTCACTAATGAATCATATTAAAGGATAATAGCTTCTTTGTATGCCAGATAGATAAAAAGTACTGATCTAAAATTATAGAATGTTTTCTATATTTGTTCTTCATGCCTTCTCTGACTTTTAGGAAATTGGTTAACATAACTCATTCAGTGTGTGTGTGTGTGTGTGTGTGTGTGTGTGTGTGTGAATTAATATTTATGTATATTTTTAGACTTTATGCTAGACCTTAATGGTAGAGTACATGATAGTTTCCTTTTGCTTCTTGTTTGGTCAATACCTGTTTAATATATTGGACTTCAAAGTAATATATAGCTTTTGTTATTAAGTGATCAACCAACGTAAACTGCCAAAAGATATGATGCCACGCATTTTAGAAGATGAAGGATTCTATATTCAGAGGAAGCCAGAAGTATATAAAAAGACCTGCAACAAAATGGAAAATCGGCTGCTTAAACTAGAAGAGGCAAGTGCACCAGCTAACAAGTTAAACCATTCACCGATGATATGTGATATTTGTGTTTAATGAAACATTTAATTACTGTGTTTCTTAAATATTTTTGATAGGGATTGTGTTGGTTTGAACAAAGTGCTGAAATATTGTCATTACCTTCACCTGTTAGACATTCATGGCATTTCAGACTAAACATAAACAAGGAATCTTTAAATCCAGCACTAAAGACCATATACAGGAAGGTAAAAAACAGCAGTTTATTTGAAATTATTGTTAGAATTCTTGTGATATCCATTATAACAGGTTTTTGTAGTATTAATTCACCTTTT
Source organism: Lyroderma lyra (assembly GCA_004026885.1). Taxonomy (NCBI): domain Eukaryota; kingdom Metazoa; phylum Chordata; class Mammalia; order Chiroptera; family Megadermatidae; genus Lyroderma; species Lyroderma lyra. The sequence continues at coordinate 156,734 of PVJL010001804.1, forward strand.
AAAGATATTAATAAGTCTAGTAATATAATGGCAAATCTATTATGAAATGTTAACTAGCCATTTAACTTATGTTTTGAGGAATATATAATGATATGGGGAAATGTTCAAAATAAAATATGAAGTGAAAAAAGACAGAATGAAAAATTATATATGATCCTAATTTTATAAAAACAGATAATAAGTGAATGAATTTATCAGTGAATGGACAAGTATATATATGGGTTTATAGATTAAAAAGACTGGAAAAATGTATCAAAGTTAATAATTATTTCTATATAGCAGGATATAGGATTTTTATTTTACTTAAAATATAGCACAGATATTTTAACATAATCAGATACCATTGCTTTTGGAGAGACAGGTCCTTGAAACAATGGCAGTTTGTTGAATAAATGAGTACTTAATGAATGAACAAAGGGGTGATAATAAATAAATGAAAAATATACAATTTCTGGAGAACTATTAATCACCATCGAGATTAACCTTTATAAACATCCAAAATCTCAAGTTGGAAACCACTGGGCTGAGCAAGTAACCTTTTCCTCCAATGCATCATCCAAGCATGATTTCAGTATATAATGGACTCTTTGAGTTGGGAATAAATGTGTATGTCACTTCACCAAGCATCTAAACTGTAAAATTTATCCTGTAGTATCCTTAGTGGGTAATGTCCTATAAATTGTGTTAGACAAATGCCTCTACCTGCTTTTTCTTTCTACATTCTCTACATTTTTTATTCTGCCCAGCCAGTCTTGAAGGCAATGCGCATTTGGGGTTTTTCACCAGAATAAATATAACAGGAACTGAAGGAGAGATAATAGTTCCCTGAGTATAAAAATCCTCTCTGTTCTGTTTTCTCTGCCAGGTACTTCAATACCCTGCTGTACCTCTACTACCCCCAGGTCTTATTTGCTTGTCATTTGCTGACTAGTTTTGCCTATTTGAGCATGTACTTTAGTCTCATTCTAGCACTATTCTTACACAATTACTGAGATTTTATACATCATCTGCTTTGATGTTTTTATGCTTTTATCAAGCCTTGGATTCACTGTTGCCAAGATCTTTGTGCTTTCGTTCTAACATGCTTATCTAGTTCTAGAAGTTTACTTAATCACGAGTGTCAGGGAGCTTACAACCTCCCAAGAGAATTCATTCCAGTGTTAGCTAGTTCTAATTGTTTATTGTTTTGTGTGTTGAATTAAAATCTGCCTCCTGGGTCCCTACTACTCATTTGACCTTGTTTGGTCATATCATAAGAAACTGATAAAGTACTTATGTAACAGCACCTTCAAATTTTTGAAGTGTACAGTCACTTCTACCTTTAGCTTCTTCTCTGCATTGTAAATTCATTTCCTTTGATGATTGTTAGATATTCCACCATCTCATATACCTTTGTCTAGCTTCTGAGAATCACAATCAGTAGATACTAAATAGCACAGGACCAAGGGCAGAGGCTGTGTCACTCCAGTAGAAACCCAAAGAAAGTTAAGCAGTGCAGTTATTCAACCAGTGCTTAACAAGATAGGCATCTCTAGCTTAGCCATTTTAATTTCCAAAATTTCATTTATAATTTGGTTGTTTCAAACTTGAACTGTTTATTTCCTTGGTAGTTTAGCCTGACCAATTTACTACCAATTAACTAAATTTTATAGGTGGAGTTAAGAGCAGGTTTTCTTCTCTGAGTTGGCCCTTACATGTAGAATAGAGACAAGGTAAGGATCAAACAGAACAAAAACATTGTATGGCTGTCTCTTGCCTCCTCCCCTCAACCCTGTGAAGAAAAGGAGGAGGATTCCTAGCTTAGGAGAGAGTAGGGAGGAGAGATGTAGGCATCAAACTGGTGACCTACAGTCCTTGAGAAACACTGGATCTGCCACACCAGGTCAGGGGTGGGACAGCAATTGTTTCAGTGTAACAGCAAGTATAACAGTACCACAGACTGGAAGCCCTGCCCTGTTATACCAGACTGATCCAGAGAGAGAGAGCTCCTGCTCTTCTTTGTAGGTGGATGGAATGGCTAGGCTTTCATGAATTAAGCTATACATGCTAGGTAATCGGCTAGCCTTCTTAAATTACATCACTGAAAACCAATCACATGTATATTCAAATAATATGTGCTTAAATTCAAAGTAGTGTACTAAAGCATAGTTGAATCACTTTGCATATAATCTAAGGCCTACAGCCTTCAACTAATTTAAGGACAAGCTGGTATCCAAATGGAGAGAGTCTCATGAATAAAGAAAGATGATCTTTTTATAAGGTAGCATTTGTTAGAAGGTCCAGGCCTCTTCAGACAATTTTCCAGGGGATTGCCAACATATCTACTTCAGAAAAATATTTTGATAAGGGTTAGCATTTAACTCTGGTTCACAACTATTATATCATCAGGTAGTTCTAAACACTATTTGTCATAGTGTTCCTATAGGAAATTATTTGGGGGCTTATAACATGAAAGCCCAGCCTCTGCCAGCACATAGTAGTAAGGTAGATGACAATAATTTATAGCAAGATGAGTAAAGTGATGTCATATAAACAAATGAAATTAAGGGCCATAATCAACTTTAAGGAAGAAGGATCAAGTTACAGTTTTTTTGCTTTTCTGTATCACTTAATTTTCTTACAATTAACACTTTATTTTTATAAGGAAAAGTTACTTGTAATTTTACATTTGATCTTAGCCAAAAGGCCAAGAAGTGATTTCTTGTAATTTTAAAAGAAATAGAATCAAATTAACTTTGTATACATATTTTCTTCAAAAGGCAGTGAAATTTGACCTAGAAAGCTCTATTAGGAACAAAATGGAAGGTCAAAGGGAAATATACCAATTAGATCTCAACATTGTGGGTTTGCAATTTAGCCATCATCCTCTCTTCAATCAAGAGCAAGTATTATGTGCTAGGCTGCTCCAACTCTATGAGTGTTTTCAGGACAGGCAGCAACAAAATTTATCTCAGCTGCTTTTGGAGAAGGTGAGAATGGCTTTCATTATATTATAGTGTTGAAGATTTAATATTGAAAGAGTAAACACACTTCATTGTATTGAGAGTTTTATCATATTAATAGAACATTTTTCCTTAGCACTTTAAACATTTAACCAATAGAACAATGGCTGATTTTAGTTTTTCTGAAAAGAAACTGTAGGAGTTGACTGGCCAGCAAGGCAGCCTCAAAGATATTTTGCAAGATATTTAGGACTTATAAATGGTGTACTATTCACTGTTATTCTTTGTCTTATGACTGTAGAATAATATTTGAAATGCTTATGGTTTAAAAGAGCCATGTAGCTGTTTTAAGTCTTGTAGTTAAATATGTTTAAGTATTTTTGATAAAAAAATGTTCGACATCTTGAGGTTCTGGTCATGAGGTTCTGGTGGAGTAGGTAAATGCTGTGCCTATTTCCTCTCACGACCACATCAAAATTACAACTAAAACTACAGAGCAAACATCATTGCCTGAAGTCTAACTGATCAGAAATTCTATAAATAAGGGCATACAGAAGAAGCCACCTTGAGATTGGTAGGAGGGGCGGAGATACAGAATGGACTGGACCCACACCCACGTGTGGCAGTTAAAAATTGAAAGGGTTATCTTCACTGCAGAGGTCCCCTCTGAGGAGCTAGGAGTCCCAGCCCCATACCAGACTCTCCAGCCCAGGGTTCTAATGCTAGGGAGAGAAGACCCATGACTTCTGGATGTAAAAACAAGTGGACATTGTGGCTGAGTGAGACAGACGACGCCTAGAGTCCCAGGTGTTCCTCTTAAAGGGCCCACACACAGACTCACTTAATCTGAGCTCCAGTGGTGGAGCAGCAGCTTGAAAGGTACTAGGGACATATGAGGAGGAACTGAATTGCCTGGCTGCAGGGTGAGGACTGGAGGGACAGCTTTCTCCCAGACACAAGTGCTGGCAGAAGCCATTGTTTCTTTGTTGAGCCCTCCCCTCTCCTGGTGTGCAGACAGAGGTGGCCATCTTATCAGAGTCTCCATCAACCTGGCTAACACTGTTTGCCCCACCCTGGTGATTCCCTGAGACCCTGCCTCACCAACTTGCAGATTTACCCAAGCTGCTTCCAGTGGCTTTTCCATAAAAACAGCCCATCTTGGCTTATGCTATGGACGTTCCTGAAATCGCTCAAAGGTTAACAAACCCCAAACAAGTAGCACCAGTCCTGTACTTATTGCTAAGCAGCCTCAGTCCTGGCATCAGTGGCAGCAGGCCTCAGTTCACAGCTTGGTCTTTCCCAGGCACCTCCATGCCCAGCATAGGTGAATTTCATCTGTGGATTGCTTGTGGCTCATGCCAGGTGATCCTGGACAGGACAGGCCACCACTGAACTAACCCCATAGCAGGCAAGGTTCCTCCCAGGAGGCCCCAGGGCCAACACACCCAATGGCTAGCTTTGGATCAAGCCAGGGCACCACCTGACTGCCTTTACAGGCAACACAACCAAAGGGCACACTGGGCAGGCATCAGAGCCCCACTAAATTGAGTCCTGCTCCATAGAGTCTGTCCCTGCACAACAGCTCTTCTACTGTAGTTATGACCAGTCCTCCCAACCAGTCAGCCCAAGGGTCAATCCCTACCACTGATGTGTAAACGGCAACCAAGGCTGAACTACAAGAGTGCACACACAACCCACACAAGAGACACCCTGGAGCACCTGGATCAGGTGACTAGGGAGACTGTGCCATTGGGCCTCACAGGACACCTACTGTCTCCTAGATAATCTATGCCCCTGTGCCCTCCATGCTTAGCTCCTGCCTTAGGATGTCATGGGGAATGCGTGAGGAGACAGGTCTGCAGCTAGAAGGCAGTGACCTATAACATAAGGCAACTCTACTAAGACCAGGAGACATAGCAGTCCTGTCTTAATACATAGAAACAAACATGGGAAGCAGCCAAAATAGGGAGGTAATATCTAAACACCACAATTTTCTTATTGATTTAAAATTCTGTCTTTATCCTGAATCAGCTTCACATATTTACACAGATTTCTTTAAAGAACTGTCTGTTTCACTGACATTTTTCTTATCCTGTCCTGTTTAATTATTAAGAACTATATTTAATTATTAAATTATGATGTAGTAGGACAAGTGCCTCCTCATTGTTTTTTCCTAGTATGTTTTTGGATATTCTCATAGATTTGGTTTTTCATACAAAGATCCATTACTATTTTTATTGTGATTGGATTATATTAATGATATTATATTGATTTTGAAAAAATCTACCTTTATAAAAATTGAGTTTTCTCATCCAGGAATATAGTATTGTCTTCTCATTTGCTGAGTTCCTTTCTTTTGTTTTCCAGTAAAAGTTTGTATCAATGGACTCTAGTCTTGGAGTTTCTACAAACTGTCCCTAACTGTAACAGATTCTTTGCATATGTTGTAGGGTATACTTTTCTCCAATTTTATTTCTCTGTGGATATTTCTCTGTTTTATACTTTCCTCAGTATATCTTGTTCTATTGATTTTATTTTTTCTTTTTTTCTACTATGCATTTATTTTTGAGTGATATACAGAGGGTGCCAAAAAATTGTATATGCATTTTAAGAAAAGAAAAAACCTGTATTAAAGTTGGAAATGGATAAAGACAAATCTTTTGTGTAACCATGAGATTTTAAGTGAGAGAAGGTAGATTCCTGTGCTCAATCTGCCATCGTAATTTATTGGCATTTCTTTGTATTAACCAGTGAACTGATTACTGAGAAAGCTGAAGGTATAGTGTTTATATCTTAGATAGATTATTGAGGCTCTTCTCAGTTCTCCCGAACATGCTTATATGAAATATACAGGGTCCAGCCGAAGTAACACCCTTTTTTATGAGCTGGTAATCTATACTAAATCTTTTATTAAAAAATCATAAGCATGTAATTCTGTAATATAATGGTATTTTAACTACTTACAAAAGGCATTCCTACTGCCGCACCCTGTATTTTGGAGGACAAGACAGTTATAAACAAAAAACTATACACTTGTGCTTTTATTGTACACAGCTAGACCTACAGGTGATTGGAGTGATGGTAAGAGGTGAAAGAAATGTACCAAAAAATTATTTTTGTTGTTGTTGCAGCTTAAAGCACTGACACGTGCTACCGAATTAGCAAATGATAATTTGGAAATAAGCCAGCTGACCAGAAACTCTTTACAAGATTATTATTGGCAGATAAGGTAGGTTTGGACCAGTCATATTCATCAAGCATTTATTAAACAACTTTATTAGACAGAGTACTACACTTGCTATGGAAAATATAGAATAAGAAAAAGAAAAGATCCCTAATCTTTAGGCATTTATAGAAATGATTACAATCTTTCCTTAAGACCTATTTTTTTGCGTGTAAAAATATTTCACAGAAATATCACATGAAAATAGTAGTTTTAATATCCACTGATTTTTTAAAAACATGTTTATTAAAAACTATGAGTTTACTAATACTTTTCAGTTCACTTATTATATTAATCTCATGTGTTTGTATATATTTGAGAATTAGTCTACATATACGAGGGCTGTCTGGAAAAAAAATGCAACCATAAATGCCTCTATTTTTCACATTACATGGCTGAATACTTTACAGACATTCCTCATACATACAGGCTAGATATGTTATTAATTCAGTCTGAAGACAGAACTCAAAAAACATACAGATTTAAGGACCTTTGTAAAAAACATGGTGTACAAATTGGCTTATGGACTATTTGAGAAGTTAGGATAGTAAGAAATAACTATTGTAGAAAAATGATTTCAAGAAAAAACATAATTATGTATCAGGGAATCTTTAATAATAGGAACGCTCACAGGGAGGTACTTATTGAGTAGAAAGTTCCACTATGCACAAAGATACAACAATTGTCTATATATGAGAGTAAATTGAATTAAACAATTTTTCTGACTCCCTGCCCATTGACTTGACACAGTTCTACAGACTCTTAACCGCTAGAGGCATCAGTTGATTTAAATAATTGGTTTCCATAGGGTTCCCTGATAGTGTAATGGCTAGACTTCGGCACTCTCAATGCCGTGGCCTAGGTTCGATTCCCAGCCAAGGAACTACCCCCTCCCCCCCAAAAAAAATGATTGGTTAAATAATTGGTTTCCTAGACTAACCTAGTTAAGTATAAACAATATTACTTGAGAAGGTTGACATATACTTTGCACAAAGCCTGGCATGTAATGAGTGTTCAATAAATATTATTTGGATGGATGAATGAATAGAAGTAATTTATTTACAAAACAACAAATTATTTATAAGTTTAACTGAAATTGCAGGCAAAGAACAAACATTGGAATAATGAACACAGAACACATAAACTTTAATACAGAAAAAAGGAAAATTGGCTTTAGATGGGGTCCAGCAGATAGGGGTCTACTACTGTGTGTGTGTGTGTGTGTGTGTGTGTGTGTGTGTGTGTGTATGTATGGGAGGGTCGCTGAAAAGATCATTTGTTTTATTAAGGCAGGAAAAAAGTAATAGATTTCCATTCAGAAAGAATTTCAGAGTGGTGTTGAAATACTTCAAAGGAGAATTTGTGGACATTTGAAAAACAGTGTTTTTATTAGAAAAGATGTGCACATGAAATACAATTAACTGAGAGTGGTGCATATGTATTCAGCCTTTATATTAATTTCAGACTATATATTAATAATAAATGCCTGTACACACAACCACATGGTACCTAGGAAAGAAATTTGCAAGTTATTTTTGACCCCTCTCTTTGCCCCTTCCCTCATCCCTCACATCTAACCAGTAACTGTTCCCACTGATTCTGTCTTATTTCAGGTGCTTATCTCATAGCCTGACTATTCACATTGTCTTCTAAAATACTTCTTTAAACTGTGCTCCATATTGAAACCAGAGTGATTTTTCTAAATAAATAAAACCATGTTAGTGGCTTTCTGTTACTTTTAAGATAAAAAGTCAGTGCTCTCTTCAGCAGCACATATACTAAAATTGGAACGATACAGAGAAGATTATCATGGCCCCTGTGCAAGGATGACACACAAATTTGTGAAGCATTCCGTATTTAAAAAAAAAAAAAAGATAAAAAGTCAGTATCGTAAGCATGATCTGTAAGGCCCTGCATAATTTGACTCCTACTGACCTCTCCAGCCTCCTGTTAGGGGTTACCTGCCTTGGAACTTTATAGCCTAGCACCCTAAATGGGCTATGCTTTCTAATATCTATATATCTTTGTTTAAATGCCTCTTGTTTCTAGAAGCTTCTTTCATTGCTTTCTGCCTAACAGTCAACATTCACATTTTATTCAATTTCATGTTACTTTCTGAGAGACGCTCTTACTTTGATCATTAGATTAAATTCTCTTTATTTTTTTATAGTCACATAGCACTTACATATTTCCCCTTTCATAGTATTCATCACATTTGTCGTTATTCATTCTTACATTTTTCCCTGCTGGGATATTAGTTATCAGCACCTAAAATATTTCCTGCCATCTAACAGGTATCTATTATGTGTTTATTGATTTGAATTGAGTATTATATACTCCATGAAGTCTTTTCCTACTATTGCCTGCCATTCTCTTAATTTATGCCCACACCGTAACTTGTGTAGACTTCCTCATAACACCTATAACATTTTATTGCATTGATTAATTTACATATCTATAAACTTTAATCCAGAGAACATGTCTTTAGTCTTTGAATACCCCCTAACCAACACAGTGCCTGGCATGTAGTAAGCACCCAATAAAAATTTACTGAATTAATTAATTAATGATAATAGGCTTCTATTTCTAGCAGAATGGTAGACTACATTACCTGAATGGCCCTTCTAATGAAAAACAACTTAAAATGTCTGATGAAATGCAAATATTATTTTTATCAACATGTTGCTGAAATGACAAAAAGGTAAAGAATCTTCAAAAGTCCAACAGAAGGTGAAAGAGGAAATCCTAAAAATTAGAGAGCAGTAAAGCCAGCTTTTATACTAAAGGTATTTGTTAAACACTAGTAATGTTGAGCTGCCATTCAAATGACAGCTCACGGAGTGCTGAAGGCAGAAGATAAAGCCAAGTTAATCTTAATTGTAAAGTCTAATAGAAGATCACTGTAGAAACAGGTGTTGAACCTCATGAAAGAGGGAATGTAAAGGGAATAACATAGAAACTTAATGCTCATCTTTTAAAACAATATATGATTACTTTAATAGCTAAATAATCTGCTCATTGCCTTATCAGGAAAAGTAATTCCAAATTTGAAGCAGTCATTCTAATCATTAATCTGAATAAAGTAAAATTCAGAAAATACTGCAGAATGTCTAGAAAATCTGGAAATACTTGATTTCCAATGGACTTGAGCAGAGCTGTTTTGGATAGTGAAAATTTTTTAAGTAATAAAGGAATGAATCACTAAGGGAATTTCAGTCTGTATTTTAAGATGTGGGCAAAATGAAAAAAAATATCATGAGGTGGCAGGTCCAGAAGAATTGTGTAATTTATTCTTCCAAGCCACTTTTAAGGATTTATTGTAAACATTTCTAAACTATCAATGTTTGTGTTTGGTTTTTTTTTTTTTTATCTCCAATTATTGTTGTAGTAATACAAAACAACTCTATGACTTAGAAAGGGAAAAGGACTTCTCCCTGGTACAGAGTATGTTACGGACTTGGAAACAGATAAAATCTCTTCGACAACAACAAGAGTTTATAAGCACCCCAATAAAGTTACAGTTTCAGAGGTGAGTCGCTGCTCTATTTGTTCTTATAGCTCTTCTGAGGGACTGCCCGTGAATAACGGGGAATTCACAGTAACTGGGAGAAAATCAAGAAGCTAGGCAAGTATTTGATGTAGACAACAAAAGACATATCTTGATTATATAAACAATTCTTACAACTTAATACGACAATGCAATTAAAAATAAAAAAATTTGAACAGACACTTCACTAAAGGTATATAGATGGTAAATGAACAGTTGAAAAGATGTTCAACATCATTTAATGTCAACAGAGAATGTAAATTAAAACCACAGTAGGATACACTGCACACTTAATATAAAGACTAAAATCCAAAACAAAACAAGAAAGAAAAAAAAAACAATAACAAAACGCTGGCAAGGATACTGAACAGCAGGAACTCTCACTGATTGCTGGTGGGAATGCAAAATTGTACAGTGACTTTGAAAAAAGTTTGTGTGGCACTTTCTTATAAAGTTAAACGTAGACCCAGCAATCATAGTCCTATGTGAAAATGAATCATAAAAACATGTTTAGTGTAGGACTTGTTACCCACTGAAGCTGTTTGTGAACTCAGGGTAAAATAACTGGTTCCCTCCCAACTACCCATTGTTCCCAGGTCGTTTGTTTTTCAAAACTATAAAACATTAGTGTAATTCAAGTAATTAAGAAAGATGGTTTTTATTCCCCCTGATGCAGTGGTTTTTAATGCAAATACTTCTGGAACTTTCTAAAGTGTAACCATGCATGGAACTTTATCTTAGACTCTTAAATTCATGTAAACTTGCTCACTTGCCTCTGATCCTTTCAACTCATCTGATATACCCACGTATTATGAATTTCTGAGCAGAAAAGGAGAGCCACAGATACCATAGGCTTCTTCACAGCAGTACTTCTGGACCAATATTGTCTGCTCACCACCTACTCTTTTTCTCACTACTCTACAATCCAGTCCTACCTGAGGCCCTTTGAATTTGTTCTTTCTGACATTTAACATTTAGCTTCCCCAGGGGATTTGGTTTGGGTTTGGCCTTCCAGATTGCTTCTAGTAGGAGACTTCTGAACTAAATTCCACAGAGTCAATGAGCAGGTTGGTCTCAGCAGGGCTAATCCCAACTACCCTAAATGTGGCATTTAGTTTGAGCATTTAGTTAAAATATCATTCTGATCTACTAGAAAAGCTGTATTTGAAGATGCTCTAGGGAACTCTATTTTCTGGCCAAGTTTACCACTAGTGACCTCACATCAAGCATGATTCTTGGAAGCCTAACTGAATAAGTTTGTAGCCAGGCCTACAGGAAAGGCAGTACTTATGATGAAAAGGCCTGGGACCCAGACACTAAGCTCAAGTTATCTTTTCTTTATATATTTGGTTTCGGGCATAATGAATTTGATAACGCTTTGAGATGTCCCTAAAGAAGACAATTGAATTGATAGCTGGACAAATGGTTTGTACTAGAAAGAAAAATGTGGAAGTCTATGGCATAGTAATAGTCATTGAAGCCTTATGTGTGCATGAAGTTGCTTAGGGATAGGGAATGAAATGAAAATAGGATTGAGGACTGAGTCTTGAGAAACTACTCTGAATGACTTGGTAGAGGAGGAGAAACCAGAGGGACAGAGAAGCACTAGTTAGTGTTTTGCCACAGAGGCAAAGAAAAGGGAATATTTTAAGTAGAAGGGAGTGGTTAACAGTGTTTAATGCTTCAGAAATGTCCATTAAATCCAGGACTAAAAATTTTATTGGATTTCCTCACATGTAGGTTACTGATCTCAGCTAGAGCAAGATTTATGAGGCAACAGTGGCAGAATGAGATAGCAAATTGAGGTTATAGCCCTTTCTTCTCATTCAGGCAATAAACTCGCCTTGTGAAATGTTACCAGCACTGCATTAAACTTAGAGAAATTGGCTGGGCTATTAGCTACAGAGCTCACTGTGTTTTGGCTACTGAACCCAAACCACAGAGCTGATAAATAGTACAGAAAACCCAGATTCCTATAAATTGTCTTTGTGTTCTCTGTCAGGCACCTACCCGGATGGGATCCAGATAACTCTGAAAAGGACTTTTACAAAGATAAAGAAAATGCAAGCTATACAGCAGGAAAATCCACACATTTAGTATAGTAACATTGGGACCTTCAGCATTTCCCAGAGCAGCTGAATAGAAAGGAGGAAGCTATGGACCCAAAATCACTGCCTCAATGATCTCCCCTACAAGGGATTCTGGGCATTAAAGCACGTACTCTCTTAACTTAGTGAACTCTGAAAACACTTGGGGGAGCTTTAAAGCTCACTATTCTGATTTAGTTGGTATCAGGTATGGTCTGCATGTCAAGAACTTTAATTAAGTTCCCCAGTGATTTAATATGTGGCAAAGTTTGAGAGCCATTGTATTAAAGAACAATGAGTTAATGGATGTTCATATTGATTACGCTGAATCAGAGGAAAACATTAATATTTATTAAGTGTTATACTTCAAGCACCAGACTGAGTACTTCACATGAATTAGTGCATATAATCCTCATAACAACACAATTTTCAGATGAGAAAAGTAAGGCATAGGATACTTAAGTAACTTGCCCACATCCCATAGTTCCAGTAATGGGTCCGGATTTTCAATACAGGTAGTCTGGTCTCAAGCCCATACAGGTAATATCCACAATAGGTTCACTGTATTTTATTTCAAAAGGAAAAAGGAATGTGTTTTTAAAACAGCTTTTATAAGGTATAGTTCACATACCATACAGTTCACCCATTTAAAGTGTACAGTCCAGTGGTTTTTAGTGTATTCGCGGAATTGTGCAACCATCAGCACAATTGCAGCTCTCCGATCCTTCCATTATTTATGCTCTAAATAATTCTATTTATTATTCATTAGGATGAAAATGAATAAATGTGATGAACAAGAACAAGAAGAACTGTTAGAAATGTCTGAGACCAAGAAGAAAACTGAAGGAAAAGTGTGTAAGAATGGGGGAAAACAGGAGGTATTTATATTGCAAAATAATATTTAACTCAACTAGTTAAAATATTTAATAGTTGGGTAGAATAGGAAATCTTGGTATTTGTAACAGTTACCCAACAAATTGGCAAATATATAAGAAGTAAAAGTTTAATTTTAAGAGTAATTGCACTAAGCAATGAACTTACATTGTAAATTATATATTTACTTTTTGGTTTCTAGAGCCTCTCATATTTAGCTTCAGAACTTGAAGAAACAGATATTAAAAAAATAAAGCCAATTACTTTGATGCCACAACTTTCTTTGGCTGCAGAATTAACAAACTTATCCAAGTGTCCACTGTAAGCATTTTTAACAGGATTATTTCTTCCTTATATACTGTCTATTAATTGTCTTGTTTTTAATAACAATGTTAGATTTTTTGAGTGAGTACCATATGTCAGGCACTTTACTAAGTTTCTTTTTATACATTTGCACAATTATTTGCTACCGTAGGTCTATGGTATTATCCTCATCTTAAAGATGGAGAAATTTATGCCTGTGGAAGGTCACATCACGGAAGTGGGACATAAACCAGTTCGGTTTGATGATTGTTTTTTATTTTGCTGTGGTAGTAATTTCTATTCATGTATAGATAGATGGGATATAAAGCCACTGTGAAAAATAAGGTTATATGTTTGCCTTTACTTGCTCTAAGGGACCCCCTTTTCTTTTATAAAACACTGTATTCTGTATCAGGAGGCCCTGGTGGGCAATTTTCTACTTAGACACAAACTTCTTTCCTTCTCACTGTGACTTCTTCCTTGAACTATGTTTTCTCCCCACTCTTAGGACATTTTATACAAAAAACAGATACACAGATCCCCACTTCTCCCATCTTTAGCCTGTAGATCTCATCTCTCTTTAAGAGGATATGTCAATTCAGACCACTGAATTAGTTCTAACTTTTCAACATCTGTGTCCCATGGGACACTTTGTACCAATTCATCTTTGAGTATTGTGAATGCGCATCATCATTTAGCACAGTGTTGGGTGATAATGGGTGCTCAACAAATATTCGTATACATTAAATGAATGAATGATAGTTACATTTAAAAATGAACATAAAAATAGCAGACAAGTGTTTTCATAGAAGCTCCAGGGAACTAACCTCTCTGGCTTTCCTCTCTAATCTTTGGGTTCAGAGAAAGAGTGTCCTGGAGAAAAAGGGTATACAACCTAAAGCCTAAAGGCATTTTCAAAGACCTTTAATAAGCAAACCTATTGACTTAGAGCATCTCCTTGAGGTTTTGAAAATATTGGAAGAGTGTGTGTGTGTGTGTGTGTGTGTGTGTGTCTGTGTCTCTTAAAAGTTGAAAAATATTTTTGAATTCTTGATTCCAACTCCCCCACCCCCATTCATAAGTCCATCCAGTTTCTCCTTTTATAAGACATCTTATGATGGGGAAGTGCTGTAATCTCTTTAAGTTATAATTTAGTGAAATAAATAGTTGAATGATTTACATAACCTTGGTTTTAGTTTTTTTTCCCTATTTTTGAGTAAATTTCTTTCTTTGAAACCATTTGACTGGGTAGGAGATGCTTTTATCCACATATTAGCAAGTGTTATTAGTCTTAAAGATACCATTTGTCCTCTAAATGATCATATTTTAACATGCTAAGGTACATTTTGAAATGCACATTTTATATCCATTTTTCTTTTCAAAGGTCATTTAAAGGTTTATTTAATTTTTAGGCATGAACAAAAGAGAAGAGCCAAAATTCAGAAGCTTAACTATTTTATTAAAATATTGTACAACGATAAACAGGTTTCTTGCACTTCAGTATCTCCTCTACAGTTTGATTTTAAAGTCATGTTTCAGCAAATTTTCAATATTCAGTTAAAATATTGGCCCGAAACAATTTGCTTGGAGGTATGCCATTGTCATTTACTTTTGTATCTTGTTTTATGCCATACATAATTTTAAATTTCTTGTTAGCTATTGTTATATGTGCTAAGTTCCTTCTTTTATATTAAGAGATAATTGATCTATATAGGTAGATAAGATATTTGTAAATAATATATTTGTAATTCATCAATAGTCTTTTATGCTATAAGCACAAAATTATTTGATCTGTGGTTGTTCTAAATACTTCTTTTCTTGCCTGCCAAAATTGCCAACCCTGGATGTGCAGCATTATTTTTTATTTGTTAGTGAAGTAGAAGAGGGTTTCAGCTATAATGAGTAGTTTAGCTATTGTTAAGTATTGGATGACTTTTCCAAATTGCCCTAGCCCTAACTTGGTGATTGCAGTCTTTTGCTGTGTATATTCTTCATCCTCTTTTTTTTTTTTTTTTTAATTTGGAATCTTTTTAAGGATCTGATGAAAGAACATATATAACAGACCACTAATCCCTGTCTAGAGACGCTACCATGAGAACCTGTGCACTAAAGGAAGAAGAAAATAGAACAATGGAGAAAAATTAGAGACAGTAAAGGAGTCTAGACTAGAAGTAAAGGAATCTAGACTAGAAGTCTTTATGGCTAATATATGGGTTAAACTTGCATTTAGACCTGAAAGAAAAGTTATGCGGTGGAGTTTGAGGAATGGGAAGAGGGTTATAATTACAAATCTAAATAAAAGTTATTTTTACAATGCCTAAAATAATTTTGTTCTGTCTTTGATCAGAGGCTGTATTCATTTTGTTCTTCTGTGCTGTCAAGTACCTAGCATCTTAAAATGTGCCTCTGTTGAAATTCCTATTTAAAAAATATACTGATTATACTTTCCTGCTATTATACTTAAAATAAATTGTGATATAGTAATCTAACCACTTAAGATTTAAAATATGCCCCCATATAAGTAAATGTACATTTTGAATCCTAATCATTCCATCACCTAGCACATAATCCTAAGAAAATAAGAGGCAGAGAAAGAAACTAATCTAGCTAGGGATAAATTACACCATTAGCAGCTGCAGAAATTGCAAAATAAATTTATAGGTCCTAGCCTAACAAATTCTAACCAACGTTTCTAATTTACTTCTTACCCTTCCTCTTTTGCCATTCTTCACTTCAGCCAAACTGAGCTGCTTGTTTTTTCCCACAGATCCTTGCAATTTCCTACTTCTGAACTTTTGAACATTCTTGTTCCTTCATTATAATGCCCATTTTTTATTCTTGACACTCCATCTCCACTCTTTAGTAGTGTTGATAGCTGCCATCAGGGGATAAGGCATCTCCTGGGAGACTTCATCAGGTGGAATTCTCTGCCTTTTCATTTACTACTACCTAGCATCTGACCTCCAACCCTGCAGTCCCAGAAACTGGATTTGACAGTCCCCTGAGAATGCAACCACATTCCTTAAACAGGTTTACAAGGCTGATATGTGAAATCAGAATGCCAGTTTAATAATTGAATGTATTTTTCAGTTCATTGTCTCTCTGTAGTTAGTCAATATGCTGATTTACAATAAGAAATTTCTTTCATAGACCTGAATACTTTAAGTCCATTAGCTATAACCCCTACGAACCTTTCAGTGTTAGGAATGCCTTTGTCAAAGGGACCAGTGTGTTGGCTTAAGTTCACTTTTACAAGGACAATATTCAGATGACCCAAAAAAATATTTGCCTCTCTGACTTTCCTTTTTTCTTTTTTTCTGCTTGCTTTCTGGGTTAATCAACCATCGTTTTGATTGGCACATTTTTTCTTATTTTTCAAGGGGCATTCTACTCCCTCTTTGATTTCCGTCTTCTTAGAGTACATACAACTGTTTCCCAAAACTTCCAACAACACAGAATGGGTCAAAATAAGATCTTTCTATTGAAAAAAAATTTAGGTTTGAGTTATGGCTGTGGTGGAATTATAGTAAAAGCACAGCATACAGAATCAAAAGACCTGGGTTTAGTACCCAGTGGACATCTGTGAAACTGTCTACTCTGGGACTTTTCTGCCCTCCCCCTCCCCCATAGATTGTTCAACTTGTCCTTGGATTCCATGACCCAATCAATGAATCTCTCTTTTTCCTAAGTATTTCAACCTGGGTTTCTTTCACTTATATAATAAAAACTATATAATATAGTTTCATTTAGAGAATCAATTTCCTTATAAATGGGAAGAATAATACCTGTTTCCTATCATTTTTATCAAGTTTAAATGAGATGAACTTTACAAGTGCTACACAAAAGTAAGTTATTTGGGTATTGTGTAATACCTATATTCTCTTAACTGTATTTATAATTCTTTTATTCAGTTTATCTTCCTTACAACCAGTAAAAGTCATTCTGCTTTAAGGGACATATGACTATGCACTTTTCTCATAAGCATGTAGATAAATGCTATAGAGAAATACCTATTTTATATTCAAGTATTTTTTTTTTCTTTATGTGGGTAGTTCCCTGGCTGGGAATCGAACCCAGGCTGCAGTGTTGAGAGCACCAAAGCCTAGCTACTACACCACCAGGGAACTGCTCAAGTATTTTTTAATTTTATTTTATTTTATTTTTATTTTTTTATTATTTTATTTATTTTTATTTTTTTAAATTCATTTTTATTGTTAGACTTTTTGGGGTGACATCTGTTAGCAAGAATTACATAGGTTTCAGGCATACAATTCTACAGTGCGTTGTCAACTTGAATAATAATGTCAGGTATTTTTTAAAAAAGAACACAAATGTGTTCTTGAAGGTTCTTATTTAAGTTTTTAAAATTTTGTACTTCCAGTGAGCTCTTAATCATTTCTTTTATATTTAGGTTTATGAAATATATAAAAGGACAAGATTACTGGCAAAACTGTATATACCTTTACCTAATAATGCGGAGCTGAAAAGCAAAACTGTTTTGGAATATGTAGAGTTTAGCTCTGATGATCAGGTCATACCTGAGGATGGAGAAGTAGGAAGCAGTAAGTTTATTAAAAATGCTTCTTTCCCCTTATTTTCTCCATGAATTCCACATCCTAAATGACTCTGGGTCATTTGTGTGAGAAAAGAGTTCTGTATTTATAGTATGGGGTTTTAAATGTATTAAGTTCTCCTTCCAGATGTTAAACTAAATTATTTAAGACTTTGCATTGAATCAGATCTTTGGGAAAGCTAAAATTTGGAACTATTAATAGCACCTATGCTTTCCCCAGGTGGTCTGAGATAGAGCGTTGTGCTCTCTGGAATGTGAGCTCTGCTCCTGAGTGGATAGACTGCTCTGTCTCTGCCTCTCCTTTAGTGAAGCTGAAAGATGCTCCAGGATGTGTTGGTTCATTTTTGAACTAAATAGAGAAGGGAGGAAAAAAAGGAAAGATAGAAAGGAAGAGAGAAAAGGAGAGAGGAAAGAAGGGTTGTTTCTATTCACTTGTGTTTCAATTGATTTTACTCCTCATTTAATTAAATTGGTTAGCACATCTGTGAGAACAATGACATTCCTCTCTCCTTCTCCCCCATGAATCCTAGGGGTTTTTGCAACTGCATGTGTCCATCTGGTGAAAAGGGAGGAAGTATGAACAAATGAGATGGGAGATAAGGAAGGGTCAACACAGAACTTCCTTTATATTCCTGGGGTTCCACATGTAAAAGTCAAGGGAAAAAACTACAATGTGTTCAAACTGCACACTTTTATAAAAAACTAATTTATTTTTAATGCCTTTTGTAAACAGATGTGCCTTTTCTTGTTGGAAATGGAACTGAAGAACTTTGTCTTTTGACGTCAGGAAAACTAAGCTATTCTCTATCATGGGCCCTGGATGAAAATGGTATTCTTCTCACACCTGTGTCACAGTCATTACGACCTGCTTACTACAGGTAGCAAACTTTTATGCTTGAAAAATAATGCTGGGCCTCATTAAAGCATCACACAAAACCTGTGTCTATAAAAGGGAAAACTAGCAACAGTAAGAGCAGTTTAGTTTATTTGGATATTGATTTAAAATTTATTTATATTTATACATTTATTAAGAAATATAAATTTTATTTATTTATATTTATAAAATATATATTTTATTTATAATTATTCTACTAAGGCACTAAATGTCTTTATAAGTAACAGACTGTATCTCTTCAATATTTAGAATTAATAGCTGCATGGAGGATTAGAAAGGCAGTTCCATAGCCCTTAACTTATAAGCTAAGGCTGAGACTCCCAAGGATTTTATTTCTGGGGCCTTTATATCTCTTAGTCATTCTGGAAATAAAAATAATCATTTATGCATCATCAATTTTCTGGAAAGAAAATCCTAGAAATTTTATATGTTCCAGGACTTCTTAGAGGAATTGGAATTAATTTCTAGATCATGCCCACAAACAGGATTACTAGAAATAAGTACAGTAAAGTTCTATAAAAAATGATGATAATGCTGGCTTATACATTAATATTATGCTATGTTTGGGTAAAATGGTAAATAAAAAGGGCCAAGTAGATTCCATCATTTAAAAATTAATGAATGATGATAACAAAAAGATGGCCCTTTTTCTTCCCATCTAAACACATATTTTTTTAAAATGTTGCTATATGACATTATAGAAAAGGTAGAACTATAAAGACAGTAAAAATATTGGTAGTTGCCAGGGATTAGGAGGAAAGAGGGATGAAGAGGCAGAGCACGCAGGATTTTTATGGCAATGAAACTACGCTAGGATACTATAATATCGTTGTGGATACGTGACATTATTAATATGTATTTGTCGAAACCCATAGAATGTGCAATACCAAGAGTAAACCCTAATATAAACTGTGGACTTTTTAAAATTCATTTTTATTGTAAGACTTATTGGGGTGACATTTGTTAGCAAGGATTACATAGGTTTCAGGCATACAGTTCTACAGTGCATTGTTAACTTGTTGTATAATAAGTTCACCACCTAATGTGCCTTCTCTTTCCATCACCATATATTTAGCTCCCCCTCCCTCCTCTTCCACCCCCTCCCCTTTTTCCCCTCCCTAACACACTCATCTCAAATAAACATTAAACTGTTGATTGTGTCCATGGGTTATTTGTTTGTTTGTTCATTTCTTTTTTCTTGGTTGCTTTCAGTTTTATATTCTGCATATGAGTGAAGTCATACAGTTCTTTGTTTTTTCTGTCTGGCTTATTTCACTAAGCATGATGATTTCCATGATGATTTCATTACAAAATACAATGTAATGAATTATAACTCTAGTATAGGTTATTGTTAGTGGGGAAGGCTATCAATGTTGTGGGGGTGGATATAGGTCATGTAGAAACTGCACATTCTGATCAATTTTGTTGTGAACATAAAACTGCTCTAAAAAGTCTATTTTTAAAATGTATTAAAAAATTTTGGGAGTTCCCTGATGGTGTAGTGGCTTAAGGCTTCGGCGCTGGCGCCGTCAGTGCTGCAGCCTGGGTTCGATTCCCAGTCAGTGGAGCTGCCCACATACCAAAAAGCAAAAAAAAAAAAAAAAATTTTTAAACCATTGCTGTACATAATTTGGATTAAAAAGGAAATCAAAAGTGAAATTACAATTTTTAAAATAATGAGAATATTATATATAAAACCAGGGGCATATGGCCAGAGTCACAGGAAGGGTTCATAAATACTTTTTTGGTAAATAAGAAGACTTTCAGAGGAAAAAAAAACCTAAACTAAATGTTAGTAGCACTTAACAATTGATGTTGAGAAAGCTGAGCTAATGGATGTATATTACTTATCAAGAAGTTTAACAATAGAAAGAGGCTGAAAATAAGAGAGACAACAGAATCAAAATAGGGATTTCTTAAAAACTGGGGCAATCCTAATCTTCTTAAAGGAAGCAATGAAATTCATGAAAAAAGAGCCAGAGAATATATTAGAAAGAGAATGAGATCCTTAGAGCCAGGAACATACTGAACCAGAGTACAAGTGAATAGCTATGCTTCTGGAGAAGAGGAGTTGTCTCTTCAAAACAGAGAATGAGACAAATTACTATGAAGACAGATGGATGTCCTTGTTTTGCTGATTAAATGAGGTACCTTCTCTGAGATTTGGAGAAGGAGAAAAATGGACAGTTGATAAAGGTAATTCATTTTGGAACTAGTGAATAAACTTTTAATATCCTGAACCAGTTTTTCCTTTTATTTCTTAGTATTTCCCTAGCATAGTACCCACTGCAGCTATTTCCAGTCTTTGCCTCATCTTACATATTATTCTTTGCCTTTTTTCTTGGAGTCAAATGTTTGTTCTCGCTCTAAAGCTAACTTTTATACAGGTAAATTGGAACTTTCCTTTGTTTTCTTTAGGATTCCACTGATGTATTTATATCCTTTTCTTACGCTATCTTCAACTTTTCCATCTCCCTACACTGTTAGTCCTTTGTATCCAAGAGGCCTTCTTTTCTAAAACAAAGAAAAATCTAATCAGCTGATTAAACCCTGAAAACACTATTTGGCTTTTTGTTCCTGCCTAATCCCTCATATATGTGGCCTGCTGGTCTTCATACATTGCTTCCACTTATTCCTGTCCTTTACTAGTGACCTTCTGACCATAGTCATTGGCCTGTACTCATCATTTCACTTCTTTAAGCCTCTTCACTCATGGCTTCTGTGATGCTGCACTTAACACTTCCATTTAGTTAGGAACTTAGTTTTATAAAAGATTGAGAACAGTTCTGTGAAAGATTGGGACAGATGACAGGCTTCAGCAGGGAGTGAGTTGCAAGAGAGGTTTTCAGTCCAGAGCCCTCTCTAAAGAAGTTAACTCAAAGTAAAACTTTACAATTGGGGCCTCGGAGGTCAGAGAAGGAAGTTTGAGAACTCTCTTCTATAGCTGTGGGAGTTCAAGGGCTGAGACTGAGTTGTGGGTCTAGGAACCTGGAATGGGTGCTCCAAAAGGCAAGACTGAATTGGGAGAGTCAGAGCATGGAATTAAAAAGATCCAAAAGATTGTGTAATTTTCCCATGGATTTACTAATTCATTTATTCATCAAATACCAACAGCTGGAGATAAAACAATGAACCAAAAGAGCTTAGAATGCTTTAATACCATATTAAGTAAACCTCTCCAGTCTTAATTATTGTTGTCTATAGTTTTCATTTGACAAATTTTTAAAACATAAAACAATTTTTCTTATACTCACTAGTTAATTAAATTCTCTGACTTGGTTTAATTGACTTTTATGTTTGCCCCTATTTCTTATCTACCACATTACATTCCAGATTTACTTTTCTTGCTGAAAGCCTACTCCTTTAGTGATTCTGTCCATCAGTTTCTGTGGCTAGCAAATTTGTTTAGTCTTTGTATGTCTAAAAATACCTTTATTTTATTTTTATTGTTGAATAATAGTTTAGATGGCTATAAAATATGAGTCTGGCATTAATTTTCTTTAACACTTTTAAGCTATAATTGCATTATCTTCTGGGATTTATCACTGCTGTTTGAAAGTCTGCTACCCTTCTAAATGTTGATGTTTTATAGATAGTCTGTCTTTACTCCCTGGTAACTTTAAAATTTTTTGCTTAATTCATGGAGATAAAAAGTCAGGGGCTGGGAGTGAGGTGGGGAGGACTGAGGGGTTATTGTTGAATGGTACAGAATTTCTATTTGGAATGATGAAAAAGTTCTGGAAGTATGTAGATGGTAGTTGTACAACACTGTGAGTATACTTAATGCCATTCAACTGTTATTTGATTGGCATTTGGTTGTAGAGGAGGGAGTGCAGATGACAAAGGAATTTTGCCATAGCCCGTAGATGAACACACCTGTAGGGGCAGCTAGAGGAATCAATATAGCAAGGGCAAGGGATGTTCTGAGGTTTTTGCTACTTTCGAGGCAGAAATTATGGGACTATGTTGAAATCTAATTACAACTTTTTAAAAAAGGCTTTTAATAGAATAAGTTTCATTCCCTAATCTATTCATTAACGGTTATGCTTTGCCTCAGGCTTTGTTTTCTAAGGGACCTGGGCTAAGACTGTTCCCATGAGAAGGAAAATTTGTTACATCATGGTGCCAAGGGTATCAAAGTCCTAGAGATCTCTTATGACAAAGACATCAAAACAGTTCAAATATGCGGGCAGAAACAGGAGTTAAAGATAGGAAGAATACTCAAACTTCACTTATTTGTAAATTTGCTTACATTTTATCATACCAGGCATTGGCTTTGTTAGCAATACTTTCCAAAGATTTTTTATGGAAATATGAATAGATGTTGATAGAAAATAGATAGTGCAAAATGTGTGTCCATGTTTTCCCTAAGACATTGAATCTGAGTCAGAATTGTATTTCTAAAATTCAATTGGTAGATTGGAACTTCTCTTATGTACTTTATAGGGTTGAATTCCTTCTACACTTAGCCTATGGCTGAAGTCACCAAAGATGCATTGAGTCTACCCTATCTTTTATAGCTCTCTGACTTCTGAATATGGCCTTATATGACCAAATAAAAATATGCTTTGGGCACATTCTTCCAGGTGATTGTACTACTTTATATTATGTTTCAACTGTAAAGATTCTTTTTGTATTTTGGATTTTATTAATTTTTCTTAAGCAAGCATCTTGGTTAAATTTCAATATTGTGCATCCTATGGGAAGAAAATATTTAAGTTACTGTGCTCCGAGAATGGATCCAATAAGCACCATTCACTTCAGCATCTACTCTGTTTTAGCTACTAGAAGAAGTGGAGATGGCAAAGATGAATATTTACAGACTTTACTCTTAAGAAGCTTACTATCTATTAGGGAGGGCGTAGACATTTATCAGAATGCTGTAATATAAGTTAGAACATAAGAAGAACCAGAAGAGAGAACCCATCTAAACTTCTTTTTTATCTTTAAATTGGGAATGGATAGGTTTTATCTTTAAATACCTGAAATAGGTAGGCTTAGCCCTGTATAACAGATGTAGAATCTGCATATTGGATGCATATTCACCAAATGTTATTCTTTGCCTTAGTGTGTTAAGGAATGTAGATGCAAGAGGCAGTCCTGGAATTCCATGGCTCATTAACACGCAGAAGCTTTTTGAATGGGCAAATGAAATCAGAATTGACCCAAATAATCCAGAGTATTCTGACTTAATAGAATTTATTATGGTAAGTTATAGCAAATATCAATACTATGACTATAATCTACTTCCTAAGCTCTATCTCCTTATACTCCTCTATAGTTTGCTATATATTTTTCTAGGCATGAGGAAGCATATGAAGGTAAATTGGGGGACAGACACAGTTTTCAGCCAGTTTACAGTATTTTAAAGGCAATTAGAAATTCAGCAACTGAAATAATTACTAATTCAGGCCTAATGGTTTGTACTCTTCCACTGCTTAGCAGCCCGCAGCACATCCTACGAGCTGATCTTCAGGCTAACATCTATCATGTGTCTGAGCCATATTACTAGATGCTAGGGATATGAAGATGACTTACAGACACATTCCTTCCCTCAAAGGCTTCATTATCTATTCACTTCTCCATCTTATAGCCAATTGAACTGCTCTGGTGTCCCAAACATACTTCTACACACCTTTATTCATGTTATTCCCTCTGCCTAGTATCCTTACTCACCCTGCAAGTCTGATAATGCTTCTCTGGTAGCCTCAGTTAGACATGGGCTCTTTTTTCTTGCCATCCTGTTAATGTTTTTCTTTGTTGTTGTTGTTGTTTTTCCTATTTATAAACTTTTAAGGCTCTAATATCATTCTGCCTTATGCTGTAGTTATTCATTCATGTGTTTTACCCTTCCTTGTGAAACTACAGCTAATAAAGTGGTCTCTCTTTTCATTTATTGAGTAAAGCAGTGCATGAATAGATATTGCAATTCAGTTTTCTTAAATTGGAGCTTCCAAACTGATGTGCTGAATTACAAGTGTACAGAAATAATGTTCCTCTCTCAACTCTTAAGGCAACCAGATGCAAACAGTCTCATATTTCAACCCAGTGTGCAATACAGATATTTTCATTTTCTGTATAAGTCATAAGCAAGAAAAGTTTGGAAGCCAGGTAGGCTGGATTCTGTATTATTTTTTTCAGAATCTCTACAAATTTAGTTGCTCCATTTCCTTATTATTACATACCAACTCCCACATCTCACAATTGAAGGGAAAAAAACAGTGTTTTGAAATAATTCTTGAATTAAAAAAAAATTTAATATTTTAAGTAAGGACTTTACATTATTTATGTTTTACAGTACATGAAACACAAAGGGCAGGATATTCCTAAGTATTTTCGTCTTGAACAGTTGCAAGATGAATTTAACTTCATTTCTGAAGAGGAAATGAGACAGAGTAAACGTTTTCAGCTATTGCAACTTAGAAATGCAGGTCAATTAGATGTTTTCCTTCTGCAGCAGATACCCCTCTATGACAGAGAGATTCCAGATTTAGTCTTCCAGGTACTTGGTTTCTATTTGAATATGACTCATTATATGACAAGTTAATGTTTTGGTACTTTAAATGTCTTCATTTCTTTTTTAAAGAACTGATAATCTATTAGACAGATTCCACCCTCACATTCTTTCATTAGCATTAAAAATTTACAGATCTCCCAGTTTCCAGAAAGTCCTTATTTTGACTTTGCAACTTAGTTGTTGTCCAAACAAGCTATTTCACAGCCAAAATATTTTAAGTATATTATAAATTTATGTTA
Organism: Lyroderma lyra; assembly: GCA_004026885.1. Lineage (NCBI taxonomy): Eukaryota > Metazoa > Chordata > Mammalia > Chiroptera > Megadermatidae > Lyroderma > Lyroderma lyra. The sequence goes on from PVJL010001804.1 coordinate 181,933, forward strand.
ATAATTGTATTTTTGCTACTGTAAAATGCATCACCAATTTAAAAGCACCTTTTGGAGATAAGAAACACTGCCACGTTAAACTTACACATTGATTATAAAACACATATCAATTTCAGGAACTTTAAAATGTGAGAAAAATCAGTCTTACACTGTGTGTGGGTGGTATGCTAGAACCTGCTATCAACAGCCATTGAGAGCCTATTGTGTACTTCTCTTCGCAACTCTACCTTCAGTGACTTTATGCTGATTGCTTTAAATCTGTTGCTGAGGGGAACATTTACACCATAAATCAACAAACACTACAAATTGGGGTTTCTCCTCCAACTCTCAGATAACTGGTTGTTAAACATTTACTAGTACACCATTAGTTTTAAAAATAGTGGATTGTAAGAGCTAATTCCTGTAGAAATACCCAATTGTAGTAGTAATCATAGCTCTTGAGCTTGCTGAGAGGTGGTTCAAGAAGAAAGGAATTAGTGTTTCAGCTCTGAAGAAAATGCCTATGCAATAGAGTTACCACTGTAGGGTGATGTCAGTCAACTTACATAAAGACACTAGATGAAGGATATTGAAGTTTATACATCTTATGAGTCAGAAAGAGTGAATGCCTTATGCTAAAATAGATTATAATAGGTTTATTAATTTAACTTTGAGAATTACCGACTGATAAATTCTTTGATATTTGTTTTCATTTTAGTCTGGACTGAAGGGAAATTGTAGTAAGTCACAATATTAAAAATAATAAAAATTATTTATTTATATTTTAATTTTTTGTTAAATTTATTGGGGTGACATTGGTTAGTAAAATTATATAGGTTTCAAGTGTACAGTTCTATAAGACATCATATATCTATTGCATTGTGTGTTCACCACCCAGAGTCAGTTCTTCTTCTATCACCATATGTTTGACCCCTGTTTTCCTCTTCTACCATCATCCCACGCTTACCACTCTGGTAACCACTAAATTGTTGTCTGTGTCTATGAGTTTCTGTTTGTTCGTCTTGTTCGTTTTTTGCTTCCATTTTTATATCCCGTGTGAGTGAAATCATATGGTTGTCAGCTTTTTCTGTCTGACTTATTTTGCTTAGCATGATAATCTCAAGATTTATCCGTGTTATTGCAAATGACAGTATTTCAACTTTTCTTATGGCTAAGTCCTTTGTGTATCTGTACCACATCTTCTTTATCCAATCATCTATAGAAGGGTTTGTTTCCATGTCTTGGCCATAGTAAATAATGCTGCAATGTACATAAGGGTACATATATCTTTACGGATAAATGTTTTCAGATTTTTTTTTGGTAGATAGCCAGAAGAGGGACTTCTGAGTCATATAATAATTCTATTTTTAATCTTTTGAGGAACCTGCATACTGTTTTCCATAGTGACTGTACCAATTTACATTCCCACCAGCATTGTATGAGGATTCCTTTTTCTCCACAACTTCTCCAACACTTGTTATTACTTGTCTTGTTGGTAATAGCCATTCTTATAGGAGTGAGGTGGTATCTCTCTGTGGTTTTGATTTGCATTTTCCTAATAGCTAGTGAAGTTGGACATTTTTTCATATGCTGGTTAGCTGTTTATATGTCTTTTTGGAAGAAGTGTGTTCAGGTCCTCTGCCCATTTTATAATTAGATTGTTTTTTTGTGGTTGAGGTATATGAGTTCTTTATATATTTTGGATATTAGCCTCTTAGCAGAGGTATTGTTTGCAAATATCTTCTCCCATTCAGTTTGTTGCCTCTTAGTTTTATTGATGGTTCATTTTGCTCTGCAGAAGCTTTTTAGTTTGATATAGTACCATTCATTTATTTTTGCTTTTGAGGTGATCCCTTATGACAGTATTCCATGGACTGCCTTTTGTTCTTGGAGTCATAATGATGGACCCAAGTTTCATTACCTGTGATGACTTTTAAGAAGTCCTCATCTTCTTTTTCAAAAATTTCAAAAAATTGGAGGAACTTTTCCACTGTTATGAATTCAATAACAGCATGCTGTTTGAACTGAATGTCTGAACATTCTTCCATTTTTATGTACACTGGGTGAAAAATGTAAGCATCTGTGTGTGCAAGGTCTAGAATGATGGAGGGGAGATACCATGTGACTACACAGAACTGATTATATCCAGATATGTTTAATGTAACAAAAACTGTTACAGTGGAGGCAAAATTTATCAGCCCACCTTTGTAGTATGTGCCATGCACTTTAAAGATATTGTTTTAGTTAAGTTTCATGATGAGTTTGTGACATAGGTGGTATTATTATTGTTATTATTATCACCATTATTATTACAAAAGAGGAAACTGAGGTCTGCAGCAGTCAATCAAGTTTCTCCCAAACCACACAGTTAGTAAATGGCATGGTCATCTTGAACCCAGTACTGTGTGCCTCCAAAGCTCACTTCTTTGACCATTGTACTGTACTACTTCCCATTTGTTTTGTTTTTAGTGATGCCAGGTAAATGCATGCATGAAAAATATTTCTCAATCATCTTCACATTTTCTCATAATTTTCTTAATCACAAATTTTTCTCAATCATTACCCTATTTTAAAAGATGAATGGGAGGGGGACCTAAGATAGTAGCAAGAGGGATCCTTGAAACCTCTCCTGAAAAATACAGTTGAACAACTGGAATCTAACAGGAGAAACCCTGAGTGGCACAACCTCAGCAGAGAGATCCATGCATCACAAGAAAACACCTGAAGGTCAGAGAAGGGGGAGTGAATGGAAGAGGAGGGAAGAGAGCAGAGCAGAGAGGAGGCTGTGGAATGTGTCCCAGGGCTGGCAGAAGAAGGAGCAAGGTGGGGGCCTGAGAGCAGTAGCTGAAGAGCAGCAGATCCCAGGCAGGACAGAGGCCAAGAAATGACAAGAGCAGAGCCATGGGTGGCTGAAACCCTGTGAGACCATGAACAAGTTAAAATCCTAACTGAGAGGCATTGTGCTGGGGCCCCAATTGGAGCACCATACCCTGGACAGGTTAGAGACTAAACAAAAGCTCTGAACTGCCCTGGGTGAAAATAGGGCCCTAGCTGCAATGCAGTACAGGTGCAGCAGTGCTGGCTTTATCACAAATTGGCTCTGGATATGTATGAAACTGAGAGCTGGCTGCCATGGGTACACTGACCAGAATAAAAAAACGGTCCTGGGGGTGAAATGCAGGCTCAAGAGAAAAGAGAAAGGCAGAGCCAGCAGTGCATGCCTGGCCCAACCAACCTGTCCAGGCATCTCTGACAAACAGTCTTATGTTAGGATGGAGCCAACACCCAAGGGAGCAGCCCCGGGACACAAAACAGCCATAAACTGTGCTGCCCCCACCCACAAGCAGAAACCATAGATACAAAGCCTTGTTACTTCCCCAAACTCTCTCCCAAAGCTCACACCCCAGCTTCACCTAGTGTCTGCTTTATAGTCAGCTGAAAAAAAAAAGGCAAACATTTAAAACAAAAACGTTAGTTTTTGTACTAAGGTATGCTACTGGATGTTTCTATTTTTTTAAGTATGTTCTTTTTCTGACTTTCAGTACAATTTCAGTAAGTTGATAGATACTAAAAACTTAGGATTGGTCTCAGAGGTAACAAGGCTCATAATTTTGTCAGTGGACCCCTGGCAGAATTATGTGCTCTGCATTTGCTGTATTTTTCTCTTGTAACTTAAATTTTAAATAAAAACTATTTTAGAGCTTTTAATTTTAATGGGAAAAAAAAGGGAACCAAACCTGTACCCCATCCAACAAAACCTGCTGCCCCCAGGAAACCAGCAGGAGGGCTCAGGGAAACTGCAAAATGTAGGCGCAGCACCTTTTCCCTGCACTGATCTCAGAGGTATAGCACACCATTACCTACCACATTTTCCCAAAGAGGAGGCACATTGTGACTAAGGAGACTGGGTCAAAAGAAGAGAAGCGCACCTTGTAGGAAGTTCTCAGAGGTAGAAGATTGAATAACCCAGAGAAAAATATTGAAAGATGTTACAGTGACACCAACTAGTAAGTGAAAGAAAGACCTTTTTATATCTGCCAGGAAGACATCCTCATGCTTAGGAAAAGAAACACATCAAATACAATGAGTACCTTAGGTTTCTAAGATGCTTGGAAAGAAAATGAAAAAATCTCCAGGAAAGAAACACACAGATCTGGAAATATATGATCTAAGTGACTCAGGATTCAATATTGCTGTTCTTAAGACACTCAGAGAGGTCAAAGAGTGTTGGCAGAGTACCCAGACACAGATAAATGATATCAGAAAGGAAATCTGTGAACAAAAAGGAAATAAAACTATAAAAAAAATCAAATAAAAATTCTAGAGACAAAAAAACATAACAAAAGAACTGAAAAATGAACTAACTACCATAAGAAACAGGGCCAACCAGATGTAGGAAAGAATTAGTGATATTGAAGATTGGAAAATGGAAACAACACCGAAGAAGAGAGAGATTTCAGAGTCAAAAGAAGTGAAAAAACCCTACAAGAATTATCTGACTCCAAGAAAGAACATTAGAATAATAGGAATACCAGAAGGGACAGAACAGAATTCTACAGAGAGTTTACTCAAACAAATATTAATAGTAGATGAGAACTTTCCAAACCTATGGAAAGATCTGGAACCCCAAATTCAAGAAGAAAACAAGACCCCTAGCTACCTAAACTCCAGCAGATCTTCTCCAAGGCACATTATACTGAAGATGTAAAAAATCAAAGACAAAGAGAATTCTTAAGGCAGCCAGAGGAAAAATAAACTATAACCTTTAAAGGAAAGCCCATCAGGTTGTCATCAGACTTTTCAGGAGAAACTCTACAAGTCAGGAGGGAATGGAATCAAATATTCAAAATATTAAAAGAGAGAAACTACCACCCAAGAATAATTTATCTAGCAAAGTTATCCTTTAGATATGAAGGGGGAATAAAGACCTTTTCCAACATACAGAAGCTGAGGGAATTTTTCAGCACAAGGCTGACATTTCATGAAATATTGAAAAGAGGCTATTTGACCTGAAACAAAAAATCAAAATAAATGGAAATAGTTGGGACATCATAAAAATAAAAAAAGGAAAAAGTAATGGCTATAGGAAGTCCTCATATATCAGTCATCACCCTAAATGTAAATGGACTGAACTCACCAATTAAAAGATACAGAGTATCAGACTTATTAAAAAACAAAACCCATCCATATGCTGTCTCCAAGAGACACACCTCAGCCACAAGGACAAAGACTCAGAGTGAAAGGGTGGAAAAAAATACTTCAAGCAAATAACATCCAGAGAAAACCAGGATCTGTCATACTGATATCTGATGAACAGACTTGAGGATAAAAAAGGTAACAAGAGACAAAAATGGACATTTAGTAGTAATAAAAGGGACAATACAACAACAAACAGACATGACACTCATTAATATATATGGCCCCAATCAGGAAGCACCAAAATTTACAAAGCAATTACTAACAGAACTAAAAGGAGAAACTGACAAAAACACAATTATAGTAAGGGGCCTAAACACCCCCTTAGCAGCCATGGACAGGTCATCCAAACAGAAAATAGGTAAGGAAATATCAGCTTTAAATGATACATGACAGCAATTGGACATAATTGACATTTACAGGACACTTCATCCTACAACACAAGATTATTCATTCTTTTCTACTGCCCATGGAGCATTCACAAGGATAGACCATATGCTGGGACTCAAAACTAGCCTCAGCAAATTCAAGAAGATTGAAATCATATGAAGTGTATTCTCAGACTATGAAGCTTTGAAATTGGAGATCAATTGCGAAAAGAAAGCAGAACAAAATTACATATCCATGAAATTAAACAACATGTTATTTAAAAATGATTGGATCAAAGCAGAAATAGAAAAAGAGAATAAAAATACATAGAAAATAATGACGATGAAAATACAACATAACAAAATTATTGGGACACAGCAAAAGCAGAAATAAGAGGGAAATTTTTATCATTATAGCCTATTTCAAGAAACAAGAAAAATCACAATTAAACATCCTAACATCCTTTCTCAAAGAACTAGAAAAAGAAGAACAGAAAAAAACCCAAAATCAGCAGAAGGAAAGAAATAGTAAAAATTAGATCAGAAATGAACAAAATTGAGAGCAGAAAGAAATAGAATAAATTAATGCTACCAAGAACTGGTTCTTTGAAAAGATCAATAAAATTTACAAACCCCTGTCTAGGTTCACCAAGGGACAAAGAGAAAAGATACAAATAACCAAGATTAGAAATGAAAGGGGAGAAATTATAACTGATACCACAGAAATACAAAGGATCATAAGAAAATATTATGAAAGGCTTTATCCCACCAAATTTAACAACCTAGAAGAAATGGACATTTCTAGAAACATGCAGTCTACCTAGACTGAACCAAGAACAACTGGATAATCTAAATAGACCAATCAATAGCAAAGAAATTAAAACAATCATCCAAAGACTCCTCAACAGCAAAATCCCTGGAACAGGTGGTCTCCCAAACAAGTTTTACCAAGCATTCAAAGAATTAATACCTATCCTCTTCAGACTCTTTCAAATATTTGAAGAAGAGGCAATACTTCCCAACTCATTCTATGAGGCCAACATTACCCTAATACCAAAACCTGGTAAGGATAACACACAAAATAGAAAACTATAGACCAATATCTCTGGTGAACACAGGCACAAAAATCCTAACAAAAATAGCAAACAGAATACAGTTATGTATCAAAAAGATTATACACCACGATCAAGTGGAATTCATCCCAGGAGCACAAGGATGGTTCAACATATGCAAATCAATCAGTGTGATACACCACATAAACAAAAGATAAAAACCATATGATTATATCAATTGATGCAGAAAAAGCATTCAAGATACAACATCCATTTATGATCAAAACACTTAATAAAATGAGTATAGAAGGCAAGTACCTCAACATAATAAAGGTCATATATGACAAACTTCAGCTAATATCATACTGAATGGGGAAAAGCTGAACCCTATTTTCCTAAAATCAGCAATAAGACATGGGTGCCCCCTGCCACCGCTGCTAGTCAACATAGGACTGGAAGTTCCAGCCAGAGCAATCAGGCAAGAGAAAGGAATAAAAGGTACCCAAATAGGGAGAGAAGAAGTCAAACTGCACTATTTGCAGATGATATGATTCTTTATATAGAAAATTCCAAAGATGTTACCAGAAAACTATTAGAAACAATAAATGAACACAGTGAAGTTGCAGGATACAAAACCAATGTACAAGACTCAATTGCATTTCTATATATCAACAATGAAACTTCAGAAAAAGAAATGAGAGAATCAATACCTTTTGCAATGGAAAAAGAATATCTGGGAATTTACTTAACAAAGAGTGTGATGGACTTAAACACTGAAAACTATAAGACACTATTAAAAGGAATTGAAGAGGACACAAAGAAATGGAAAGATATTCCATGTTCATGGATTGGAAGACTCAACATTGTTAAAATGGCCATATTACCCAAAGCAATATACAGATTTAATGCAATTCCCATACAAATCTCACAGACACCCTTTCAAGAAATAGATGAAAAAGTTAACAGATTCATGTCGAACCACAAAAAAAGAAATCCAAATAGCCAAACCAATCCTAAATTTAAAAAATAAGACTGGAAGCATCACGCTTCCCTATTTCAACCTATACTACAAAGCATCAATAATCAGTACAGCTTGGTATTGACAAAAAAAAAGACACACAGACCAATGGAACAGAATACAAAACCCAGAAATAAACCTACAAATATAAGGACAAATAATTTTTGACAAAGGGGTGAAAAATACACAGTGGGGAAAAGAAAGCCTCTTCAGTAAATGGTGCTGGAAAAATTGGAAAACCATATGCAAAAGAATGAATCTGAACTGTGAACTGTCACCATATACCAAAATTAACTCTAAATGGATTAAAGACCTCCATATAAGATCTGAAACAATAAACTGTATACAAGAAAACATCTGTACTAAGCTTATAGACCTTGGGTTCAGGGAGGACTTTCATGAACCTGACCTCAAAGACAAGGGAAGTAAAAGCAAAAATAGATGAATGGGACAATATAAAAATAAAAAGCTTCTGCACAGCAAAAGAAATCATCAACAAAACAAAGAGACAGCCAATTAAATGGGAGAAAATATTTGCAAACAATGCATTTGATAAGGGGCTAATATCTAAAACATATAAAGAACATATGAATCAACAACAAAAAATGAAACAATCCAATTAGAAAGTGGACAGAGGTTCCGAGCAGATACTTCTCCCATGGAAACATGCAAATGGCCAACAGACATGTGAAAAAAGGCTCATCCTCATTAGCTATTAGGGAAATGCAAATCAAAACCACAATGAGATACTACCTCACACCTGTTAGAATGGCTATTATCAACAAGACAAGGAATAACAAGTGCTGGAGAGGATGTGGAGAAAAAGGGACTCTTGCACACTGCTGGTGGGAGTGCAAATTGGTACAACCACTGTGGAAGACAATGTGGAGGTTCCTCAGAAAATTGGGAATGGATTTACCATATGAACCGGTAATCCCCGTTCTGGGTATCTACCTCCCAAATTTGAAAACCTTAGTCTGCAAAAATATATTTACCCCAGTGTTCATCACAGTGCTATTCACAGTGGCCAAGTCATGGAAACAACCAAAGTGCCCTTCGACAGATGACTGGATAAAGGAGCTATGGTACAAATACACAATGGAATATTACTCAGCTCTAAGAAAAGATGAAATATTGCCATTTGTGACAATATAGATGGACCTTGAGATTATCATGCTAAGCAAAATAAGCCAGAGAGAAATAAATCAAGAACCGTAAGACTTTACTCATATGTGGAATATAAAACTGAAAGCAACAAAGAAACAAAAACTCATGACACAGTTAATAGATTAGTGGTTACCTGAGGGTAAGACGGGAGGGGGATGAGAGAGGAGGGAGGGGGAGTCAAATATATGGTGATGAAAATAAAAGAAATGAATGGTTCTAATTCCTAGAAGCAAACAAAATATATCATAAACTGTTTTTAGCTAATTCTCAATAGGAGAATCTGAAAGATATATTTTCTTCTGTCAATGCCAATTAGTTCCTACACATGAACTGAAATAGTTAACATGTTATTGCAGTATGTCATATCTGAATTCTGTTATGTTAATGAAGTGGAACTAACTTAATTCTCTGTGTAGGAATATGAAAATCAGACAGAGAAAGATTTGTCCATTTCGGAGGTGAATTCTATTACTGCACAAAGGATAAATTCTGCCAAATTTCTAAAAAAGGTAACAACAACAAAATAGTATTATCAATATGTTTGCATTACTTTTATGAAAACTGGTCTGCTGGAGGTATGGTACTCTCTTCTACCCAGAGAGTCAGATGGACAAACCTATGTATTCATCACCTCTTTCTGATCACTGAGGGATTTTCTTTTCTGTTCACTTCCTTTTCAGAACTAGCTGCTTACCATCTGTAAATGTACACTGTTGATCTACATTGTTGAGGTAGAGGCTACTCGAAGGGGAGCAAATTTATTAACACACACCCCAACTTTTTCTGTTTAAACATGAACATTAAAGACTTCCTATCTCTTTTTGACCTGAAAGGTTCACTTTGAGAAGTAAGCCAGAATTTTGCCAGAATCCTTACTTTTACTACTAACTCATAATGTTACAGACCACAGCAGTTCAGGGAATGAAGGGATGAAGGAGCTGAAAGTCATGGTAGGACTGACTCAAAGGAAATACAGAAATGTGATCACATTTCTTTGAGTTTGTTGGTCAAGATTCATGTCCTTTACAAGTAGATATTATAGAAGTGCATCCAGAGTGTCATCATCTCCTTTGGTGAAGACTGGCTCTGTCCATGTGTACTGTGAGTTAGGTGGAAAAAGAGATAAGAACAGAGTGTAAGATGACATGAGAAGTGTAGAAAGTAAAAAACTTTTGTGTTACATTAATGTGAGCATTAGGAATAATTTTGATAATGGAAGCAAACAGAATTATAATTTCATTTATCCAATCCCCCTTTGCATTTATTGCTTGCAAAAAATAGGGATAAAAAATAGTGGCACCAGTAGTATTGTAAATACTTGATCTTAAAATATAAACTGTGCATTTTTTAATTCTATAACTTTTTTGTAGATGAGAAGGTTGATAATGAAAAGAATTGTCAAAGTTAGCAAATTTAACTTATCAGATATTGTGGCTGATTATGAAGAAATTGTATCTGCAAGGTACATACTAAAATTATTATTAAGTATGAAATGTAAAGCTTTAAACTAATACCTTCAATGTCCCCTAATAAGTTCTTTATTTTTTTATTAAGTAAGTTACATGTCAAAAGATGCAGTTACAATGTATGAAGTGAAATATAGTGACTTAAAATATATTTGGTCTTTTAAATATTGCATTTTGACATATCTATAATATGTGTTTTTAATTGTACAAGTATAATATTTTAGTTTTTAGGGCAAAAAAAGAAAATGAAATACTTTTGTGCCAAATTAATTTTTTGTGCCCTAAGATTTTCCTGTCCTGAGACTGTTGATGGAAAGTCACTGCTGGTAGCACCACACACTAAGCTTGTAATCTACTCCTTTCAAAACTGAATCCTCAGCTGTACAGGGCACTATGATCCAAAGGTAGCAGTTGAGGGAAACTTTGGCTGGGGTGACTCAATTCTCATATTGTGCTATCTGTGAAACTTACAGGTAGGAACAAGAGCAGGGATGGCATGTTTCTGGGAAACCTCCCTGGGGCCACTTGCAGGTTCCTAGTATTACCAATAAGGTGTTAATTGGTTTAAGATGCTGATATCTATTGTGTTTTATTTTGAGTCTTTGTGGCGAAATAGGTGTGACCATAAAACTATCATTCCAAGGATTTATGTTACCAGGGTTGGCAGCATGTATAACTAACTCCTATTTCAGATCCATGCAGGAAAGTTGAGTTTAACCACTTTTAAGAGAGTGATGCCTGGAAAAAAAAAATATTCTGAAAGAACATCATGTTTTGTGGAATCACCTCTCCACACCCTTGCCTCTTCTTCGACCATAACCCAAAGGGCGTGGAGCAGTCACATTCCCTCTTAACATGAGAGTGAACATCTCTTCTGTGCTCAGAAAATGATTCCTTCCTTGGGTTTAAGACAACTCTGTCTTCTCTCCACAATGGAGAGAATATGGTTCAAAATAATGGCCTTATTTGCAATAATTAATTTTAAAACTTGATATCTTTTAAAACTAAGTTGTCTTGTGTATATGCAGCTGATCATTTTTACTCTTTAGCCAGTTGACACATGAAGTTTGTAAACTTCTTGAAAAACGAAGAAAGTTAAAACCTCAGAGGAAAGAAAGAAGAAAAGTAGTAGCACAGACTGTTTGTGATGGAGATATTAAGATTCTTGTCAGAATACTGAGGGCTTATAACATTCCCAGCAGGAAAACAACAGTAAGTAGGTAAGGCAGTATGCACCAGTTTTGAGAGTTGCAAAAGCTCTATCTTAAATGTAAATTTCTATACTGCCCAGTTTGTAAAACTTTGCACTTTATGAATGCTCCATATACAGAAACTAAATGAAAGTTTAGATCATTTGGATAGTCAAATTTACTGTCATTGCTATGTATTAGGAGTTTTCAGAAATTTGAGATGCCCAAAGTGACTGTAACATGTGTATTTTGGGGGGCTATGCCTTTCCCCCTATTCCCTACTGTGAAAACTTGGGAAGTTGCTGTTGCCAACTGCACTCCACCACTGGCCCCTCCCAGTATTGGAAGTAGGACACTGAAGAGAGCCAGCAGGCTCTGTTCTGGACTTGTCATTTTAGGTGACTTCTGCAAAAATTAGATCTTACCCATCTCTTCTACATGCACTCAGGGGTATTATTTGTATTTCCTGGACTGAGGATATGTGGGGCCAGAATGAGTATCACTGTTGTGTGGCCAAATTAAGGCAACATGAATATTAAATACTAATGTATATTTAGTGTATCCTGAATATTGTCTTCTAATCTCAGGTATGGCTCACATATTTTGGATATTTAGTACCCAGATACCTCAGGAATATTAAGCATCCCTCTTGATTTATGTTTAGCTCATATGTGCTTTACTTGCTTATCTTATGTTTGCTACATTCTGTGAATTCTGCATGTGAAAAACAAATATTTTGCTTACTAGCTACTTAAAGGTTTTACCTATTTTTATAAACTACAACCTCGTGTATTTAATGAAATTTATATTCTCAAAACAAATGCACATTTTAGAGGCTGTTTTGTGAAATGACATCATAAAATCACCACCATTTTCTATAATCGTCCATTTATAAAAAGAAAGAATATTGCAACACCAAAAATAGGAAAGATATAATCTCAGAGTATCATCTTCCTTATTTTTCTCCTATGGCTGAGGACCAGTGAAAACTTTATCATAGAATGGATCCAATCCATATTTCAGCATTAGGAGCCACTCTTCCAAAGCAGGGATTAGCAAATGTTAAGCTATCACCACCTATGATATGAAGAGCCAGCAAACTGTGTAAAATCCAGAGTAACTAGATTATATACCATAAGTGTGGGCAAAATTAATATTAAAATTAAAGTATATATCTCTCTATTGTTTTTCCTGAAGAGACTTGGATATGTTTGCTTATTTGGTATCATCCAGATCTCATGTCAGACATAAAGAAACAATCAAATCAGTAACCTCAGATGAGATCTTAAATGAGGTACGCATTTAGCACTTCTATAAAGTGCAGTTTTGATTATGTTTTTCCTGAATTACCACTGGATCCTAATTGGTCTCTCCATCTCTAATCTCTTGGGCTTCCAATTTACTTTCCATTAACACAGTGAAGGTGCTCTTTTTATAAAATTAATTCTGATCATTTTCATTACCTACTCCCTTGCTCTCAAGCTCTGTAGATTAAGTTACAAGCTCCATAAAATGCCTACAAAAATCTGTATGATCTGGCCCTTTCCTACCAGTCAGCCCCTTCTCTTTCCACCCATCAAGCAGTGTCATATCATACTACTAGTTGTCCTAGAAGGCCTGTGAACGTGCTCTTTCCTTTGCCTGGAATGCCTTCCATGCAGCTTCATATTATTGGCCACATGAACTACTACTTATGTTTCTAAGCTCAAGCTCAAGCAGGGTTTTCTCTGTGAAGCTCTTCTTGTCTTCACCCCAGAAAGTTTATCTTTTCCTCTCCTGAGTAACAATTATACTTTGAGCATATTTTTTATTTCTCATATTTGTTACTTGTTTACCTGTTCATTTTCCCCTAATAGATGATAAACTTATTGAGGGAAAGTTCCATTTATCTTTGGATCCTATTAAAGGACCTGATTTGAATAGGACCAATAAATGTTTATTAAATGAATGAATGGATGAATAATGGTTGTTTAGAAAACTGGAAAAAGTAAGCCATCCAGTTGTCAGCCAATAACCAAGTAATTTCCTCATGTCTGCCTTTTATCAATATTAATATATAAAATATTACAAAAATATAGTCAATGTTTATTATTATGTGTTCCAGGATACTGTACACCCTTTTGTGGAAGTTTCCTTTCAACACACTGTGTACCAAACTAGTACTGCAAGTGGATCTCATCCATGCTGGAATGAGGAAATTAAAGTAGACTTTGCGTAAGTTGGAGTCCATTTTTTCCTCAGCTCCTAAAAAAATGATTAACAACAAAATTATTTTCTTGAGCCATTTATTGAAAATAATGATTAAGATAGCTTTGTTTTTTAAGCTTTTAAATTCAAATATTCTTTACATAGGTATTACTATATATATGACTATATATAAATGTAACTTCTGAGGAAAAATAATAAAATGAATGCCTGTGGTTACATGCTCCATCATCTTGAACAGATCCTAGCTCTACTTCTTTACTTTTGTTTTTGTTACATGTGCTTCGGTGTTAAATCCATGAAGTCATTGCCACAACGAAAGTTATGAAGCTTTTCCACTGTGTTTTATTCTAGGATCTTTAAAATTTTAGGACTTACATTATAAGTCATTTTGAGTTGATTTTTATGTATGGTGTAAGATAAGGGTCCAATTTGATTCTTTTGCATGTAGGTAGTTTTACTGACACCATTTGTTAAAGAGATTATTCTTTCCATATTGTGTATTCTTGGTACCCTTGTCCAAGATCAACTGACCTAATGTAGATCTGGGCTTTCTATTTTGTACGATTGGTCTTTATATCTGTCTTATGTCAGTACCTTACTGTTTTGATTACTATAGCTTTGCAATGTAGTTTGAAATCAGGAAGTGTGATGTCACCAGCTTTGTTCTTCTTTCTTAAGATTCATATTTGATGCTATAGCTTTATGAATAGTTTTTTGTTATTGGAAATCAAGTGCACTGATTGAAACAAATTTGAAACATAGAGCTTAAAACTGTTACCTAAACTGAATTAGCAAATTTCAGTTCTCCCTTTCTATATATTTTTAGTTTACACTGGGGTAAAAAGTATATAAGGGGCTATCAACCACATATATTACCAAAGTCCTTTCTATTTTCGTGGTGCCCTTTACCCCTTTTTCTTCCCAATCTTCTGCTCCCTCAGTTTTCTACAGATCATATGGCTCCTAAATATTTTGCATGGTTCTTTGATGGCATCATTCTGACTTTTTAACTCCTGAATTTCTCCTGATTCTTCAATGCCAATCTCTTGCTCCTCTGGTCCTTGGGCTTCTTGTGTTGCTTTTTCTCCAGTGTCTGTGTTCTTGACCTTGGCTCTTAGTGAGTGGGTCCTGATTCTTGGGATGAAACATCTGTTTATTCCTTTCCACTGACTTCAGTCACTCTCTTTCCTGAAAGAGTATACAAAAGAGGTCCTGGCTATCAGCTCTAGCCAGGAAATTCTGTTGTCATTCAGTCACTTACCAAAGAAACAGCCTTGGCCCAGATGCAAGCTGTGGAGCACAAAATCACCACCTACCAGTACCTTCCCCCAGCCCTTCCTTGCTAAAGAGCTTTGACAGCATTCCCTTACTCCAGTACCTATCCCACTGAATGAAATTGTCTGTACTATATGAATATTCACATCTTAGCCACCACTGCTCAAAGTGAAAACTTCCAGACTCTAACCAGGATTTGCAAGGAGAGACTCTCTTTATGCCATTGTTTCAACTTGGGAGTTAAAAAACAAATAGAGCAATATACCTTGGGATTTTGCTAGTTTAAATACCATGGATACTTCTGTTATTAGCAAGAATCAAGTCTCTTCTTCCAGATTCAACACAGGCTCAATGGTTTTTTTAGAGTCTTTGGCCAGAATTCTTAAATAGATATTCTTGTTATTTGGTTACCTATCTGGACCTCATAATTCTTGTTTTACCTTGTTCTCTGACATTTGCTTACCCCACTTTTTTCTTTTCTCTTTGTGTGTGAAGGGGGATGTTGATTGACAGGGAAATCAATTATATTGCATTGTGTACTATTAAGTTAAGTAATTCATATATAAAAATGTATTTGCTTAAAAGGTTTATAAAGGTATAAAATGTGGTTATGTGTGTGGAAATTTGGTATATTAATTTAGACATTAGAGTTAGAAGAAATGTACTGTATTAAATGAATGAATTTAGGAGAACATAAAATAGTCAGTAAAAAAGAAACTTGTAAGTGGACTAAGAGAAGGAGGCTGTACAGTATTTGCATTCTTGAAATTACAGCAGTGAGAAAAGGCAAGATGTAGAATACAACCAAGTGGATCAGAGATTTCAGCGAAGGCAAAACCATTCAGCCATCACTTTTTGTTGCCTCAGATACAAGAGTTCTATTCCCTTCCTCATATCACATTTTAATGAATAAAAACCACATGGAAATGGGATAGCTAGTAATAATAAACATATAGTAAATGGTAATTATTTGTGAGCCTTGCAAGCTCTACTTTGGATGAGAAATTATGAAATTTGAGGAAAGTTTGAGTACAATACAAAATGTAAGATAATATGGGACTTGAGTGATTTAAAGCATATACTTAATTGACACACTCATAAATGTCTTGAGGATTATAATTATCATCTCTCCTGCTAGCACAGTGTTGTAAATATACATCATCTCCCCTATCCTGTCTTAGGCATTACAGCATAGAATCATTCTTTAAATTCAACTAATGTTTTTCTGTTGTCACTGTGCCTGTAGATCTCAGAGAGTTATACAAACTGTTGGAGATCCTTTGAAATAGTAGTTGCATTCTTAAGCAGCAAGCTTCAGCAAATGTCTTTGGCAGTTTAGGTATAGTGAACAGAGCCTGGCCTTTAAAGGCAGTCAAAACTGGGTTTGGTGGTGGCATTAGCTTGAGAAGTTATTTAACTTCTCTGAGCTGTTAGAAGATTGATTGAGATTTGAAGTACAAACTAGTGCTGAGCGTGTGATTTGTCATCATTGCTTGTGATATATGATACCATCCTTTTTGCTACCTCCAAAATGTATCCAATGAAGCACACCATATGCAGACAGCTTGCAGTGTCTATTAAATGCACCCCACTATCCTATTTTCTGGTTGGAGAAAATAAATGTGTGAAAGAGAATAAGCTCCATAGTTAGTCATATCTTTTAGCTTGGAGTAAAAAGAGCAGTTTAACTATATGTGTGACACAGTAGAAACTAGCAGAATTTAAGATAGTTGGAAAATCTTAATGCACCATACTTTAGGTAATTTATTTGCAATGAATGGCTGTAGTAGGAAATCTTTCTCTTTAAACATTTTTATTTTTCATGCCAGTTAAGAGATAAATAAGATAAATTACAAAGCACATGCTGGCTTTAATGAAAGACAGCAGTCGTCTTCAAAGCACATAATTTTTTCTTAGCTTACACTTTATAAAAGAACACAGGTAATTTTATAGTCCTTTATGAATAATGTTCTTATAAAATAAATTAAGCATTTAAATATGTTTTTCTTACTTACAGTTCACCAGAACATGATTATAGCTACTCAAGCTTATCTAAAATAAAAGATAATATATATATCAACATTTTTGATGAAATATTTATTGAAAACCATGAGGTAAAGTACAATAATTATGATAATGATGAAATAATTCTAGGGTCAGACTGAATGAAGTCTAGTAAGGTATTTGTAAATTTGCTTTTAGATGCAATATCTATTTCTAACATTTTCTGAAAAGGACTTGGGGCAACCTGAAATAAAATCAGACATATGACAAGTCTGTTCAAAAATAACAAAGATAATAAACCACATACAGAATGAAAAGGGGTAAATATACCAAGAATTTGGCAGAATTAGGTTTCTGCAATTGAACATTATGTTAAAATGTGATAGAAAGATAAACAAAACTGGGTTATATATTTCTCACTGTCTGACCAAAGAAAATATATCACTTCTACAAAAGAAACCAAATTATTCCTAGGACTGAAAGCCAGTCCTATTTAATAAAAATTTTAAAATTACTGAATATCTTCCTCATAGATAAAAGCTCTAAAATACATGTTAGTTTTCTTCCTACTAAAGTTGGCACTAAGAGTGTAAAGATGCATATTCATTATACCTTCTCCCTTGGGGCTCTGATTAAAAAAAAAGAAAAAACCTTTAAAATGTTTTATTTCTGAGGTTCAGCTTCAATTTTGTGCTTTTTCTAGAGTTTACAAACCACTTCAGGTAAATTTAGATTATTCAGATTCAAGAGACTCAAGCCTAGATTGCTGAATTAAATTTGTATTGACAAACTTATTCCAGTATATATTTTGCTTCCATCCAAGGGAATATGAATAGTAGAGACAACAAGCCAAAAAGGAAAAAATGCCATTGCTTCAGATCAAGCAATCAGATACTGCTTAGCATCACCCCAGAAGCCTCTTTTGTTCTCTCTTCAAACCACTTACTCCTCAGGAATAACTACTATCTTAACTTCTAATGCATACATAGGTGTTACTGATTTTTAATTTATAGAATTGAAATCTCACACAGTATGCATCCACTTGTGAATGGCTTATTTCTCTCTGCATTGTGTTTGTGGGAATCATCCATAATATTGCATTTAGCAATAGAACATTGATTCTCATTGCTGTGTAATGTATAATTGTAGTTTTATACATTCCACTCTTGAAAGATAATTTGCTTCTTTCTAACTGTTGCCTCTTACAGATAATACTGATATAAATATACTTGTACATGTCTTTGAAAATATATCTATGCATTTCTGCTGGATATATGCTTAGGAGTGATATTGCTAACACTTGGATTGTACATATACTCACCTTCAGTAGTTTAATGCCAAGCAGTCTCCAAAATGGTTGTGTCAATTTATACTTCCTCCAGCAGCAGTTTAAGAGAGTTCTAATTGCTCCACATCCTTGCCTGGCATTATCTGTTTGGTATTTTGTTTGTTTGTTCATTAGTTTTTTTGTTTGTTTGTGTAGTTTTTTTTTTTTTTTTACTGTTTCAGCAATATTGATGAAAGTGTATTCATATCACCTTGTGGTTTTAATTTGCATTTTCATGAGAACTAATGAAATTGAGCAACTTTTCCTTGTTTATTGGCCACTTCAATATTCTCTTTTGTGAAAGATCTGTTTAAATATTTTGCCCAATTTTTTCATTGATTTTTGTTTTTTGTTCTTCATTTTTTTCAACATTTTTTTTTTATTGTTAGACTTACTGGAATGACATTTGTTAGCAAGAATTACATAGGTTCCAGGTGTACAATTCTACAGTGCATTGTTCATTGATTTTTAACAGTTCTCCCATAAGGATATTCAACTGATCTAGCAACATTCATGGGAAGGATCATTATTTTCCCCAATGCACTACACAGTTGCCTTTTTTCATAAATCTGGTGACTATTTAATGTGGATTTATTTCTACTCTCTATTCTGTTCTATTGGTGTATTTATCTACCATGACATTGATGCCACACTGGCTTCATCACTAAAGCTCTCTTAGAAATCTTGATGTCTGGAAATTTAAGGCCTTCAGCTTTGTTTTGCTTCCTTGGAATTGCTTTGGCTGTTCTTAGCCCTTGGCATTTCCATATCAATATTAGAATCAACTTGTTAATTTCCATAAATAAGACAAAATCTGCTATGATTTTTATTAGGATGGATTAAATATATAGATCAATTTGATTAGAACTGACATTTTTATAATATTAATCTGTCCCCTCTCCCCTTTTAATTATCTCTGTATTAGTCAGGGCTCTCCATGGGAACAGGACCAACAGGATATATAGAGATATATAAGAGGAGATTTATTATGGGATTTTCTCATAGGATTGTGGAAGGTGAGATATGCCACATTATACCATCAGCAAGCTGGAGAGACAGGAAAGCCAGTGGTATAATTTAGTCTTGAGTCTGAAGGCTTGAGAATGGGGAAACTGCTGGTGTAAGTCCCAGAGTCTGAAGTACTCCCTTGACCCCGTAGAACCAGGAGCTCTGATGTCCAAGTGCAGGAGAAGAGGGATGTCCCAGCTCAAGAAGAAAGAGGGAATTTGCTCTTCCTCCTTTTGGTTCTATTGGGGCCCTCAGAGGACTGGACCACCCACATTGCAGAGCTGATCTTTACTCATTCTGCTGACTCACATGTTAAGCTCTTTGGTAACATCCTCACAGACACACCCAGAAATAATGTTTCACTAGCTATCTGGACTTCCCTAGCTCAGTCAAGTTGACACATAAAACCAACGATCACAATCTCCTTTTCCCACTTTTCACCATGATGGGGCTTAAGCATGTTCTAGAATCAATCATAATATTCTAAACAGGCCAAAATGATTAATTTCTCTTTGCACACAGTTGGATGGTCTCTTGTTTACTTTAACAGGATGACCTGTTGTTTACTTCTTTAATTACAAGGTCCTAGAAGTGTAAGGCATGTTCTGCCAAAGGCTAACTTGGGGATAGGAAAGCAAGGAAATCAAACCAGTCTTGCAAATCTGAAATTCCCATGATAAAGGTGATCAGAACCTTGGAAAAATAAACAATCTGTAAACTAGTTTAAGAAACATAATTACCAAGTGATCAGAATTGGTCTGTCAGTGCAATCTTTTTTTCAATAGAGAAACCTTTCTTAGAAACTGAACTGGGAGTTCCCTGATGGTGTAGTGGCTTAAGGCTTCAGTGCTGGCGCTGTCAGTGCTGCGGCCTGGGTTGGATTCCCAGTCAGGGAGCTACCCACATCCCACATACCAAAAAGCAAAAAAAAAAAAAAAAAAAAAAAAAAAAAAAAAAAAAAAAAAAAAAAAAAAAAAAAAAAAAAAAAAAAAAAAAAAAAAAAAAAAAAAAAAAAAAAAAAAAAAAAAAAAAAAAGAAACTGAACTGGGCTCAGAAGATTATTTGGTAAATCAGAAAAAACAGAATTGCATGGTCTTTAAGGGCTTAAGCTGAGGTAATCTTGTGGGTCACCTTTTTCCAACAGACAAGTAGTCATGCAATTGAATTATTTAGCCATGCAGCAAACCTGCTGCTTTTTTCCCCTGGTTGTATTAACCAAAATCTCTACTCCTTTTCTAATTGACCAAGCACCCATGATGATGAGCTCCTCTTTGAATGTTTCATCATCATTTCAATATATTTCATTACTGTTTAACATCTTAAGTTGTTGATAATGGTAGTGATGTTATGGTTTTAGGTAAGTTTCATTCTTTTTTTCTATATTCTTTAGTGTAATTTCAAAGTTTGCTGCACTGAGCATATCTACTATAATAAAAATATTACATTAAAAATGTAAATTGCTGTAACTATGTCCTAAACTCTGCAACACATCATTATTTTGCTTTGAAAAGTCAATTATCTTTTAAAGAAATTAAAAAGTGAGAAAATTATCTTCTTTATTTACCCTTCAAGGGTTTCTTTTTAAAAAGAGAATGATTTTTTATATTTACAAGTTTGTGAAATTATTCATCACATGATATAAAAATAATAGAAAAAATATTTATTTTAATAGGATCACTGTTTCAGGAGCTGCAGTGGTCATTCATACGTAAGAAAGAATTGGCTTGGATTCATTGTCCTCCCTTTCTCTGCTCTTCTGCAACAATCTGAGGTAACAGAAAGTGATTCTTTGCTGATTATTCTAAGTTTTTACTTCTGGCTAACAGAAACATTTACTGATATCTTTGAATCAGAATCTGTGATTGTCAAATTGTTAGGTCAATTAAAGTGATCTTGTATCTGAGAGCCTTTGGGGTATTGGAAAGTTTGAAGGTCTTAGCTATCTCGAGAACAGAAGACATCCACAGATTTATTTCTTAAAACTTTAAAGTATTCATTGATAAAGAATAGGACAGCTAGCTTTAGTTCTTAAATAACATTTATATTTGCATATAATAGATTTCTAGGACCAGACTCACAAATGTTCTGATTAATGATGCTTTGTAGGCATGAGTTCCAGGAGCTCCAGCTCCTCAGCATTGTTTATTGTTAATGGTGAGACTGATGACTAGTACCTGTTTTTGTTATACTCCCAGAGGACTCTGTTGTTGGGTTATATAGCAAGAATATGCCTACATAACCAACAAAATATAAAAATTCCAGCCTAGACTCCATTTTGGGCTCTGTTACTTACTTACAGAGCTATGCCAGATATAGAAAATTCAGAAATGAATTTTCTACCTCACCATAGTTCACTGTCTATAGAAGAAAACTCACATTTCAGTATAAGTTCGTAACGTGGTAGTGCTTTGATAGGGGCATGAGATAGGCACAAAGATACATAAAAGGTACCTTATTCTTCCTGGTTTGGAGAGGGAAGTGCAGGGCCGTTCAGAGGAGTTGGGTGGGGATGAGGGGAATGAGGAAGAAAATGAAACATCAGGGATGTATTCACACAGGAAATAACTTTTGAATCAAATCCCTAAAGATGAGTTTGTCAAGCAAATGAGGACATTTGACTTTGAAGACATCGTGTGTATTAGTTAGTACTGCATTCTGCCGTATGCCACAGAAAACCTAACAGTAGCTGATGTAAGGGGTGTTATTTATCTCACCTAAAAAGATGTCTAGATGCCAGTGTAACAAGCAGCTCAAGAATATCTTTAAAAAAAAAAAAAGAATATCTTTAAGGGGGTTCCCTGGTGGCGTAGCGGCTAGGCTTCGACGTGTTCAATGCTGCAACCTGAGTTCTATTCCCAGCCAGGGAACTAACCCCCCCCCCCAAAAAAATAATATTTTTAAGTATCTAAGCTATTTTGTCTTTCTGTTCCACTGTCCTTATCATGTGACTTTCATCCTCATACTTGCAAACTGTACCTCCAGCCTTGAATTCATGTTGCAGACAGGAGGCAGGGTGTAGCACAAAGTGGCAGTGCCTGTGTCAGGAAAACAGACACTTCACTAGAAAATCCTGGTAGACTTCTTATATTTTCTTTATGTGACTTGACCACTACATGGCTATCATATTACCACCTAAAAACTGTTGGTAAGAAAGGTGGAGAAAATGGATATTAGGGAGGAGAACAGAAATGTCTGTATAATATTCAATCACAAGATGTCATGAGGGAGCATATTGTCTATAATAAATGCTGTATATAATAAGAACAATAGAGATTTAAGCTGTTGGAGGTATCAAGGATTTCTACATTTATAAATCCCTGCAAATGTTTCTCAAGTCTCAGGCTAGACTCGAGGATAGAGAGGTAGTTAAGAAAGTGAGCTTCAAAGGTGAACAAATCTGGGTTGTAACAAAAGATCCTTTCTCCTGTAGACCTATGGGTTGTCCTTCCTGCTGTTACATTTCTTTTCTCTTTCTAGACCCAATGGAAAATGTAACATTGTCTTTTAGCATTTTCTCTGGGCCGAGATTAGATTTTTTTAGAGCTTTTATCACTCTGGTACAGTAACTTCCTTCTTCATTTCATCCCCCTGCCCACTTTGCATAGTACATATTAGATAGGGACCCAAGGTGCCAAGGGTGCCTGTGAACAGATCACCACGGAGAATCTGATCATCCTTGTGCAAGAACGTATTAGTAGAACCAGCACGAATCCACGTAAATCTGCTTCCTCTTGTAGAGAGGAATGAGCCAGGCTATCATGTATTTGACTGATGTTTATTTTCATTATGCAAAATCAGTTATATATACATATTCTTTCAGATTAGTGGAACATTTCAAGTAACTATTCCACCAGTTTTGCTTGGGTATACTTGGAGTAAGACTTATGCGTCTCCCAAAGAAGATTATAATGGGCAGAATTTAAAAGAATGTACCTTCTTAAATATTTTTGCTACCATGGAACCTCAAATATCATATGTCACCTATAATCCAGGACTAGACAAGGTAGGTTGTCATTGAATTATTTTTATATATACTATCAAAGAAATGTAAACTATTTTAAAAACCAGTAATAATAATTTCAAAGCTGGCAAAATGAGTATTAGTTCTTGATATTTTCCTATGGGAACAATATGGTAAAGTGTTGAAATATTTTAACTTGATTTTAGTTTTCAGATCTAACAGATGTTTTGGAGCTAGCACAGAATTTTAAAAAAAATTGTAAGGCAGTATTTCCTAACCGAAGAATCACAACTACCGTGTTTAATGAGGAAGGGACACAAATCTTAGTAACAAGATATATTAAGGCATTAAATCCACCTCAACAACTCCTGGATCTATTTCTTCATGATTCTGATGCGACACTTGTAAGTTACTTTTATTTTAGTAGCTTTATTGAGCTATAGTTCATGTACCATATAATTCACCCATCTAAACTGTATAATTTGATAATTTTAGTATATTCACAGAATTGTGCAGTCATCACTACATTAAATTTGAGAACATTTTCATCACTCCAAAATGATATTTAACTTGTTTACTTTTTTATTATTAATTTTGAGTGTAACTCTCTTACTAAAATTCTTTTGCCTTCAAAGACAGTTTGCTTAGAGAAAAACCATCTATGTTGCAAAGTGTCCTCCTGAGCCACAGATGGAAGAAAACATTTCTTCCTTTATGTTTCCCTTTTATTTCTCCTCACATGGACTAAAGAGTCACTGTTGCCACACCAGTTCATGTGACCATACTGGCTTTACAACTTTTCTGATGAACTTTGAAAACTGATGTAGAAAATTGCCTGTGACTTCCAGGCAAAATAAAATTTTATATTCCTAAAGGGGTTGTATCCTTCTAAGTAAGGATTGATTCTTGTAGGATTGCTTCTTGTATATGGAAATGAAGAAAACTGTTATATTTTTCTATGTAAACTGCCAACATGACACTTCCTACCCCATCTCTATGTGGCTTTATGCTGTTTACCAGTTGATGAAAGAGACATATACTCAAAATCTAATTTTATATGAAATGAAGATTTATTCATTATAGATTCAAAAGAGATGACATAGCTCCTTCCACTTTGAGAAAGAAAAATATGATATCAGAAATAGGTCTCCCCTTTTTTAAAAAAAGCTTTGATTAAAGGGCATCTATGAAAAATCATGTATACCTTTTGTTTATTCAGGTTTTAATTGAGTCAGTTGGTTTTCCTCAGACTATTTATATTATTTGTCCATATAAAGCCCCCTTAGCTGGACTATTTGAGCTAAAATCCAAATTCCTAATTCAAATTGCCTTTTGATACATGCAGCTTTTCCATCCTCAGCTTCTTCCTGTCTATGTTTCCTGACACGCAAAGTCCAAGGAGATAACAGTGCTCTTAAGAGTTATTTCAAAGACAGTATTTGTCTTTTTTGAAAACATATGAAATCCTAGCTCCTTTTGTTTACCAAGGACAGTGAACATGACTGTGTAGGAGGTCATAATAGTGCATAAACAGTAGCTATTGTAAATTAATGAAAATGTTAGTGAACTTTCTTTGTTAACTTATTACTTATTTAATTGTATCCCATTCTCCTTTCCTACTTTAGCCTGAGTCCTTGCCTCCAGCCCTAGAGTGGGGACAATCCACAGTATAATTTCTATTGTTTGAGAAGGCAGGGTACACCAATATGTTTCTGCTGCAGCAGCTCATGACAAGTTTATATTACTAAAAATAATTCTAATAGATTTTGAATGTAAAAGCAAATCAAACTTTTGCTATTCTTCAACATCTCTTTTTAATTTTTAACAGTTACATTTTAAAGTACATATGTAATATATCATGTTTAAATTTTTAGTAATTTATTACAATGAAATGTAATGACTCACAGGTACACTCTGGAGTCAGTCTAGCTGGAGCTTATTCCTAGAGACCCTGGGAATATGAAAATATATATAACAGTTTTATATATTGTTAGCTTTGTGACCCTGGGCAAGTTATCTTAGACCTCCAAGCTTGTTGCCTCTTCTGTAAAACAAAAATAATAATAGTATATATACTTCATAGGCTTGTAGGATACACAAAATGTGATAATAAGGCATATAAAGCACTGTGCTTAGTGATGGACATATAACATGCACTCAATAAATGTTAGTTAATATCATTCTAGGGCCTCATTGCTCACTTTGTATCTTTGATTCCCTTTGTGCTGGATAATGTGGATAAAAATGATGATTTTGATATATGGATGACATCAGAGGTAACAAATTACATTTTATAATTAAAATTTATAGTATTTCTTACTTGCTTTTCTTTTAAAGAAACCTGTTTTAAAAATATGTAGTACTTTGCCTTGTGAAATTTGAAAGCATTTGATAATCTAATATTATCATTTTTCAGTCCTATTAACAATCCATAGAAATAATTCTGAAAAATCAAAAATCTTACTCCATGTTGATTCAACAAGAATTTCAGGAGTACGACATTATAACAGTCTCCAGAAAGAAATATGCTTGTCGCTATGGAGCTGGTCAAAATCTGAAGTCTAGGGCAGTATCACAACTTCCCAGAATCCTTTCCCAGTCTCCCCACATCTGAGTGAAGAGTTTGTTCTCTCAGCACTTGGATTAAAGTCCTCTTTAGGTTTGTTGCCAAATAAAATTCAGATCCCATGCAATATTGTTTGTTTGTCTAAAATTCAAATTTAACTGGGCATCCTATTTTTTCTCAAATCTGGCCACCCTAATTAGAGCACTTCCATTCTACCTTAAGTTATTATTAACATATATTTAGTTGCTTATATATGGACCTGGCACCCAAACTCTGTACATTTACATCCCAAGTTTAATCCTTGAATTAATAGGGAGACTTGATTCTTATTTATTTTTATATGTATCACTTGTACACTTGTTTAAGTCTAGCAGGCATTCCATAAATATTTTTAATTGAAAAATACTAATATGATGGGAGCCTAAGAGAAAGACCTTCCATCTGGAACTGACAGTTCTGGCACTTACCTAAAATGTTTTAGAGGCTAGATTTGAGCTGAATTGGATTTAGGAGGTACAGGGCTAATAACTTCATGGGTCAGCTACCCTGCCTTCTGCTTAGTGAGACAAGCATGTGATTCCAGTGATTCAGTGATTCAAATCTGGTAGAACTCAAAAGAGGTGTCATTAATTCTAGACTCTTCTAAGACTCTTAGAACTAATCAGAATATGTCCATGGGTATTACAATCCTACAGAACATTGAAAGGACAACCTCCAAAATAATTTAAAATAACCATAATAATAACCTTTCAGGCAGATACTCCTTCCTCCCTCCTTCCTCCCCCAACTCCAAACACTACCCATAACCAAAAGGTTACTACAAGCATGGTATTCCTCTTGGCCCATGTCTTACTATTGGCAGGAACTCTTTGGCCATGAGACATCCATGAGTGTATGACTAATTAGATTGTCACAAGACATGAGTTATTTTCTCCTACCTAACATACAGTCTTTGGAGTCAAACAAACCTTAGTTCAAATCCTACTTCAACCACTTAATAGTTTTGTGTGACTTAAGATAATTTATTTAGTTTCTTTGTAATTTAATTTGCTCATCTGTGTCATACAAGGGTTTTGAAAGGATAGCATATACAAGGCATCTGGAACTCAGTATATTAGGTACCTAATCTCATCCATTCTCTTCTCTTACAAAATCCAGTCAGGGTAAACTCCTTGCCTGACATTGAAGACTATTCATAGTTTACCTTTCACTCTTCTGTTCACATTTTTCTTTCAGAAGAGCCATGTTACCATCCTCACCACCTTCCCTCCCTCACCATCACATTCATCCAGTATGTACTAATTTGGCTATATCAATTGTTAAAATGATGAAGTGTTTCCATACTGATTGGTAAATGGCCTCTTCCAAGCCCTCCTGAGTCCCTCTTCCCCAGTCTCCTTGGCCACCAGAGCCCTTCTTCTGGGACTATAATGAACTGGAGAGCAGGTGTCTCATTTAAATGGTGCAGCCGCTACTCAGCAAAAGCAGGTATTGACAAAAACATTTAGAGCCATATACATTGTTAGACCTTTTGATTTTTCAAGAGAAACAAGAAATCTCGAGCTCTGTATCAGATCTCCCAATTTTAAATAACACTGGGGTGGGGGAGGGGCGTGAAACAAAACACACTTATAGGCTAGAATTAGGTCATAGGCCACCAGTCTCTCCCCTCTACTGTGCTTTTTATCTCCTGCTACAGCAGCTTTATGAAGCACCATGTATTTGATTACACCCAGCCCAATTGTTCAGTTCTTTGAATTGAAGAAGTTTCAGTCTTTCTTATGATTAGGTTCCAACTGAGATCTCTCTCTTTCTCTGAGTTGAGAGCACGATATTAATATAGGACAGAGTATAGAACCATTGACCAAAGGATCCCTTCCTTCAAAAACACCGTGTGATTTCTTATCAAGATGAGGTTTCTTAAAATAACAATCCGGGAGTTCCTTGGTGGTGTAGTGGCTTAAGGTTTCGGTGCTGGTGCTGTCAACGCTGCAGCCTGGGTTCGATGATTCCCAGACAGGGAACTACCCACATACAAAAAAAAACACCAAAAAAACAAAAACAAACAAACAAAAAAACCTAATCCATATGTCCCTGTTTGCCCATGGCAGTTTAGTATTTGTCCTAGATAAAAATGTCCCATTTTGAGTGATAAATTATTTGGTACTTACACAGTATCCACATTAACTGTCCCATAGTAAATGTAGCCCCTATGTTCCAAGTTAATGTTCTCTCTTTCCCATGCCTTAGTGTTTTATCGAGCAAAAGGTACCAGAGCTTTTGGCTTAGTAGGCATCCTAGCATTAGTTGTATTACTTAACTTTCTCCCCTTCACCTTTTTTGTTGTTGTTGTTGTCCTTGTTGCTTTTGTTTTGCCTTAGCACTGCATCAGTTTGGCTACTGGAAGTAAGGAGGAGCATGCCATACTTCTCTGTAATTTTTTTCTGTATTTTGGAAAGAAAGCTTTGGTCCTCCTAGGAACCTCAATGTTAGAAGTAAGTGCTGGAGTTAATATTTAAATAGTGTAAACAAAACTAATCAACTATCAGCTGCAATTTTAAAAGACTTCAATTGCAAGTTTCCGTTTATTTCACAAGCTAGTTAGTGAATTTCATGGGCAGCAATTATGAAGCGGATAATGTTGGTTTATCAAATTTCTACCATGTAAAGACTGACTTCCTTTTTTTCTTTGTAAAATCGTACTAATAATAGTTCTAATTCATGGGGTTACTAGAAATATTAAATTACATTTAAATATATAGCACTGAAAAGAGCACCTGGTTCATAGTAAATACTCAATGAATGATGGTAGTGGTGGTGGCGATGTAGCACTCATTACAGTAGTAGTTGTAGTGGTTGTTAATCCCATCACTACCATCATCTTTATATGCTTCTAATACTATATTTTAAGATTCTTAAGAAGTATTTCTCCCTGTTCTCCATTGCTCAGTTTTTTAGTTGTAAGACAAGTGGGCCAAAATTTATGTTTATCTACCTGACATTTTTACAACTTAGTTGTATACTCCTCCAGTATACAACTTAGTTGTAGACCTCCAGAAAGCTGTCTTCTTTTGGACTGTTTCTGTTTCAACCTGAGTATCTTGATCAGTGTCAAAATTTTGAGTCTTGTTTTATGGTTTTTGTCATGATCATTTATTTCTCTATACTACCTTAGCAAAGTTTGTTATTCATGTCATAGTTGTGTTAAAGCCTCCAATCAAGATGGCAGAGTAGGTAAATGCTGACCTTTCCACTTCTCATGACCACATCAAACTTACAACAAAACTACAGAACAACCATCATTAACAATCGCCTGAAGTCTAGCTAAACCAAAACACTACAACTAAGGATATACAGAAAAAGCCACCTCGAGACTAATAGAAGAGGCAGAGATGTGGAACGGATTGGACCCACACCTGCGTGTGACCATTAAAAATCAGGAGGGATATCTCAGCTGTGGAGGTCTGCCCCAGAGGAGTGAGGGGTCCCAGCCCCACACCAGGCTTCCCAGCCTAGGGTTTCAGTGCTGGGGAGAGAAGTAAAGAAATGGATAGGGAATATAGTCAGTATATGGTAATAACTATGTATAGTGTCAGATGGGTACTAGACTAGTCAGGGGGATCACTTCTTAAGTTATAGAAATGTCTAACCACTATGCTGTACACCCGAAATTATTATTAAATAATATTTTATGCCTGAAACCTACTAATCCTTGCTAACAGATGTCACCCCAATAAGTCTAACAATAAAAATAAATTTAAAAACACCATAAAAATAATGTTGGATGTCAGCTATAATTGAAAAAAGGGAAGACAAAAGGTGAAGGGAAAATATTGTGAGGGCATAGTATATTGGATGGTTGTTGGCCTTATCATGGAGACCACTTCTTTAGGTATATAAACATTGAATAACTAGGTGTACATCTAAAACTAATAATAATGTATGTTAGCTATATTTTAATAAAATCTTTTTTTTTTTTAAACCTATGGTTAATTTCCCCATATGATCCCCTACTATAGTATTAAGTGCCACTAGATGACAGTAAACAGTCAACAATATTTCAAACAAATGTTTGCATTTGTACTTGTGAGTCAAAGTCATGAGTGGCTGCCCTCAGCTGTGTGTTTGACCTCAGCTATCTGGTTGAGGTGACACCTTCTCTTTACTATAAAGAAGAAAAGTACAGTGATAAAGAGCAAGAGCTTTTGAGTTAAGGAGACCAGGCTGCACAGCACAAGTGTTAAAGAGTATGGGTTTGGGGGTCTGTCAGAGAGGGTTTTAAAACCCAGCAATGCCATTTACCAACTGTATGATCTATACTTTTTTTTACTTCTCTGAGCTTCAGTTAGCTCATCCCAAAACAAGAATAACACCATTTACTATTACCCTAGACAAGCCCCTTTACCTTTGATTCTTCATCTGAAACATGGGCATAATAATCATCCTTACCTGGCAGAATTTGGAGTAAATCAAAGTGAGAAAATGTGTGAATGCTGAGTACAATTCCTGGTATATATTAATACTCAATAAGTGTTAAATAGTCATTGTTACTGTTACTTGAAATTTTTATTCTTTGCTAAGAAAGGTTTGAATTTCAAAAGGTTTGTGTAGAAAAAAATCTTAATGACATTATGACTACTTTTATTCCTCAAGTGCTTTCCTACATACTCTCTCTGTAGCCTCTAAGTCCAGATCTTGTTCTCAAAGTTACTTTAATGGCTTTTTAACTTCGCTTGACTTTTTCAGAGCCTTTGGCAAGTATCCATTCCCTAACTCTGTGTGATGGTCACCCTCAGTTTCCCCAGTATATTATTTTCAAAGCAGGGCTAGTCTACACCTCTCACACCATTATGTGAATTAAATAAAAGTGCCCCTGCCTCACCACACTTTAGGCCTAGCTGTTGGGAAATAGTCATAATGTACTGATTTTGTTAGAACAATATACTTTATTGCCATGAGGTTGCACCCTACAGGGCCAAATATGATAGCACTGGCTTGAAAAGTTTCTCATTTGAATCCTCACTCTTGCCTGGGCCTAAGGATTTCTGGAGCGCTGGTTCTTCTCCATTTCAAAAATGTTTTAAAAAGTCCTAAAAAAGGCTTTTTGAAATCAAAGCTATCACATACTTACATGGTAATTTTCACATGCCAAATATATTAGGTCAATCACTTACCCACCCAAAGTGACTTTAACTCCTTTTTCCCTATACAGGGCCATGTGGCATATGTATTAACTCAAGAAACTGATGAATATTTGCTTTGGAATCCATTAACTGGGCAATGTTATAAGCAGTTTGACCCATTTTGTCCTTTACAAAGTGTAGACTGTTTATTTGATGATGAAAATGTAAGTATATGGAGTAAAATAATCTAATTTTGAGCTATCTCAAAAGTCAAATCAGTGATCTTCCACCTAACTGTATATTAGAATCATGTGGGGAATTCTGAAGAAACTATCAACATTCAGTTTGATCCCTGGGGTAAGGAGGGGCCAAGGAAATCTTTTATCCCTAAAGATTCCCCACCCCCAAAGGTGATTCTGTAGTGCCTCCCAGGTTGAGAACCAGTGAGCATTCTAATGTTCACTGTTGCCTGGAATCTTCTTACCTCCTACTTTGGAACCTCCCTTGGCTTCTGCCACTTCATTGGGTAGTAGGACTGTAAAATTTTGCTTCATCCTAACTAGCTATGGGCTTTGGGCTTCTATGGGCCTATGCTGACTTTATGTTAATATTTTAATAGGTCTGGTTTAATATTCAACAATATAATACACCAATGGCTGTACATTTTGACTATACAAAGGAAGGTTTCTGGAAACAGTTGCTTCCAAAAAATTTTCAAGGGACACTAGCACAAAGCATACAGGTAAATCATATTTTTCCAGGTATGTCAGTATGAAAGTTACCGTTGGTTCCTATCTTTTATCAGTTTGTGACATCTCTTGTTATGTTTATATAGCTGATTGCTTATTGAATTATTTGGCAATATTAATAAAATCTCTGCCATTCAACCCAAGTATGAGCCACTCTTGATTTCTTGCAGAAAAGAGAAAGTGAAAAGAAGGTCTTATCTTAAATGTAATGTAATTTTTACTTAAGCACAATATACATGCAAAAGAGTGCACAGAATAGTAATTCTGCATATGCTGTTAGGAGATTCTGCTTCAATATAAAACTTGGAAATATTTTCTTCTGTTGTGAAACATAATGTGATCATCAACTTTGATCTTTCTAAGTCCTTAGACAGGAATAAACCTAACGAACACTACCATTGGCTAAGCCTCTGTCAGAAATAGTTCTTCTCCTGAAATGCTCAGAAGAGAATTTTAGCACCTAGAAATAAATAAATAAATAAAATGAAGAGAAAGAATTTCAAATAAAAGGTGAAACATGCGTAGGATTTATATAGCTGTTCAGGAATCACATGCAGATCATTTGGGAGTCTACTGCTCATTTTTTATCAAAGTGAATATACTCATGTAGCCAGCATGAAGTCTCTTTCCTTTCTCTTTTTTTTAAACACAAATTTTACTCTAAATAGTACTGAAGGGTAATTTGTTTTTAGTCTCTTAAAGGGGCAGCAGAAAAGGAAATTCCACCTTACATCACTCCTTAAAGACCTCTTCTTACAGGAGCTTCTCCCCACTCCAAATCTCTCTGCCTTCTTCTTCCCTTCCTTTCATTCTCTTCACAAATATTTATTGAGGACCTACCACAGTAGGCCTGGGTCAGTAATGATGCACGTATAGCTGGGTCTTGATTTCAGGGCACTTACAGTCTTGTGGGAGAGGCAACTGAAACATGAGTAAGCAAACAATAATCCTAAAGTGTGATGGAGGCTCCAAGGGGGCTAACTGGGGGCCTTGATACCTGAAGCGGGAGGAGGACCAGCCAGGAGAGGAGAAAAGTGCAGCTCAAGAAAGACTATGAATTGCAAGGATGAAAGCCCCGAAATTTTTAAAGCAAAACATGTTTAAATGTTCATCATAAAACATAAAATACAGTATCAGGATGGTGTGGTAAGTTCTTACTTTAACCTCACCCTTCTGTTCCACATCCATGGCAATTAAGTATGGAAATTGAAAAACAAAACACTTATCTGGCTCCATGATCGTTATCTCATGGAACAGAAACAGGACAGAAATACTAGCAGCAAGGGGCCAAAAGAGGGAAGGTGGCAAGGTCTGAAAACGCTCCGAGAAATCTAGGGGAACAGAGCCAGTCCCACACTTTGAAGCCAGGGACTGTGATGGGGCTCCCCTACTTTGATACTTCTGAAAGAAGATGGGGAATAAAAGCTGCAGAATCACTACCTGAGGCTCAGGAGGCAGGAGACCAAAGCACAGCCTGAGATCAGGAACCAATTTAATTATCACTGAATGGCTCAGCCAGTGGATCTGTGACATACTCAGTATCCCAAATTCCATTTCAACAGCTGTTTCTGGATTGAAGGCCATGGTACATACAGCAGGCAATGGCAATGGCAAAATCCAAACACATGGAGCTATGAGCCCAGAACAGGGTGGGTGAATAAAGACAAAAAGAACAACAGCAAAATAGGCAGAAGACTGTTCATAAAAGCACAAACGCTAATGCTCAACCTCATTCATAATCAGGGAAATACAGTATAAAACAATGAAATGCTATTTCACATACATAAAATTGAAAAAAGTATTTTTAAGTATGATCTTACTAAGTGTTGGCAGAGAGGCAGAGAAATGGTGGAAGCATAAGTTGTGAAGATGAAGGTGTTTAAACCTTCGATTCACCAATTTAACTTCTAAGTATATACTTTATAGAAACTTGTATAGGGAGATAGGTACAACAATGTTTATTAAAGAATTGTTTGAAATAGCAAAAAAGAAAAAAATTGACCAGAAAATCAATACATGCATTGTTAAGTATTCATACTATGAAATCTTCTGTGTGGCAGTAAAAAACGTATGAACCTGCCCTGAGACCAGCACGGGGAGAATGGAACTGGAGGGGAGGTGAGACGGGGAATTTAAGGGTTCGATTCCCAGCCAGGAAACCACCAAAAAAAAAAAAAAGAAAAAGAAACACACACACACACACACACACACACACACACACACACACACACACACAGCCATAACAGATAGCAAAGCTAGGAACCGCGTGGTTCCCTGTGCTCTGATAGAGACACAGAAACCCTCCAAGCCTCCCGCAGGTCTATTTTATATCCCAAGAACAACAGGGGGTGTAACTTCTTAATTGCAAAACAATGTTGCCAACCCCTGTCCTTTGGTCCTGTTTACAGCAATGTTGCTTTCCTCCTTCCCTTTAGCCAGCCAGAAACTACATCCTGGGTAGTGTCCGTGTTCACCAAATTCCGGGCAACTCCGCAAGACCCCCAAACCTCGGATTCCAAGTACACATAGGCAGCCTTGCTAAACCCATTTTCTCTCAATAGACCTGGCCTCTGGCTCAAACACTGCCCACATGAACCAATTCACAGTAGTTCTCAACTCTATGTCTATTACACTAGAATCTCTGAGGGTAGAACCCACACATGGGTATTATATATAAAGCAATCCACAGTATTCCAATGTGTAGCCAAGGATGAGAACCACTGGCCAGGGCTACATACTATCAGTATGAATGAATATTAAAAATGTAATGTTGAGCAAAATAAAGATGTGAAAGGAAACCTAAAATACAAAACCATTTACAGGAAGTTTGAAAAAACTATATATATATATTGTGTGTGTATGTAATGATAGTATAAAACCATTCATAGGAGAGATAAATACCAAATTTAGGTTACCTTTGGAGAAATAAAAAGGGAATGAGATCAGGAGCAGTATACAGAATACTTCATGTCTATCTGTACCATTTTACTTCTTTTTTAAAAATATAAAACAAATATGAACAAATGGTAAGATTAGATATAGCTAGGTGGTAGGTAAGTTGGGTGGATATTCATTACATTGTTCTCTATGCTTGTCTGCATGTTTGAAGCATTTCACAATATAAAAAAGAATGCATGGTAGTTGTGGGGGAAAAAAAATCAAACAGTACCAAAGCATGTAAAGTGAAGAGTTTCCTCTTCAACACCTTTTTCCCATTCTCTAAGAAATAACGACTGTGCATCTTTCTCAACATTCTCCATGCAGCTGCAAGCATCTATTTATATGCTTTATAGATTTACATAATATTTATATATACATGTACTTAAGTATGTGTATATATATTTTTATGTTTCCTTTTTGTGAAGTCATTTTCAGGAAGGGGAAATGTGCTTATCTCCCTCGAGCAAATTGCATTTACAGCATCCACAGGCCATATCTTGCTTTTTCCATCCCAAAGCTTATAAGTGAAGCATTGCTGCCTCCTAGGGAGAGAATGATATATTTAGAGATAGCTTTTTGGTTACCATTAATCATTTTATTATTCATTCAGGTAATGTTTACTGAGTACCTACTATGAGCCAGCACTGTGTTAGGTATGAGGACCACAAGGAAAAATATATGTCTCAGTATTCTTGGGGCTCATGTTCTAGAGAAGGAGACAGCAGGAAACCAGCATTTGTAGTACAGAGTGATAAATGCTATCATAGGAAAAAGGAATGTGCTTTTGGGGGCACACAGCAGGAGGATATAAGGGGAAGATGGGTTGCAGTGACTTTCTGGAAAAAGGGATGACCAGCACAGTGAGGAAGAGTGAGCAGGGGCTGATCTAGAATAAAATCAGGGAGAACAGTCCCAGCAGAGAGCAGGAACAGCAGGCATGGAAGACCTGTGGTGGCAAGGAGATGTCTGTCAAAGAGCTGAAGGGCCAGCCTGGCAGCTGCCAGTGGGTGAGCAGAGTCCTGATACGGATCTGGGCGTCTATCCTCGGGGCAATCAGAAGCTAACATCACCAAGGCAGGGGCCTCTGTGATCAAAACTGTGTGTTTAAAAGCCTCTGGCTGAGGGTGGAACCTTTTGCAGGGTGAAATCACTAAGTATAAAATTCATAGTTCCATTTAACTTCTGTCTGTACTAATTTCTTTCTTGTAGGTAAATGGCCCTCCATCTTCTGCCTTGCCACACACATTCCAGAATAACCACTATCCATAGTGAAAACTGTTTTTGTTAGAACAACTGAGAACATAAATTTGAATGTGTATAATGAGAATGTAGGGATTCAGAGATGAGTCAACAGAGAAATCCTCTTGAAGTTTTTTTTTTTGTTTAGTTTTGTTTGTTTTTGTTTTTTGTTTTTGTTTTGTTTTGTTTTTGTTTTGTTTTTGCCAAGTGTCAGGCTATTAACCATCCAGACGTTCACCCGCCAGAACGCTGAGTGTAGGCCAGCCTCACTTCTCTCTGCCACCTAATGACACAAATGCGACACAGCAGCCACATCTGCAACGCCTCTAGGGGCAGTTTGAAGTTTTAAAGAATATGAATTTGCTGAAAGAAAGGGGCCTCTGCCAGAAAAGGAACATGGATTAACACCCCATAAATTTATCAAGTCAATGTAACCCAGGCCTCTTTTTTCAGGCCAAAAGGTGGTCTAACTAATCCACCAGAGTTGCTTAGATTGGGGGATTAGGAGAGAGAAGGGGGAAGAGCTTGCAGGGGGAGGGTGTTGGCAGGGCAGACAGTGATTGGTGACAGTTAATCAGGGAACTCAGTCCATCTGTCCTATCTGGGAGAGTTGGTGGCCCCTGAAAGATGATCCTGGAGTTTGTTTCTATTTCCTTTTTCCAGTATCTCCCATCTCTAGTATCTGCCAGGTTCTGTTGTGGGAAATTCCTTGTTCCTGATCCTATTCCCTAATCTCCAACCCTGGCAGGCATCAGAATAACCTGGAGGGCTCATTGAAACACAGATTACTGGGCCTAACCCCCAGAGTTTCTCATTCAGTGGGTCTGAGGTGGGGGCTGAGAATCTGTGTCTCTAGTAAGTTTTCAGGTCCAAGATTGATGGTCTTGGGGCCACACTTTGGGGACCACTGGTTTAGATGTTCACCTGACAGACACCCTTCTTAAATCACTTCTGAAATTTTCTAGAACCTAGTGGGCCTAAGAAGTATTACCCTCTTTTAAAATCACAACCCTCATTCCATTCACGAGGGGGAACATCTATTCCTGTTTCTCACGCTGCCTCTATTCCAGCCCCTCACTCTTATCTGTGTGAGTCCTGCAGGGAGGGGTGGGCTGGGTTTGGACTAGGGGTGGATTTCAGAAGTCCTCCCCTCCTCTCAGCAGATCTTGCTGGTGGTGAGGGGAACATGGTAGAGCATTGTTCTCTACTATTGGTGGGGTTCCTGGAGCAAAGCCTTGGGGATAGGGGAGATTGAAATATACTCTGTGTGTGCGTGTGTGTGTGTGTGTGTGTGTGTGTGTGTACATGTGCGCGCATGCACATGCGTACAAACACAAAGACCTGGTTTTTGCCAGCTGAAAGAAATGACTACTCAATAAAAGAAAGAGGATAAATCATGTTAAAATAATAATAATAATATTAACAACAACAATATCTGATGTTTATTGAGCAATATATACCAGGCTTTATGTATATTGCTTTATTTTAAAATCTTCACAAAACCCCAGAAAAGTATGTACTATTATTGTCCCTTTTTTAAAGATGTAGTAACGGAGACTCAGAGAGGTTAAGTAACTTTACCAAGGTCATAGTTAATAAGTGGAAGAGACCTGTGCAGCTGCCAAAGATTATCTGGTAGAATCAATAAGCATGTCAAATGCTTGTATGAGTAAATAAATGAATTGGGGGCAGCAGATCTATCTTACCCATAAAAAAATACCTTTTGTAACTCCATTCCCTCTCCCATGCTCTGATGAAGTCATATTATTAGGCTGACCAGACCTACCATTTTAAAAAGGACAGAAAATAATGGTACTGCCCCATTTCAAATGGTACATATGGTCAGCCTAGTCTCACTGGGCTGAAGTCAAGATGTCAGTAGGCTGACCATACATACTGTTTGAAATGGGACAGTGCCATTGTTTTCTGTCCCATTTAAAACAGTATGTCTGAGCAGCTTCATTAAGTCAAAGGAAACACTGTGATCTATGGTTTACCTTTATGCCTCTGTGATTCAGTATTTTTGCCACATGAGACAGGTTTGAGTTCCCCCTCATTATAATTAGCACTCCAGGGGTGACTGTGATGTAAAGATGGTCTCCCTAGAATCCTTCTAACTTGCAGTTGTCTATATTTCAGCCTGAAGAAATAATTTATTCTGATACTAATAAAAGCACGGTAGAAGATTTAAAGAACAGGTACGATCTATAAAATTATATTAAGATTACTGTATTTTCTCACTAATCTCTCATTCAGCCACCTCTCAGACCGTAATCCAGTCTCTCAACATACCTATTGGACTCAGCAACAGCAGCATGACATGGAAATTATAATAGTTACTTCCAATGAGTCATCTGTCTCTTGATATATG
Source organism: Lyroderma lyra (assembly GCA_004026885.1). Classification (NCBI taxonomy): domain Eukaryota; kingdom Metazoa; phylum Chordata; class Mammalia; order Chiroptera; family Megadermatidae; genus Lyroderma; species Lyroderma lyra. The sequence goes on from PVJL010001804.1 coordinate 220,140, forward strand.
CATAGTAAATCATCGCCATCTAGGACACTTCTTGAAAAAACAGGCCAAATTAAAAATGGTTGCTTCTGGAAAATATCATGGCTACTGTTGGGAAGTTTTCAACACAGTTACCTATATAGCCTATAGTAATAATAATAATAATAATAATAATAATAATAATAATAATAATAATTATGCAGTAGCTAATACTTCTTGAAAGAATATGAAGGTAAATCGCCCAAACTTAATAGAAACATCAATATTGTCCCTCCTAGGCTCTCCTCACTTCCCCAAATACACACACACACACACACACACACACACACACACGTGTGCCCTAAGGAGTTGTTTAGTCCAGCCCAAAGGGCCACAATCTTTGCAGCAGCCTCACTCCTACTCCAGATGTGTCTCTGACTGCCTCCAGTGACTCATGCTGACATAGTAGGCTGATGTATAAGCCACTACCAAGTAATCAAAACAGAATGTGACAAACATAATTTTGCCACTTCCTTCTTTCACTAGCACATAATCCCCACCTCTTATTCCTCTCCTATTCCCCACCTCTTAACAAAAATGGAAGAAATGAAGTTGGGAAATGGTTTCTAACTTCTGGTTTTCAGAATTTCTTGCTGAACTATTTTAAATATACAGGTGCCACACCTGGTGACCAGCTTCAGATCCAGCCAGAGCATTGCCTGGCAACCGCCAAGGATGAGACACCCAAAGGGTGCACTGGGCAGATACCAGAGGCCTGCTAAAGTGAATCCTACTCCATAGGGTCAGCCCCTGCACCACAGCTCCTCCACTGTCATCATGGCCAGTCCTCACAACCAGTCAGCCCAAGGATCAATCTCTCCTACTGATTTGCAAATAGCAACCAAGACTCAACTACAACAGGAAGGCACACACAACCCACAGGTCACACCTGGAGTACTCAGCTCAGGTGACCAGGGAAACCATGCCACTGGACCCCAAAGGATACCTTCCACATAAGGCCACTCTATGAAGACTAGGACACATAGTAGCCCTACCTAATATATAGAAACAAACACAGGAAGGCAACCAGAATGGGGAGACAAACATGTCCCAAATAAAAGAACAGAACAACATTCCAGGAAAAGCACTAAACAAAATGGAGACAAGCAATATACCAGATGCAGAGTTCAAAATACTGGTTATAAGGATGCTCAATGATCTCAGGGAGAACGTCAACAAAGAGACATGAAACATAAAAATGGAGATAGAAAACATAAAAAAGAACTAAGAAATACAGAATACAATAACTGAAATGAAAAATACATTAGAGGTAATCAACAGTTCATTAGATGAAGCAGAGGATCAAATCAGCAATTTAGAAGATAAGGTAGCAAAAAACACCCAATGAGAACAACAAAAAGAATCCCCCTAAAATGAGGATAGTTCAAGGGACCTCTGGGACAACATTAAATGTACCAACATTTGTATCATAGGGGTACCAGAAGGAGAAGAGAGCAAGGAATTGAAAGCTTATTTGAAGAGATAAGCATGGAAAACATTACTAACCTGGCAAAGGAAACAGACCTACAAGCCCAAGAAGTGCTGAGTCCCAAACAAGATGAACTCAAAGACTCCCACACCAAGACGTATCATAACTAAAATGTCAAAGCTTAAAGACAAAGAAAGAATCTTAAAAGCAGCAAGAGTAAAGCAGTTACCTACAAGGGAGCTCCAATAAAACCATCAGCTGATTTATCAATGGAAACTTTGCAAGCCAGAAGGGATTGCCATGAAATATTCAAAGTGATGTAAAGCAAGGACCTACAACCAAGATTATTCTACACAGCAAAGCTATCATGTAGAATTGAAGGACAGATAAGGAGCTTCTCAGACAAGAAAAATCTAAAGAAGTTCATCACCACCAATGTTTAAGGGACTTAAGATGAAAAAAAAAAGATAAAAAAAATATTAATGGCAGCAATAACTATATATCAATAGTTACTTTCAATGGATTAAATGCTCCAAAAGACATAGGGTGGCTGAGTGGATAAGAAAACAAAATTTAAAAAAAAAAAAAAAGAAAACAAAATTTTTACATATGCTGCCTACAAGAGATTACTTCAGATCAAAAGATACCCAGAGACTGAAAGTAAAAGGATGCGAATAAGATATTTCATGAAAATTGAAAGGAAGGAAAAAAAGAAAAGCTGGGGTAGCGATACTTATACCAGACAAAATAGACCAAATTTACAGATATAAACAAATAAGCCATAGGGCTATAATGTACAGCATAGGGAATATAGTCAATAATACTGTGATAGCGTGATATGGTGTCAGATGGTTGCTAGACTTATGGTGACCACTTTAGGCATTTAATGTTGAATAGCTATTGTGTATACCTAAAACTAATATGTTAGCTATATTTTAATAAAAATCTTATAAAAATAAAAATAAATACATAAATAAATATACAGGTGCCAGACCTGTTGAATCTGAAGGTAAAAAATTTTGATAAAGTCCTGCAGGTGGTTCTGATGCATAGTCACTTCTGAGACTCTCTGCAGACTTCACACTACTTAGTTACACTATGGACTCAGCCAAGAGGGACTCACAGTGGCTTCTTATGTAGCACACTGAATCTGCACAGAGGACAGGCTTCCCAGGAGGGCCCCATCAGCACCCACACTATGCTCTACTTATCTCCCTCCTCAGAACAGTTCATTTCCAGGCACTATTTAGGTAGGGGCTTGGGTATATAGGCATGTAGTGTACATTCTAGTAGGGGAAACTGATCATCACACTTATCACTCCAGTGCCTCATTTCCTCCCAACTCTGTTTGCTGAATAACTGGTTTTATATAAACCCATCTCTGCTAATATTATCCCAGACCAGATATTTGAATTTTTGTAAAGAGAGTCTTGGAAGCCCAATGTCTTATGTCAAAGGAGGGTCTTGGAGAATAGGAATCTCAACCCAGTAAGAACAGGGAAGGTGTCAAATCACACCCAGTGGGCACCAACCTACACACAAGCAACAGGAAGAGATGTGCCTTTGAGATCTAATTGCTGGCTATCCTGGGAAGCTTCTTGCTTTCCCAAGCCAAGCAAGAGCCTGCCTTTCCCAAACTTTATTAATGTGAATAATGTCAGATATCCCTAGCCACAGCAGTCTGGTTCACTTCTAAATCAAAATGGTATCATTCTCATGCTTGAGTTAAAGTGACAAAACTCTTTTCACATTTATTAAATGAGTTGTAATTTATCATAAAAATAATCTTACCATAGGATTGAAAGGACTCTGAAATGTAAAATTATGGAATGGCGATCTAAGCAGCCAACACGTTGGAATCGACAGTGTACTTTTATTTTGCGACAAATTCTTCCTAAGCTAGAACTTGGCACTGGGAGCTTTGCTTCATCTGAAGAAGAAAATGAATTTGAAAGACTACTACAATTTTATTGGGTTCGTGTATAATTTAATGCATTAATGACTTGTTTTATCTATGTTGATTCCAGATAATAGTAATCTTAAATATCCCTGAAATGCCTTTTATCTTGATCCTACATGCTATGGCATTAAAATGCATTTATTTATAGATTGAGATATTTCAAATGTAGTGAACAGCTATCACCATGACCACATGCATAACATCTTGTAATCAGTCGTATGTTTTATGATATGTAAATGACAAACTTTGGAAAGAGATACCCAAAAGGAAACCACCTGTAACTGAGAAATTAAAAGATGGTCTTTAGATGGTAGTAATAGAATGGATGTCCTGTCCTTGGTTCTGGGCAAGAGGACTCCAGGCAAGCTTTAATATCTTCTGTATGCAAATTACTTTCATCTATCATCAGCTTCTCTCTTGACCTGTTCTTTTATATATTCACCAACATATTTGACATCATTCTGGATGATAAAAAGGCATATCAAACTCATCAAGTCCATAACCAAACTTGGTGAGCATTTGGTAAATTGGTTAGGATCCTCCTTTTCTTAAATAGATAATTTTACATAGAACCATGTTCCATAACCCTTTAATCCTGTCTCACAATTATCACTTAATATAACCTGAATCAATATTAAATAAACTCTTCCAAAATGTTCACTTAAATTTCTTATATTTAAGACCAAGCAATTTCCTTGTTGGTAGTTTGCTATTCTAGAAAGGGTACAAGTATGTGGAATGGTAAGTGTGCAGGCTCTTGCATCAGACAACCTGGTTCTGCTCCTCTCTGTGGAAAGTAGGGATTATAACAGAACCTACCTCATAGGGTTGTTTCAGGATTAAATATGTATACAAAGTATTTAGTACTGTACTTAGAACATAGTAAGCACCCACAAAATAACCATTATTTTATGACTACCATTTCATTGAGGCTTCTGTAATCTTTTTGCATATAGTAATTCTCAGTTATTTACATGAATGTAATGTGGGTTTACATGTTATTCTGTCTTTTGGTCCAGGTTGCAGGATTTCCTATCCAGATGCCATACACTGATGAACAGTCAGTTATTGATGCCGTGCATCGAACTGGAATTCACTCCTCTGAATTTCCACAGACGGAATTTGCTCTAGCTGTATACATTCACCCATACCCAAACAACATATTATCTGTATGGGTCTATTTGGCTTCCTTAGCTCGACAACCATGAAAGGTAGAAGGGAAAAGGAAAAGATTGAACCATGGGTCCCTATATAAGAAGGAACCAGAACTTTTCTGATACCTTGGAATTTTGCTGCTTATCTTCAATTCCAGCCAAGTGTGAGCCCAGTTTCTGGGTCACTTGTAGAGTTGGGCACCAGGGAGATTCCCTCCCTCCCTGAATCTTTGAGGATGAATGTAGATGACCTTCTTACTGGAGATCTTTTCAAGGAGGGCCTTTAAGAAGTCTGGCAGCCTTGGGTCACTGTCTACACTAGGTTTTATTCTGGGAAAGAAGCAATTCTAGTCTTTCCCTCTAAAGCCAGTGTTACTTAAAATCACTTGGAGAGCCCTGTTGAAAATACAGGTTCCCACAACTCATCCAAGACCTATTGAATCAGAACCTCTATGGGTGGAGCTCCAGAACCCATAGTATTTCAAACAGGCTCCCCAGGTAATTCTGATGACCTGCTTGGAATAAGAACCCTGTCTTATAGAATGCTGTAATTACTAAAGTGAAGCTGGTATGTTTGACGCTGGTTCTGTTGCAATTCCAGATAGAAGTTATTCAAATAGAACCCCTGCAGGGGTTCCCTGGTGGTGTAGTGGTTAGGCTTTGGCACTCTCAATGCCACTGTCTGGGTTCAATTCCCAGCCAGTCAACCCCTGCCCCCCCCAAAAAAAAAAGACCCCTAAGGTCATTGTCTCTTATAAGATAAAAGATAATTTCATTGGTTAAGAACAATAGGAAAACCAGCTGTGTTGGGTTGAGGGCTGAAGTCTGCTTCTGGGGGCTTCTCAAATGGTTTTACTTGGTATTTCACTGACGTGAAGTCCTTTCCTGATTCTGTGAGAGAGGGAGAAAAGGGTCTTACCAAATCTGAGGGCTGTTTTTTGCCTTAGTGAACAGCGCCCCCCCCCCCCATTCTGCCTCTAGCACATTCCTGCTGTTTCCCTTCCCCAGTGGTGGCCCCATGGAGGCCCATCTAGATCCCAAGAGCCCATCAAGAAAGAGACAGAGCTCTAAGTAGGAAGCACTGTACTTCCTTGAGATTTTATTTTTCTGTGCTTCATAGAGAAAAATATTTATACCGTTTCCTTTAATGTTATATAACTTATTTTTAAAATATCAAAGGATACAGATTTCCAAAAGTTGATGAGAGTAGTTTTATATGAGGTCAAGGGAAGAGAAAGAAAATTCACCTTTTGCATTGTAAGAGCACTGGGGCTTCTTGGGTCACTCCCACAAGCAGAGAGCAGGGACCTCAACTTCATCCTCAGAGATCCCTCAATCTGCATCTTCTCCCCAATATCCCTTTATATGCTGGTACCAGAGAAGACCTTATTTATTTGCAGTGATGTTGGTCTTGGATCAAACTTGAGATTACTAGAAAAGTTAAAAAAGTAGGGATGTGGGTGAAGAGAATGCGTTTTCTCCAAGGTTCAAACTCAATTGAATGTGTCTCTGGCATGCATAAGGAAACTGATCAAAATTTTTGTTTTTATTTGAATGCTTGTATTCAAATGATATATGAAGTTTTATTATTAACAAGCCTCCCACATTGATTGGGATAGCACAAAATGATAACTATGGAAAGATGAGATTGCCAAAGAAATGCTACATTCATGCAGTTCATGTCTGTGGCACTTTAAATGTTTACATAGCTATTTTGTTAGTTGTTTATAATTTGAGAATTAATAGGCCACTTAAGAGTATGGTAGTTAAGTGTTCATAGACAAGCACAGAGGACTTTTTTGTGTTACATGTATTTTATAATGTGTATACTGTATGTGTTTCTGAACTAAATTCTTTTCCTGAAAATTATGTAACTGTCTCCATCAAACCATTTTTCATTTGACTGTTTTAAAAATGCATTATTTTAAGTATAACATATAATTTTAAAGTTATTTAAGTCATTCCACAAATAATTAGAGCATTCGTAATGTATCACACTTCAGAATGTGGATTACAGCAGTGAAAAGCCAAGGGTCCTACCCCTATGAAGCTTACATTCTTAACCCTACCAGACAGCTGTATGATTTTTCAGTACTTTCTGAATCTGCCGCTATACCACTGTACCTAATTTTCGAAATGAAAGGCAGACCTATTTTCTACAATGTCTCCAAGTTCCATCTTATTCTAACCACTTGTTTGCATGTAACTAACATTTTTCTATATCATGTTGGTTTTTTTCTCTTTAATGCTCAGGAGCCCAGGTATAGGGGACAGTTAGGTTCAGGCCTCAGGTCTGGTAGGGTTAAACTGGAACTAGACCATAAGCAAATAAACAATAAATGAGATAATTTCAGGGTGTTAGGAGTACTATAAGGAAAACAAATAGGATGGGATAATGGAGAAGGACTCTGGTGGAGATGGAGGGTATAAACACAGTAGTCAGGGAAAGCCATTCTAAAGAGATAATGTTTGAGCTGAGATTTAAAAGATGATTTATCAATTAAAATTGCATTCAGTTGTATGTAACAGAAATCTAATCATAGTAGGTTAACCAAATAGGGATAATTTTTTAACATAATTACCAAATATAGAGAAGGCAGTCCAAGTCTGGAGCAGTGGCTATATGATGTCATAGGTGCACTAGTCTTCATCCATCTTCTTGACCATCACTAAGAAGGTTTCTGTCCTCTAATTCAGTTGCTCTCAAACTTCAGCATGCATAAGAATCACCTGAAGAGCTTGTGGAAACACAGATTGCTGGGCCCTACCCTTGTAGTTTCTGATTTGGTGGATCCAGAGAGGGGCCTGGTTATATGTATTTACATGTTCCCAGGTGATGCTGAGACTGCTGCTTTGGTAACCTCAGCACTGGTGTTACAACCATTTGGCCAGAACTGTATCACTCCTAGCCACAAGAGCACAAGAGTGGTATTTTAAATGGACATACTGCTCTCTCAATAAAATTGGTGTTCTATTATTATTGAGGAAAAAGAGGAGGATGGCTATTGGGTAGGCAGGCATCGGTGGCTTCCCAGATGAGAGGAAGCCAGTCATGCTAAGACCTGTGACATCTGAGACAAAGAAGACTGCAACTGCAAAGGCCTTGGGTCCAGAAAGAGACTTACAGAGCGAGGGAAGACTTGTAACATGTAATATGGAGAGGTAGGCAAGGACCAGATTACATAGGTCACGGTAAGGAGCTTGGATTTTATTTAAAGTACAACAGCAAATCATTGAAAGGTTTTAGGTAACTGAATAAAATATTTTCCTTTTTTATATTGAGATGATTTTTAAAATTACTTTTATAGATACTCATTTTATAAATGTGATCATATTTTTTAAGTGCAAATTTTATGTTTTCTTTTCCTCTTTTGCTTGGGTCCCTGTCCCACTGTTCTCTCCTCCTCTACCCACATTATTCACCCCATCCACCCTTTTACCAACCAAGTATGTATCTTTCCAGTTACCAACCTTCTCAAATATTCATATGCACACATATATAAACATGTATACACACATTTACATACGTTCTTCTTTGTTTTATAAAAATGGGACCACGTTATAAGGCTATTGCTGGTGTAACACAGCATACTTTTTTACAGCAAACCTTTTTTATATGTAAATAGAAAGGGTACACTCTAATGTGTAAAACTATAGTCAATACATAAATCAGTAACGTAGTCATGTATTATCACATTATGTACTGTACATAATTGTATGTATACTTTTATATGACTGGAAGTGCAGTGGGTTTGTTTACACTAGCATCACCACAAACATGAGAGTAATGTGTTGCTCTTGGAAGTTACAACAGCTACATCACTAGGCGATAGGAATGTTATAGCTCCATTCGAAACTTACGGTATTACTGTCATATGAGTTGTCCATCATTGATTGAAATATTATTAAATAGTATGTGACTGTATATGTACAAAGAGATTTATTATAAAGAATTGGCTTACAAAATTATAGCGGTTAAGGAGTCTCAAGATCTGTAGTAGAGAGCTAATGATGTAAGTTCCAGTCCAAAAGATGACAGGCTCAAGACCCACGAAGTGCCAACGTTTCAGTCTGAGTCTGTAGGTTGAAAAACAACTATGTCCCACCTCAAAGCAGTCAGGCAGAAAGAGTCACCTCTTATTCACAGGAGCGTCAGACGCTTTTCTGTTGCATTCAGGACTTCAATTCATTGAATGGGGACCACATACATCAGGGAGGTGTGAGACTGTGATATAATAAATATATATTTGATCTTTATCCCCAGTTCCTGGCACAAGGGTACTAAAACCCTTGGAATGTCCTGAGTGATAAGGGGGTGAGAAGCATTATCTTTTGATGTTCATAATAAGCCCCTTCAGGCACACCTGAGTTTATGCTAATAAGGTAACTCTTGGTGAGCCCCTATATGGGACCGGACCCAACCATGTATTAGAGGGTTGGAACTCTCAGCCTTATCCCTGACCTCTAGGTAGGGGAGAGGGGCTGGAGATCGAGATAATTACCAATGTCCAATTATTTAATTAATCATATCTACATAATGGAACTTTCATAAAACCCCCAAACAACAGGGTTGGGAGAGTTTCCAGGTTGGTGAACACACAGAGGTGCTGGGACAGTGACAAGCCCAGAGAAGGCCTGAAGGCCCCACACCTCTTCCCCATACCTTGCCCTATGCATCTCTTCCATCTGGTTGTTGTTGAGTTGTATATCTTACTTCATAATAAACCAGTAATAGTAAGTATAGTAGAATATTTTCCTGTGAGCTGTTCTAGCAAATTATCAAACCCACAGAGGGCATCATGGGAACCCTTGATTTACAGCTGGTCAGTCAGAAAGAGGAGGCCCAGGACTTCTGATTTGTGTCTGATGTTGGGCAAATCTTATGGGGCTGAGCCCTTACCTTGTGGCATCTGATACTAACTCCAGGTAGATAGTGTCAGAATTGAATTGGATTTTGGACACCCAACTGGTGACTAAAGGGTTGGTGAATTGGTTAGTGTGAGAACAAAAAAAATCTTTAAAAAAACCCAATAACTGAAAATGGATGGAACAAAAAATGTGTAAATTTTACATTAAGGAGACAAAGGAAGGGGAAAGGTGTGTATAAAAGGTAAAGTATCTAAATCTTCATTTTCCAGGACAATATGTAAACATATCTAAAAATGACAAAATCATAATCTAGACATTTTATTTTGAAAAATGATAGCAAATACTGTGAGAAATAGCTAAAAGAGTTCAAAGTGGTCACCTCTTTGGGACTTGGAAGTGGAGAGGGACTGCAATAAGGAACTGTTGCCTTTCATTATGTGCCTTTTAGAAATACCTGACTTTTTAATGGGTATACGTGCACTGTCTTGATGAACTATCGATTTAAAACCTTTAAAACTAGATAATGATCAGAGCTTTATGGGCAGTGTTGGGCCTCTTTCCTCACAGAAGAATTTGCAACATGTGTGTGGCAAAGAACTTACAAAATGTTAAAAATCAACAGCAACCTCAGTCATCACCCAGTTCATATTATAGATGATGATTCTGAGTTTCAGAGGAGGGAAATGCCCTTCCAAGGCCACTCCCCACTAGCAAGCAACAAATCACAAACTAAGAACCAGAGCTCTGGGCTTCTGACTTCCAGTCCTCTGCATCCAGTGGAATACAAGGGAGCCATTGAAAGGAATCCTGAATGTTCCATTATGGAATAGTCACCAGAATACACAGTATGATGAAAGCTGGACACACATGACAGAGAGTGTAAAGTGCTACCATTTGTGCACAAAATTGGGTACACATATAGTGACAAATACCTGGATATCCCTGGAAGAATATAAAGTAGTAGTAATGGGGCCTCTGGTAAGAACTAGGATCAGGGGAAGAAAGAGGCTTGCTAGTCACTATATATAGTCTTCCACTGTTTGTATGTTTAACCTTTTCTGTGCATTTTTAAAAACTAAATCTAAAATCAGTGGCTTTTCACTGCCTAAAGTTCAGTGCGTTAGAAAAGCTCTCCAGGGAATTCAGTCCCACCCTTATCTCTTGCCAAATCTGTCTCGTGCCTTACACTGCAGGCACGCTGCACTCTTGGGAGTTTCCTTACTCTGCTCATTATATAGAACTTCTGCCTTTTAAATTTCCATCCTTTTATTCCTTTGCTGATCACTGCCTCTGAGATTTGGAATGTCTTTCCTATATCCTCTTTACTCCAGGCATACATTGCAGTCCCTCTCTACTTCCAAGTCCCAAAGAGGTGACCACTTTGAACTCTTTTAGCTATTTCTTACAGTATTTGCTATCATTTTTCAAAATAACATGTTTAGATTATCATTTTGTCATTTTTAGATATATTTACATGTTGTCCTGGCCTCCATGCATATTCATTTCCAACATGCCTTCCTCTTAGGGCCTTTGCTTTTGTTGTTCCCTCCGCCTGTAAAACTCAGCCACCAGGCAGCATGTCCACTCACTTCACCTCCCTCAGGCCTTTGCACACCTCACCTTATCATAAGATGATGTCCACCCATTTCCAATTTCCATGTCGCAATGTGACATTGTTGTCCATTTCTTGTATTTCTCTCTCCGTATTAGAATATAAACTATGTAAGAGCAGCCTTTGTTTAGGAACTAACTAAATACTGAATTGTGTCCACCTTGACCTAAAGGAATTAATGAAGAAATCATCATAAACCTGATTTATGCATTTTAGGGGCTTACAATCTAAGACACACTGGGAAAATTATACATATTCACACATACATATTAATCTATAAAATGAACATTAAGAAAGTCCTTTCATCATGAGACAAATCCAAAAAATAAGTTCTGAGCAAGTATCTCCCAGTGAGTAACATCATCAAAGTAGAGACCACGAGAAACAACCTATTCATTACACTGATGATTACAGTTTGTGACCCATTTTTCAGAAAGTGTTCTTATATAGGCCCTGCATATTTAAGTTACTGGGAAGCCAAATTATTGTCATAAATTTGCTTAGTGCACATGAACTGGAACCTGAGGAGGTAGGTACTATTTTAATGCCATAATAAACGGCATGGAGCTTTTAGCCTGATGTGTTCATCCCCTCTCTAGGGAACCCTTGCAACTGAGATAAGCCAGGGCAGCAGCCTCTTCCGGTACAATGCTGGACTAGGCTGGACTCTGCCAACTTCTGCTTCAGAGTTTCCTTTGTCTTGCTATTGGTTCCTGTAGTCCTGCTCTACTGCCCATAAGCATTGTCTCACATGGCATATACATATATATCTATGTATGTATCTATATATAAGCCATGTGTATATATGTGTAATATACACAAACATATATATACATATACACATTTTTATATATGCAGCTGTTCAAGTGTATGAAGATTTCATAGTGATAAACCTCAGATTCATTTAACATATTCATCCCCTTACAGTAGCTCTTTATCATGCGTCTTTTGGGATAAAGGATTCTAAGTAAAAGAAGTAGGGTTCCATGATTTACGTTTTAATATTAAAATATTCTCAGAAAAAATGAGGATCACTGTCCTGGACTACCTATACACTTCTGTTGTGATATTCCACCAAACAGGTTAAAATACAATAAATTAGATTTCTGCTAATCACATTTCAGGTTCCATATTACCTTAATTGGTGTTGGAATGTTCCACAGTTTCGTAATTTCTTGATTTACAACCACTGATGGTTAATTACATCCACTATGGATTTGACAAGCTAAGTTACTAAAGGTAATCTTAACTCCCTTCAAAGCTTTTGGGAATCTCTAAAGCAAAGGAAATAAGAAGAGATTAATTAGGTTTCTAGATGAAGAGGTGGGTTTTGAAATGGAGCTTAAAAGACAGCAAAATTTCAGAGAAAGCGCTTTAGGGGCTGTTGAAATGTCTAAAGTACACATGCAGGGACTGATACCACTGAGCAAGCCCTTAGAATGAATGGGCTGTTGTAATGTGAAACGAGGCAGACTGAATCCATGCTGTGAAGGATTTTAAACGCCAAACTGAGGCATGGGACCTTATCTCCGCGGGCATGGGGGAGCCATCGACGGTTCTAAGCAGGTGAGTAGCATGACCGGATTGGTCACCGGAATGGTGATCAACGTTATTATTTCTCCGGCGTTCTCTTCCGACCTCTGACTGCCACTCAGGTTTCGTGGTAGGTGGTGTTGGGGCTCTCAGACTACGTGAAGCGCAGAATTGTGCCGGGCGAGGCGGCTCTGCTGCCCTGACTCGACTGGGGCCCGCAAGCAGTCGCTGCACCTGGGCCCGGCTCGGCCGCGGATTGGACGGCTCGGGGTGACCCCGCTGTATCGCGAGACGAGATTGGCAGCGGCTGGGCCGCA